>BMAV01015308.1:0-197739 GCA_019973955.1 Trichonephila inaurata madagascariensis
AGGTAGATAAAAATAAGGTTAAAAAAATTTAAAGCTTCTTCAAACTGTTAAATGTGTCTGGAATCAAATTTCCCAGGGTTTCCCAAAAATATCATTTCTAGCATTTTTTCTTATATTGCTTGTTAATATTTCTATGTTTCAATCACAATTCCAACTTTATCCTTTTTTAAACAAATTTTTAAATCCATATTGAACAAGACTGGAAATAAACAGCTGCGTTTCAAATTTTTCAATAGAATTGGGACAATTTCAGTTTATTAAATGAAGCCACATCAGAGTACATAAAAAACTTGTGCATTTCCGATAATTCTTTGAACTGAGAAAATCTCGCTGAAAACTGCAACCGATCACTCGCGTTTGTTCCTAATATTTCATATTGAAATTTGTTATTTTGAATTAAAATGCAAACCATTTTGAAAAGTGGCGTGCCCAAAATATTGTGTCACGTGCTATTGGTTCGCCATCCCTGTGATAGACGAATGCCGGATCACAGCATTTTTCAGCGGTTACATCGTCAACATCGTAAAACACATTCGTTCTACGTAACCAGACATGATTCTGGTCGACAAAGAGCTGTACGCTGTTCAAGCCTGGAATAAAGAATCTTGAACGTGTGACATCTCACGCGTCCTTTCTCTAACATAACCTCTGTGTTCAATGACGGCCACGATTAATGGCAAATCTTTTCCAACCCAAATCCAAGAAGTGAAACGAAGGCTAGATGCAAATAAGATAACCTTTAAAAGGATAGAAGTTTTAGTGGGGCGGGATGGCAATTTAAGAAAGTTCCGTTCAGAGAAGATGGGAGTGTTGATGGGCGGTTTACCTAGAATCAAGACACAATCCCGCCATTCAACCAAGGTATATGCCATTGTACGCTCAATTGGAGAAATATTTGAAGTGGATTGGATGTTGCGTATTCAACCAAGGTAGGAAGATTATATTCTGAACGCGAATATATTATTGAGATTGAGATTAGGCGGATATAATATAATTATATTGATAAGTGATCTAATTGCGCGATCTGTGTTAATTAAGGCTACGTGTTTTGGTTATTCTCACTAATATAAAATTTTGTTTTGATATCTAAGTAATTTAAGTTAAATTCTTAGTAAAAGTCATATTAAGAATTCTAAAATGTCATCATTTCGAGAATCCCACACCTCTAACTTACGCTGAAACCCCACGACATGGTTTACGAAGATCGACCATGTCGCAAACGTTGTGGTTGAAAGACCAGAGTCAAGTACAAGTGCTGTTGCTCATCATGTAATTGATTGATTGAATATTAACGTCGCACTGTTCAGCTACACGAGGGCTTTTGGCGACGGACCACGTAATTTTGAACCATGGTCAAGTGACGTGGACGACACCTGAGCTGGCACCCCCTTCTCCTAACTACCACACCACACCAACGGGAGGACGTTTCAGCTCTCGACAGATTTAACGTGCATCGCTGCCCTACACGGCGGGTCTTTAGTGGTACTGGGCACGAACTCGTGACAAGACAAGCCACGATCCGATACCTATACGGCTACCGCAGACTGCTCATCATGTAAGTGGGAGTCATAAGACCGTTTGTAGAGGGTTAAACGAAAATCACTTACTCCTTTTCTATTTTCAGCGAGTACAAGCTTTGAATCCGGCAGGCTATCTTCTCCGACTGCCAATGGGTGGTACAACAACGTGAGCAGCAGTTGGACTTCATAGTTCATGTACTGAACAGTTACGAAGAGTTAATGTAAACATTACGCTTGTCAACAACCCTTTTAATAAACGCTTTGCTTTTTCTTTCGTCTCTGATTTTTTGTCTTTGTGCCTCACGGAGTCACTTGCACCCATACATTCATATACAATAAATGATGGTTACAATATCCTGTACCTATCCTTAAAGTTTGTACCATGAATTTGGGACCACCCTGTATATTATTATATAATTTTGATATTACTAGAATCACAAACCAAAAATTACGCTACATAATGGAAAATTAAAATACCACTTTAAGCATATGCATACTTTAAATTCATTAAAGGGGAACAAAACATAAAACTGAAAGGAAAAAAAAAACTATTACTTCAAATCTAGAATGATCAAGAGAAAAAGCCACTTTATACAGCATTCCCCCTTAAAAAATAAAACATCCCTCTTAAAAGATTATTCTGTTCTTCCACCCTCTTAATCTGAAGTCATGGTCAAGAAGCATTCCCAGCGACAAGACAGACGATATAAAATCCTCCAAGCGGAATTCTCCGAGAAATCCATTATCGGGGCCGAAACGCATTTGATAAAAACTGCAAAAATTACATTTCAATTCAAGCGAAATGGCTCCCTGGAGGACTACTTAATGAGAAAGAGATGCCATGTCTGTCAATTTGATTAATGACCAGTGGCGCTGCAAGTCCGGCCTTTAAATGGGGCGGACGATTTTGGCCGTATTAACAGCGACGAGTGGAATCAACTTTAAAGTTAATGCGATTTAATTAGTCTCGTTCCCCGGTACCTTTTGAACCCATCCTGCACAATCGAATTAATAAGAATGGAATAATGATGTTTCTAGTAATTGTACTCTCTCTGAAATCGATTTCATAGACATGTGATGAAACCCCTCGTACTGCTACTGCTGCCATCTTTCCTCTCCCCTCTGGTCTTCTGGTACGGAAATGTCTTCTGAGACTGAATGAAAAGTATTTGGCGATGGATGATGTCTTGTTCCGAAGAATGAGACTTATCAAGAAAGGATAAGAAGAGTGACTAGAATGTGTTTATACAGATTTTATCTGTTTGGACATATTGCATCTTCTATGCATCGGTCATGAATATGGTATATTTTCACAGGGGTTCTTAAGATTCCTTGAGGCCCTGGGCCCCTACACAAATGTAAGCCCCACCTATGACCCTCAAAGTAAGCATAACAAAACATACTTTGTCGAAAACGCTTATAAATAATAACCCGAACCATTGGCGCACCAGAACCAGAGCCCTCAGATCCAGCACCCCCAAAAGTTCTTCATTTCTTTTTCAATTCCTACACTATTAGCTCACACTCTCTATATATTTATTTATTTATCTTCGTGGAATTTTCAATCATTAATGAAATACATTTTAAAGCGCTCCATTGAGCTGAAATTTTATATACAGGATTATTTTGGATGACAATACAATAATTTAATTATAATTAATACAAATTAATTGATTAAAACTAATTATTTAAAAATTACAAATACAGTCGCGTTAGCATCATTTTTGGCGACTTAGCGATCCTTTTGGCGACTTGTGTAAAAAACTTAAAAAAGGTTTTTTTCTCCTTTTTAAAAAGCATTCAGTTAAATTTGGGAAAATTTTATATACACGATTTTTTTGGGATGGCAAACGATCCCTTTAATGAAAATTTAAAACCAAATTCCTTACCATTTAAGTTGTGATTCTGTCAAATGATTTTACATATTTGTATTAATTGTAACTATTTAATAAAAAGTAGCCAAAAAATAAAATTTTTCTTTGTTGATCTAAGTAGGAATTGACTAAAATAATTTTTTTTGTATTGCTTGTTTGATTGATGATAATCCTATCTGTACCCATAGCTCTTGATTTCTTTTTTGATTGATGATAATCCTATGTGGAGTATGTAAAATTTAATTTAAGTATATGTTATTAACAATTTATTTTAATAATTAATGCTGATTATTAATTCATTAATTTATTTTGTACATTTTTTTGCTCCCAAAATCGACAAAATCAACAGAATATGTTTGGCGACGTATTGAGGCATGATACGAGAAAAGGTGGTTTTTCCTGCCCCTTCTCCATCCTGGGAAAAAATTTAGTGGGGCGCCCCGCCCGAAACAAATACACGTGCATGACTTACAATCGCACAAACCGGTTGGACCCACTGCCATCTTTTGACTGAATGAGTAATGATGGTGGTATAGTGATAGCCTAGGCCTATGCATGGACGATGGTCATCACTTGAAGCCAGTTGATCTATCGTTCGAAATTCCCAGTTTTTCGGCGAATACAACCAGAAATAACATTTGACCATTGAAATTATTCGAATTGTGGTCTTATTGAGGCTGAGTTGAGAACGAAACAAGGCTCCAATTGTGGCCTTAAGACGTCTCTGTATTTTCAAACAGGTTACTTCTTCTCTAAACTGTGACAACACTTACTTTCTTGGGATATATAGCAGGACCGGTCAGTAACTTTGTGGCGAGGGTAGTACGATAGGGTGGATAGAATATATTTTTCAGAATTCAAGGTTATTTTTTTAAAAACGAAACAAGCATTTTAGTGTTTTTAACATTTATTGTGATGAGAGGGCACCAGTTACAAGCAAAAGTCTAGTAACAAGAAAAAAAATCCCATCATGTACATTTAAGGTATCCGACTACGTTCGGAACCATGATTTTTGCAAAAGCGTATAAATGGATAATATTTATGACATTTAGTATCACTTAGATTAGAAAATGTTTATAAAATATTTTTAACAATATTATTACAATAAAAAATTATTAAAGTACAATATTTTGACAAAAAATAGACATAGAAGGACCCATTTTCAAAACATTCTCCTTTTATGAAAAATGCTTCAATTATAATAATATTTTGCCTGTATACAGCTCAGACCTCTGTACAGAGGCTAAACTAGAATTTTTGAAATATACAACTTAAAATGGGATTTATCCATATTTTAATACAGCAGAGGGAAGAAATTTTATGAAAAAAACGCCGATAATTATTTCACTTGGTAGTAACTCTGAAAATAATGTGAATTTTTCAAAAATCCTAGTTCAGACTCTCTGGAGAAGTCTTTACTTTATAGAAGCGCGCACACACACACACAGAATATTATTATCATAGAAGCACTTTTTATAAAAGGAGAACATTTTGAAAAAAAAATTATTCTAAGTTAATTTTTTGCAAAAAAATTATATTAAAATAATTTTTTTTGTCAAAATGTCCTTAAAACAATTTTATACATGTATTCTAATCTAAGTGACACTAAATATCATGAAAATCATCCATTTATGCGCTTTTTTAATATCATGGTTCCGAACGTAGTCGGATACCTTAACAAATTCTTTAGTATTGTTTAAAAAAACCTGTGCTGTGGATATTGTTGAGCACGATAAAGCGGAAGACGAAAAAACGCTTAGATGTCACTGATTTGACGTATATGGTATGGTATTAATTGACGTATGGTATTAATTGAGATTCACGTAGTAAATTATGTTTTTGACTTACATGATCCAAAGAAATTCGATTTATGTCTTTTAAGAGAGAGAGAGAGAGAGAGAGGAATTATATATTTTTACTTAACAATATTTAAAAAAACGCAGTACATAGCATTCTTAAACAAGTAATATATAAAAAAAAAATTAAGTCAATGTTTACTTAAGTCAACGAAGAAAAATTTTGTTTTACTTACTTTTTATTAAATAATTACAATTAATATAAATATATATATACATATGACACACACACACAATCACAATATTATGCGGCAAAATAGAAAGCGATTTTCCTTGTAACTTTCCATTTTCCTTTCTATATATGGTGTTAGACAACTATTTTTGTTGTTATTATTTATTCATTAATTAAATTTAATTATTCCAATAAAATAGCATAGTAAAAAGGAATCACATTCTCAGAAATTACGCCAACCCAGGTGGAATTCGAACCCACGATCTTTGGATTAGATGTCCAACGTGCTATCCAATGCGCTACAAGGTCACAAAGAATGATTTTTTTTTCTATATATGCTGTTGGACTATTATTTTTGTTTGTTACTATTTATTCATTTTTTAGTTTTATTAATGAATTAATATCTGAAAATACTGTATTAACATCCATTGTCATCCACTACTAGTTTAAAAAATGTATTTGAACTTGAGTGGATGAATAAAAAGTATTTTATTAACGATTGAAAATTTTAACGATATATATATATATATATATATATATATATATATATATATATATATATATATATATATATATATATATAAGGAAAGAGTGAACTAATAGTAGAGGAATTGAAAAAGGTACGGTTTTTCTCAAAAGATTGTTCTTCACCCCCTTCTCTTTATAGTTGTCTCAAAGCTTGTTTAAGGGGTATTCCAGCCATAAAACAGACAATTTAAAACCCACCTTGCAGATTATCGGCCAAAACGGATTTGATAAAAACTGCGCAAGAATTACATTTCACAATTCAGGTGGAATTATTCTCCGGTGGATTACTAAATGAGAAAGTAATACCTTGAGTATCAATTTGATTAATGACCAACAAAGCCCGAGTCCGGCGTTTAATAGGGGTGGACGACTTTAGCCGTATTAACACACACACACACACAGCGACGACTTCAATCAACTTTAAAGTTAATGCAATTTAACTAGTCTTCCTCTGAAGACTTTTTGAATCTTCCCCGAAATCAAATTAATAAAAATACTACAATGAGTTTCTAGTCATTGTTCCTTCCCCAAAATCTATTCTGAGGACACTCGATGAAATTCTGTTGAAGAGCAGTAGTTGCTATCTTTCTATCTTTGGCAACGGAACACTATTAAAAGGATTTTAAGTAGATGATGTCCTGTTGAAATGACCGTGTGGCCTATCAGGATAAGGAAGGTAATAAGGGTAAGTTAATCGGAATTTTATCTCTGTTTTAAAGGTTGGTGTGAAATAGAGATTAGGGATGACATTGAACAAGGGTGTGTTTGAAAGGATTTTCCACGATAACGAGGTATTTAGAATCTGGAAAATAGTTATCGGGCGAGAATAGTGTCATTATCAACATTCCGCCTAGTTTACTTTAAGATGTATTTAACTCTGTGTAAGTTTTAAAAGGTGAAAATGGCGCAAACAGGCACAGTGATACGTTGATTGATTTGTGTTAATGTCCAAGGTAACTGAATGAGCATAGCCTGAATCAGAAGCAGTGTTTTAGAAGCACATAATAAGGCTTAAGAGTAGCCAGGGATAGAATTAGTCATTGACAGTGATGGGATTCAAATAGTTTAGCAACTGGTCGGCTGCTTTGATGACTCTTTTGAAAATGATAATAATAACAAACTTAGACCACATTAAAGAGAACCCAGATTTTTGAATAATTTTGTCTAACTTGACGAATAAATACCGGTTCTATCGAATCACTATCTGTATGAATTTCGTTCCTGTAATCCTGGTTTAAACATTATTAAGGTATACACGTTTCTAGACGGACACTGTAGTTTTGTGCTATACTAGGACATTGAGGATATTCATTGATATAGAACGACTAGGACAGGGATGGCGAACCAGTGGCACGCGTGCCATCAATGGCACGTGACACAATATTTTGGGCACACCAGCGATGAAAATGGTTTGCATTTTATTTCAAAATAACAAAATTCACTATGAAATATTACGAACAAAGGCGAGTGATCAGTCGCGGTGCGGGGAGCACACTCGTTTGTTATTGTCTCTTAGTTATTGCCTTAGTTACGTCTTGGACTCAGTGGCGTAACGTACACCCCCGCCCTCCAAAAGCTGACTTTGCAGGGGCCCCTAATATTCTCCGTTACGCCACTGCTTGGACTACAGTTGCTTTTGATGTAAAATTTGTCTACTCATAGCATAGTCAATTTCGTCAACATGTGAAGCCCCCGCCCGTGGGGACCTCAGTTCTACATTATCTACGCGACCTGTTTCTGTGGGGAAGAACGAAGAACCACTCAAAGCATTCATTTTAAAACCTGTTTATTAAGGTCTTAGCTTAAACACAATACACAACAATAATAATTAAGTAAGTTGATCTAGAATGAGAAGATGCAACACGTATTACCAAATAGTCGCGTACTTCACCACTGAATCTAACTTTATAGATTAATTTCTCTATCACTAATATACGCTTTTTCCTTATAGCTTATATAAAACTGCTTACCGCTATATCCTAGATAATCAGCTACGTTCTTTATCTGTTCTGATGTGGCTTTAATCCGACAGTATTCCTTATGGCCTCGAACCCACTTTGGTTTGTCAGTACAGGCACGGCTAGGCTATTTCACGGAGTTGGGATTCTTCTAACTTTATCTCCAATCACTTTACAGCTAACTCTCTATTTAGCGACTTCACTTCCCACTCAGCAATCACTTTTGCTCATAGACATAGACTCCGCTCTACTGCTAACTTCCAATATATATGTGATTCCTAATTTACATAACCACGTTCTTCTTGAGTTGGTTGGAAAGAATTGCCATTTCTGCCCCAAAGAAACCCCAAGAGGACATTAATAGAAATCGCGATGAAAGCCCAGTCACAAACATAACTGTATTTTAAAGTTTATTTGTGTTATATTTACGGTTTTTAAATGTTATTTAATTATTTAACATGGCTAGTTTTAGCAAAAAAACAAAAAGTGCAACATAGTAAATGTAACAGAAAATTTCAAACGATGAATCTAGCAACAGGGCATGATTAGTAAAGGAGACAAAGCGGTGTGTGTTTTATGTTCTGGAACAGTGGCATGCAGAACATTGTCTGTAAAATGACATTTTGAGACAAATCACAAATCCTTTTGTTAAAAAAATGACCCACAGCAAAAATAATCAATTGCTTAGAAACCGTTAGGCAGATGGCTCCAATTCTGCATACATTCTACTATAAGTAATATCTTATAATCCTAATATAAGTTATTTGTCATCCACAATCTGCAACAACATAAGTCATACTCATGTTACTTTAATTTAAATTACATGCATAAATAAAACATTTATTACACAACATTTATTTTGATGATACGATAATTTAACTATAATTAATAAAAATTAATTGATTAAAACTAATTATTTAAAGAATTACGAATACAGCCACGTTGGCATCATTTTTGGCGACTTGTGTCAAAAAAATTAAAAGTTTTTTTCTCACATTTTACAGAGCTCATTTGAGCTGGAATTTTCTATACATGATTGTTTTAGGTGACAATATGATAATTTAATTATAATTAATAGACTGAAACTAATTATTTAAAGAATTACAGATACAGTCACGTTGGCTACATTTTTAGTGACTTGGGTCAAAATTTTAAAAGATTTTTTTTCCTGCGTTTTAAAACATTCAGTTGAACAGAAATTTTATACACAATTATTTTGGATGACAATTAGATACTTAAATGATAATTAATAAAAATTAATTACCAGTTAATATTGTGATTCTGTCATATGTACATACATATTTATATTAATTGTAACTATTTAATTGAAAGTAACTAAAATAAAATTTTTCTTTGCTGACCTAAATAGGAACTGAGACTTAATTTTTGTGTTATATTACTTTTTTTTATATTTCTTATTATCTTGACTAGTTATACTTCGGTTTTATAGCTATTTGAAAAATTTATGGATTATATATATATATATATATTTTATACACGAACTACGAATAGCATGTTATGCTATTCATCAAATTTTTTGGTAACTAATATTTAACTAAAAACTATACTCTAAACCAGATAAATATACTATAGAATATCACAGCAAAGATTAAAACAAGAGGTTCTAATGTACTGGATAATTAGAAAAACCAGATCAAATTCCTGTGTAAAATAGTTGAAAAGTTTGAAAAAAATAAAGTTAAAGGAATCAATATGCTTATTTTATCATTATTTTCTTGTATTTCTAAAAGGTAATAAGAAGTAAAAAAAATTCATAAACATAAAAATATTCAAGCACACTTTCTCTTTAGTTGAAATTTATAAAATTTTAGTTGAGGGATTTAAATGCCATTACCTGAATTACAAATTTGGTTTCAGTGGTAAATTTGCATTCCAAATTCATAAACATATCTGAAGTCACGTTACCGAAATAGTATTACTTCTATGATGCTTTTTCTTTCTCTAAAATATTAATGCATCGCTTGTATTTTATCAAAACGTTGAATCCACTTTTTCATACATGCATTTTTCTACGCATCATTTCTTCTACATTCTAACGATAAAGTATGTACGAAAGAAAATAGTTGTAAGTTATTCAAATTTCTTACGCCCAATCTACTTTTAGAGAAACCTACTGAATATTTTACTCTATCTTTTTCCTTCGCGATAAATGATAAAAACTAATGTAGCGCTTATGTTCGATAAAAAAACAACAACATTACAATAAGAAAATATATTTTTACCTTTTTTTAAACCTTGGAGATATTTATTGGATGAAAACGTCTTTTCAATCTGTAAAAAAAAATATTTTAAGTTAGTTTTTGTTTAGTAAAAACCACTTAGCTGAAATGTGTTATTGCATAAAAAATTTGTTGTTTTTTTGCATTCAAGAATGTTATTCGCCTCATAAAGCTGCAGTGTGATATATGAATCAAGCTTGACAGATTTAACAATTCTTTCTAAAAGGTATTGTAGTAAAATTTTACATTACTTGAAACAAAATTTATTTAGTAATTTTTTAACGCGTTAGAGTAACAAACAAATTACTCATGGGATATACAGGATGTTCCAGGATCATTGGGACAAACTTTTAGAGGAGGAAGGAGACATCACAAGGATTCAGATGTGTATAACAACCAATGGTCGGAAACATCTTCGTTCGGCACTAGGTGATATTGTTCACAACAGCATTTAAAGGAAACCGACCTGTATTACCGCAGTCATTTTAGCTGTCACCACCCGAAGAGTATAGAACGTTTTACCAACACCAAGCTGGCAGATATGCACCTGATTTACTGATTGGCAGAATGAAATTCATGAGCAGCAGAAAAATTGTATCTACAGAGAGATGCACCCTGATCGCCGGATGTTTGCTTTGTCTCACAATTTGTGTGAATAAGAATTATTACGAGGTAATAGGCATAGTGAGGGAGGGCCATGAGTGACTCGAACTCCCATTGTGGTACTAGGATTCCTTCGAACGATATCCAACACATTTTGTTCCATGCATGAAACAAAATGTGTTGGATACAGTGGCCCGTTGGAATGCGTGGCTCACCCTCTTAATGATCCCTATTCACACAAATTGTGATGCAAATTAGTAAATATCCAGTGGCCTGGTGCATCTCACTGTGGGTATCTTTCGCGATACATTCTTTCTGCTGCTGATCCGTCCTTCTGCCAATCCGTAAATCAGGTGCATATGGGCCAGCTCGGTGTTATGTGAAACGTTTCATATGAGATGATGAAACGTGATGAGAAATGACTGCAGAAATGCAGACCAGTTTCCTTGAATGCTCTTGTGAACAACGCAGCTAATGCTGAACGAAGACGTTTCCGACCATGGGTTGCTATGCAAATCTGAATCTGAATGATGTGCCCTTCATCCCCTTAAAGTTTGTCTCTATGAATTTGGGAAACTTTGTATAAGTGAGTGAATGAGTGAATATTAACGTCGCAATGTTCAGCTACAAGAGGACTTTTGGCGACGGACCATGTAATTTTGAGCCACAGTCAAGTGACGAGGACGACATCTGAGCTGGCCCACCCTCTCCTAATTACTACACTATACTAATGGGAGAACGTTTGAGTTCTCGACAGATTTTACGTGCATCTCTTCCCAACAAGGCGGGTCTTCAGTGGTGGCTCGAATTCATGACATGCCAACCACGATCCTATACCTTCGCGGCCACAGGGACACCCTGTATAACTAAGTGATATGGCCTGGATTTGTACAAGTTGAACAAATAAATCTTAAAATAATCTTAAAATTTTAAATAAGTAGTTGACAAGTATGTTAAAAACTCCAGTTTAAAGGAACTTGTTAGCCTTGAATATTTTAAGAGCAGAAAATATAATAAAATACTTATAAATTATTTCAGTTATTTATTTAATATCGTTAAGCAAATTTTACTCTATGTCGTCGCATGGTGTCATAGATGATAAATGATTAAATAAAGTTAATTTTTTTTACTTCAATATATATTTATAATATGCAAACAGTGGGTCCCAAGTCATGCTGGGATCCCCGGCAATGATAGAATCGACCAAAAAGCAAACAGGAGCCAAGTCATCTCGACCGGAAGCCCCCTTGACCTTCAGAAGAGAAAAGGGCATTATTTCCCCGTACACTGATAAAGGTACTACCGTGATTAAGAAAACCAAGAGCATTGGAAAGCCATTTGGAAACCCTGGCCACTGTGGGTCCTATCCCGAGGTACCTGGAGAAAGCCGAGGCTGTTGCCCGCTTTCACCTAACCACCAGACATGACTTTTTGGGAGAAATCTGCTCTGCACTGGCTTGGTCAGGCTGCTGACGAGGCCTGCCCGCTCTGCAACCATACCAGAATGGATGGCGATCACCTGCTCCAATGCACAGGACTCCATGAATACGACATCGTCAATCGGTACTGGGTAGCTCGGCGTCATATGGTCAAGAAGCCAAGCACGGGCTTTGGATAAATACATAAATATGTTTATAATATCATTCACACAACGTTATACATTAATCATTTTTTTTTCATTCATCGTCTCCAGTATTTCATTTCACAATTCTTTCACACCCATCATTCAACCCGTAGTATAGAGAAGCTGATGCACGTTAAATTTGTAGAGGCTCAAATTCCTCCCTTTTGCGTTGTGTGGAAGTTTAGAGAGGAAAGAGTTGTTCTCAGGTGTCATTCTCGCCACTGACCGAAATTCAAAATTACGAGATCAGTCACCAACAAATAGCCTTCAATTTGTTTCAGAATGCGAATTAAATTATAAAATCAAATCACAGATCATCCCTCATGCCTCATTGACTCATTTTTATAACTAATACAATTGGTAACGGTTTCGAGTTTTTGACTAATTCACTAAGGAAATTCTTCTTAAATTTTGTATAATTATAAAATCGCTGTCCGTGGAGAAACCGTGATTTAAGCAAGATGTGAGTTGCTATGTAAAGTCAAATGATGAGAGAGAGAAAAAGGGGGAGGGGAGTAGTGGATTGTCGTCAGGCTGATACTGAAGTTAGAGTGTTAAAGTTATAATAATTGAAACCGTCGGAGTTTTAGTAAGGAGATATCCCACAGAAGAATAACCATCAGTGCTGCGGAATTAACCGTCACATATAAGTGATCCAATTAATTGTTTTAGATATCTCAGTTAGTAATTAAGCTGACCGCTCCCTTCGATTAAGACGGCCGTGGTAGCCGAGTGGTATAGGTATCGGACCGTGGCTTGCCTTGTCACGAGTTCGAGCCCAGTACCACTAAAGACCCGCCATGTAGGGCAGCGATGCACGTTAAATCTGTTGAGAGCTGAAACGTCCTCCCGTTGGTGTGGTGTGGTAGTTAGGAGAGGAGTCACGTCACTTGACCATGGTTAAAAATTAAGTGGTCCGTCGCCAAAAACCCTCGTGTAGCTAAACAGTGCGACGTTAATATTCAATCAATCAATCTACCCTTCGATTAAGCTAAAGTTTGATAGTAAATTGATCCGTAAAATAAAGGTGTTGATTTTATTAAAATGTCTTATAATTCTGTGTATCCGAATTCATCATCTACCTCAGGGTCACGACAGATTAAAAAAATATTCCCGTTTAAAATACAGCCAAAAGAAGTTTTATAATACAAGCATAATATTGTATGACGTAAATACAAATTCTTTTAATTCAGTGGGCTACATAAATAAGACAGAGTAATAAATGGATATAACACCTCTTAAAAATAACAACCATATTGAAAAAAATTATTTTTAAAATAAAATGTGATTGCAGTTTTGAGATATTTGTCAGTTTGTCAAAATATTTGCTATAGTCGCCAAAATCTTGCATCATTGGCGACAAATTCTGTCATACTTTGCCAAAAAAGCCTTAGGGCCTTAATGATACAGGTATTATTTGTATCTAATGATTGTACACAAGACAGAGAATAGTTCTTAATAAACCGAAGAAGTTCTCCACATTGAAGAAAAATGATGTGGCTAATAGAACAAGGTTTCCACTACAGTTCCTCTAGTTAAATTTTAGGTCAATGATTCGAGGAAATTCACTTTAATTACACTAATGGTTTTCTTGGAGTCCATTAGTCTAATTAAAGTTTAGATTAACGAGCGAAAACTTACATTATTCCTTAAAAAATCACATTTTGATTTAAATGGATCTCTCACCTTTTTGTTTTGTTTCGTAGTAAATTCAAAAAGTAATGATAATTTCCTCTTTCATTCGACTGAAAACATGGTACTGTTAAAAATTAAGGATGGTTTGTCTAATTTGATCTCAGCATGGGGTGTTTAGGAACATTTCTCGAAAGGAAGTCTGAAGTATTAAGTTCTTTAATTTCCGAAACAATGCACCCGCTCTTTTTATGACCTCAGATAAATATTTTCACAAATAATCCAATTATTTTTATATTTTCTTTGTAAATTAATAAATAACTAGAAAAGCACATAAATCTGAATACAAAATATCATTCTATGAAGCCTAATAAATTTTATAATATTCGCTCTATGTTGTAAAGAATTAGCATGTAGAGATGATGTGATTGATGAATAGAGGGCGCTGCTGCATGAAGAAACTATTTTTTTGGTTGGGAAAATGTTGGAGTTGTGGAAGAATGGAGAGGGGGGGGGGGTTAAAATGTCTGAAGAAGATCCTAAGTCAAGTGTATTTGTAAACTGTGTACGTATTACAAAAAGTAAGTAAAAATTATTTTTCGTTAAACATAAGTCTTTTTCAAAATAACAATATTTTCAAATAACAACAATGAAGAGCAAAAAGTGTTCAGGGAAGATTCCTCCCAAGGTTTTGTTTCCAATACGTAAGTGTTAGATGCTTAAATTGAAGTCTGCATCCATTAGAGAGAGAGGAGAGAAGAAAGAGAGGAAAGAAGAAAGAGTGAGGAAAGAAGAAAGAGTTAGGAAAGAAAGAGAGAAGGACAGAAGAAAGAGAAAGGAGAGAGAGAGAGAGAAAATTTTAAAATCACAAACATAATATTAATCATTTTAAAATTTCTACTTTTTCTTCAAACCAGAACCAACTGAATTTATTTAAATGCAATAAAGTGCATCCTAAAAGAGAGAGAGAAAAAAATAAGGAATGTTTTTGTAGAAATAAATCCCCCTTCCCCTTATTTTTAGAAATATTTTTGCGCTTATTTTAATGACATTTGTGTAGGTTTTCATATCTATAAAAAAATTTTAAATCAAAGGAAACAAAGTTTTTTATTTTACAAGAAATCTTCAGCATTTTTTGGATTTTTCGATTGTATTTTTTTCCGTTCAATTTAATACAATTAGTCTAGATTTGAGGGAAAAAGTAGAAATTAAAATGAATAGTCAACGAGAGTCTTGAGGCGAAATTTTTTAAAACTATACAGAATCACGCTTATCTATTATATTTTAAAAGGAAATAATTATTTAAGACATGAAAAAAGAAATTAGTTGTTATATTCTGATACAGAGTCATAAAATCTTTATCATACGAAATTTAAAAAAAATCAAACAACCTAAATGATTACTCTTCTACAAAAAAAATAATGACTGCCATTAAATTACTAAAAGTTAGAGAAACATATTGGAACGTTACAGAGAAAAAAGAAATTAATAATCTTTAACAAGATTTCAGCTAGTCTGTGTTTCAACAGAAAAAAAATTACATCTTAACAGATATTCACAAGAAACTTTTACACTTTAGTAGTTTCCAACACGATACTACACGACACAACGCGCGCGCCTGCAGACACAAGCAATGAAAGAGTAATAAATTTTATTATTAAAATTTTAAATAAAAAATAATAATCTCAAAATATTCTCTTATATTTTTTAAAATTCTAAGCCAATCGGATCACTTCACATTCGAATGAATGAATGAGTGAATACTAACGTCGCACTGTTTAGCTACAAGAGTGCTTTTGGAGACGGATCTGGTAATTTTGAACCATGGTCAAGTGACGTGGACGACACCTGAGCTGGCACCCCTTCTCCTAACTACCACACTACACCAAAGGGAGGACGTTTGAGCTCTCGACAGATTTAACGTGCACCGCTCCCCTACACGACGGGTCTTTAGTGGTACTGGGCTCGAACTAATGACATGCCTGCCATGATTCTATACCATGACCGCTGGGCTACTACAGCCCCCCTTCACATTCGAATACAGCGTCTAAAATACGAGAAAAAGCGGAATAAAAATAAAATTAATTCTCAGAAAGGGATAAGACTATTAAAAGATGAATAAAAAGCAATAAAATTTTAACTGTGACGTCATAAAGTTATATAAGAACATAGACTGCTATGAAAAAAATTAGGGAAGTAAGCAAAAAAGTGAAGAAACCGTTGCGAGATAACCATGCATGGGCATAAAACAGGTGTAACAAAATGCAACACAGAAAAGAAGAAGCAAAACAACTGCATGAGAACCTTAAAATGGTCTAATGGTTTATGGTAAAAAGGACATGAGTGATACTTCAAGGTAACAATCTGGTTACATGCAAATGACAAAAAAGTTATTGTTTGGAAATGATACATTATGTTTAATATGGTGTGTTATGCTCTCGAACTGCAAAGACTGCCACACACCTGTATAACATGGATGCGATGTGATTATTGATGGGACCTTGGGAAATACTGTTCCAATCGTGACGAAATGTTATCTCCAAGTCTTCGACAGTGACAGGATGCCTTGGTCTTGCTGCAACGTGTCTTCATAGTGTACTCCAAGCATGCTCGATCGCATTAAGATCAGTTGAGCATGCTACATCGCCATACGCTGTATTGTTTCAGCTTCAAGAAAGTTCTCCACAAGACGAGCTGTACGAGGTCTGGCATTATCCTGCTTTAAAAGAAAGGAATCACCAATGTCTGCAGCGTAAGGTACGTCATGGGGTCTGAGGCTTTCGTTTGCATACCTTTGCGCAGGTCATATAATATGCGCAGGCCAATACGTTCACCTACAATGAACCCAGCCCATCCCATCAAATCACCTCGTCTGAAATGTGATCTTTCCTGAAAGAATATAGGGTTATTTCGAGTGCCCTTTTTTGCCATATCAAAAGATATCTTGCGTCTCACTCTAAACTGAATTGGGACTCTTCCTTAAACACCATTTGATTTCAATTACCTTGCACCCAATATCGATGTTCAACAGCCCACTTTCTTCAGGCCGCACGGTGTCTTGTTGTCAAAGGAATACACACTTTTGGCCCACATGCATACAGACCACTGGAATGAAGCCTATTTTGGATTGTTTGGCTTAAGACCCTTCGTCCTACTGCAAAAAGAAACTGCCTCTGATTCTGCACCACATTGTCTGGTTTATCTCGAAGAGCAGTTAGTAGGATACATTGGTCATTATTTGCTCTAGTACCACGTGGACGACCTTATCCTGCTCGACATCAAGCATGCTCTGTTTTCTGAAATCGATTCTAAATTCTAGCAATGACATTTCTTGCCACTTCAACTGCGTACGCTACAATTTTTTGTGTTTGCCCAGGTTCCAGTCTCCCAATAATACGCTAAGCTATGGATTCCGGTAGATCATATTGTCGTGACATTTTCCAGTCACCTTTTTTCAAAAATACAGCCAACAAACAGTTTGAATTTCTACCACCGAGACAACGATAAACAATAACTACTTCAAAATCACGATTTCTGCACTTATATACTTTTTTTTGGTTTTTGACGTCATGAACGTTGATTTGCATAAAATGCTTTCTCCTGTTTCTTGCTATTATGAATGTTTTGTATTATATTAGTTGTTAGAAGAAATATTAACGTTATTTAGTTGAATCCCCGTTCTCCCATAATTTTTTTAGCAGTGCAAAAGAGGACCAAGTTAAGGATTTTGATGTTAATAGATTTTTTTAACGGATATCTCACCTGAATTACTATTTTATACACTGCTGGCCACCGTAAATGCAACACCAAGAAAGACAAGAGATAGCCCAACAAAATTTATTTTGTAGATAACATGTGGACCAAGTATCAAATGATTAAATTTATAGACTTCTGTAAAGTGTCTGAATTCTGCCAGAATCTGTAGCCAGAGTAGCCGATATTGTTGGAGATCACCGATGCCACACGCCTCGGCATTGATTCAAAGAGATTTTGGATGTGTTCTTGGGGTACAGCAGACCAAACAGCTTCCACACGTTGCCAAAGTTAATCTGGTGTGGCAGCTGGGGGTGTAATCTGGGTCAATCGTTGAGCAACCATGGACCACATGTTTTCTATCGGCGAAAGATCCGGAGAGCGAGCCGGCCAGGGAAGCAATTCAATCTGGTGATTGACGAAGAACCTTTAAACAACGCGTGCCACATGTGGTCGCGCATTATCCTGTTGAAATATGGCTGTGGCCAAGCCCTGAAGGAAAGGAAGGACAACTGGCTCCAACACCTCGGAGATGTAGCGCTGGCTGTTTAAAGTACCTGCAATGGGTACTAGTGGAGTGCGAGAGTGATATCCAATATCACGCCATACTATAATATCTGGTGCAGAATCAGTGTGGCGGTGCATAACGCAGCTGTTCAGCATCCTCTCTCCACGGTGTCTCCAGACTCAAATCCAACCATCGTGGTGTTGCAAACAGGTGCGTGACTCGTCAGTAAAGACAACTTCATTCCATTCTGCCACCCACATCCTTTTTTTATCGCACCATTGGTGACGGAGACGCCTGTGGTTCAGCGTCAAGGGTTAGACTAAGCAATGGACGTCTTGCGGACAGACCACTCTGCTGTAAACGGCATCGAATGGTACGCGCAGACACTGAATGATGTGTTACAGACTCAATGTGCTGTGCTATGGTTCGAGATGTGACTGATCAATGCGTCACTCCCATGCGCACAATTTGCCTGTCCTCACGTGGTGCACTGAGGTGGATGCGATCGACCCCGTCGGTCCGTCGTACCTTCCTGTATCCAACGGTCACATATCCGCATTACAGTTGTTTGGTTTCGTCCAACAGGACTACCGATTTCCCTGAAGGATAATCCACAATTTCGGTAGGCCATTATCCTTCCTCTGTCGAACTCGGATACTTGATCAAAAGCTGATCGCTTTTTTCTACGAGACATAAATGATCGTTTTTTGAAAAAACCACAATTGCCGAACTCGAAATTGCCGAAATCTCCAAGCCTTAAATAGCGCTTTGAGGTGGTACCACAGGCGTGCATGATGTGTGTCTGCGCTGAAATTCTAATCATTTGCATATCTCACCTCCACTAATACATGTTTTAAATTTCATGTTATTTGCATGCTTTCTTCAGGGTGTTGCAGTTACGGTGGCCAGCAGTGTACATGCAGCATAATCTTTCTGAATCAAAAAACAGAAAAGTTTCAGTTTTTTTTTTGCGAAGAAAATTTTTTTTATTGCGTTCGTTTATTTAACGAACATAAAATAAATAAACAAAACAGCTCAAAATTTCCTTTCCAAATGAAATTTAATGATAAAAATTTTTTATTTTGTCTGAACTTTTTCTCATATTTTACTACAAATTTCTGAAAAACCATATAAGATTTTTCTGTCCGAATTATAAATTGGGGTTACCTTGAGACCCCAATTCCCCAACGGTCTTGGGGACTCAATATTCTTTGGAAAAAATTCAGAACCTAGCCCAAATTATTTTAAAATTTTTCTTTTTCCCGAGTTTTGAATATTGGGGTTTCCTTTTTTTGAAACCTATAATTAAAAAAGTATCGAGATCTCATGGGACAGGGGGGGGGGGTGTCGGACCCTACAACAATTTTGATTATCACCGATTATTACTTGAAATGCCTCTTGTAGGATTTGTTTCAAAGAAAATTATATCTTTTTCTGATACTGCTAACGTCATTTGGTAGTAATAATGATTATTCGAATTCTAGTTCAGCCGATTTTGCTCAACTTCTGAATTGCTGCTATTGAAAAGCAATGTTTATATTATTTGCAGAGGGAAGAAATAAAGGAAATAATTCGCGAAATATGTCTATGTAGTGTTAGGGTTCCATACATTGTGTCCACAAAACAAGACATGTTATAGTATCTGGCAGGTTGAATAATAGTTAACAAGAACACAAAAAATATGCATTTTACTCAAAATTTCTTAAAAAGGTGTAAAGTCAAAAGTCCGAATCAATCCTTTATGGATGGGAAATAATTTTTTTTTTATTTCAACGAATTTTTTTACTAATAAAATATGTTATATTTCCATATGTAATTAATCTCTTAGTATATGTGAATTCTTTGAATAATCTGTAATGTTGTACTTCACTTCATTTATTTGTGCTGAAAGATTTATTCTGATAAATTTAAAACGCGGTTATTCATAATTGTCTTCAAGGTTTCGGAGCGCTGTAGTAAAAAACTAAGACGAATACAGCAAAAGAGAACATATGAAATAATGCAGAAGAAATTCAAGATTTATTTACATATTTTATAGGTGTTCTATATGTGAACCCTTGGTCACAGGTATAGATCAATGCGGTAGTTCAGTTCCTGCCACACTCTACTCAATATGACTCCATCAACGTTATTGGTTGCACGTGTTATCCTTTCCTTGTTATCCGAAAATTTGTTATATTTTATATAAAGACTCAAATTTTCGAACTCCTTTTGCTACGTGATGCAGTAGAACCAGTAGCGCACACGAAAACTTTCAAGGAGGGGGGTCCAGGGTCGAAAGTCCACCATTTTGATATCATGCTTCAATACGCCGCCAAACACATTCTGTGACGGCTCACCGTCTCTTTCTGTAACATAACTTGGTTCTTTTACGGCAAGATTAAGGAAAAAACTTTTTCAACCAAATCGAAAGTGAAATGCAATGTAGATGCAAATAAGATAGCCTTTAAAAGAACAGAAGTTTTAGTACATGGATGCAATTTTAAGAAGTTCTGTTTGGAAAAGATAGAAGGTTTAAATTTTACGGCTCACCAAAGATTCACGGATTCCCAGCCATTTTACAAGGTGTACTATTGAGCTGCCAACAGTTCTCTGAAAATGATTGAATTTCGAATTCAAAGTGACAGATTATTTGATATCAGAACTCGTAAAATTGGAAAGTAGGCGGATAATATAATTATTTAGATAAGGATCCGTTGCGATTGTTTTAGCAGGCTTGTTTTTTTACTCATTAATATAAGTTTGTCCCAATTTATTAGAAATTTAAGTTAAACTGGTAATAAAAATCAAATTTAAAAATTCTAAAAGTCGATTTATTAAACCCCCCCCTCAATTCACGCTGACAACGAAAGATATAGTCGCCAAAGATCGACCATATCACAATTCTTTTGATTTTGTCGATTTTCGGGAGCAAAAACAATAAAAAAATTAATTATTGAACAAATAATTAGCATTATTTAATAAAATTAATTATTAATAACAAATACTTAATCAGTTTTACGTAATATATACATAGGATTACAATTAGTCGAAAAAAAAATCAAGGGCTATGGGGGGGAGGGTCCGGACCCGAGGACCCCACCCCCTTGTGTTCGGTTCTGAGTAGAACTCCATAAAAGGATACTACGTACTGTCCATAACGTTAATAGTGCCATATCGAGTACTGGACGCGGTAGCATAGTGGTGAAGATAACGGACTCGAGGCAGGCATGTCATGAGTTCGAGTAAAGTGCCGCTGAAGACCCGCCGTGTAGGGAAACGATGCACGTTAAATCTGTCCAAAACTGAAACGTCCTCCCGTTGGTGTGGTAGTTAGGAGAGGGGGTGATAGCTCAGGTGTCGTCCACGTCACTTGCCAATGGTTCAAAATTACGTGGTCCGTCACCAAAAGCCCTCGTGTAGCTGAACAGTGCGAAGTTAATGTTCACTCACGCCATATTGAGTAGTGTGGCAGTGTTACAGGAATTGGACGATAGCATTGATGTATGCCGTGTGACGACGAAGGGTTCACACACAGCAAAACACCTGCAAAATATGTAAATAAAACTTGGATTTTTATCTGTGTTCTTTCATATGTTCTTCTTTGCTGTACGAGTATTCGTCTTAGTTTTTTTACTACAGAACTCTGAAACCTTGGAGGGAATTATGAATAACCCTGTTATTGATTTGCAAAAATTATCGTCTCGGAAATTGATTAAAATCCCTCCTGCAAATGCAAAAATAAATGCATTTTACTGACCTTAAGCTTCAAGCACATTAAGACAGAAAATCGAAACGTTCATGCGACTGATGACTGAAAAGAAAAAGCCAGACTTTAGCAGGAGATAAAATCACTCTTAACTTCCCTCCGTGTTAAATACAAAGTTTTCAACAATCTTTCAAGGCATTGTTGCCTACTCCTCTCGTAGCGAAATTATAGCTCTGAAATTGTTGGTTTTCAAAGACATGCCCCCCAATCCCAATGTATACACACGTACAATTGATTTTTCCCCGGTTTCCCCGAGAGAAAGAGACATATCTAGGCGTTGAATATTTTCAATCTCAACAACTTTTTCGAGACGTGAGTATAAAGAACCTTAGGTAACAATAGCGGTTAACAGTCATTCAACCTCACTGGAAGATGTGAAGTTCATAGGATCAATACAAAACCCTTTCCCAAACAAAATTTTCTTTTCGAACCGGTCCCTTTCGATGATTTTGGAGGCATTATAAAAAATTTCTTTTTTGCCTTTTTCAGATATGTAAGCGTACAAAATCATTAACCAAACTTAATCTGCTCTTATCTGTAAAGAGTACTCGATTCCACTGTTGATCTGCTTAGTTCATTTGTTTCCAGCACCGCAGGGAATACCATTTCCGTTATAATCAAGGCCATTACACACTGTACTGTAGGGATGGCGATCCGAGATCGATTAATGAAAAAATCGATTTTTTAAATTCAGTGAATCGATATTTCATCCCAGAAAATCAACATTCGATTTTTCGTTTTGGTAAAAATTTAAAAATTTTTTACAATTATAGTTTAATACACTATCTTTAAACCTTTTATTAGGTTTTGGGGGTTAAAAAATTTTTACTGGCAAGAACGAAAAAAAAAAAAACCCATTTATCTCCCTTTACCAATAGAAGCCATATGTATACGAGTATTGGGGG
This sequence comes from Trichonephila inaurata madagascariensis, assembly GCA_019973955.1. Lineage (NCBI taxonomy): Eukaryota > Metazoa > Arthropoda > Arachnida > Araneae > Nephilidae > Trichonephila > Trichonephila inaurata. The sequence continues at coordinate 22,922 of BMAV01015308.1, forward strand.
TCATCTGTTCCCTTTCCCCCTTTTTGATTGCCGACAACATCGAAGTGATGAGGGGGAAACCCCTTATCCCATAACAGACAGTTATTTTAAAAAGCTTAGATGTTAAGCATTGGGAAAATATGTATATTATCTATTTTTTAAAATTTTTAAGTTTTAAATCATTTAGAAAAAAATTTTTCTTTATACCTGATACTTTGATATGATAAAAAAATAATTGTAACTGTCCTGAAATCCTAAACCAAAACATTCCCTGATTTTACTGATAAAGACTTTTTTATGGTATCTTTTTTTTTTTCAAAAAAAAAAAAAGGTTTATTTTTAAAATTTAAAGTACGGAAAAATAAATCGATTTTTAGAAATCGATCTTTTAGATAGATTTTTGTGAATCGATTCAAAGTTACGATTCGAATCGTTTTAAAAAATCGTTTTTTTGGGGAAAGAATCGCCACCCCTACTGTACTGATCCCCTTGAAAATAGAAATTTGGGATCCTCCTAAAAAGGGAAAACATATGATGTCGGTCGTACAGTAGTTTGATGATGTGTCCTGCGATTTCTCTTTGACGTTCACACTCTTCTTACCTGTAGGACAATACTGCGATCCCCAGCAGCACTAATCCTACACTTCATCCTTACTACATTTTCACAATGATTCGACATTTAGTAAGTAATCCATTCGTCGCCAACAGGTTTACTTGTTGGATCTATCTCACAAAGAATGCAAGTAAATCGATGTCGTTTAAAGTGATGTACGTCGTGCAATGTTTGCCCGAAAAAAGAGCGTGCCCCCCCCCCATTCATCAAAAGCTTTCTCACATTTCCCCCCTGCTACGTAAAATTGTCTCCCGATTGGGCTTTTGGTCCGATCTGCAAAAATTATTCCCAAATATTTTGATCTTAATCCCCAATGCAGTGTTTCAAAATTTTGATTTTTCAAACAAGTCATATAATTTTATCCAACCCTTCTCCTAAAAAAAAAATGCTTTAATTTAGTAATACTATGCTTTGATGCCCACAGTACGACTTTAGCCTCTTTAAATCCTGCCGTATATAAACGTCTTTGGCCAAAGTATTTTTGGTCCGGGCGTATATATACGTCTTTTCCCAATACGATCTTTTTTTGTGAATTTCTATCCATAGAATTTTCCGGCTTTGTAATCAAAAAATTAACTTGACAGTGTTTGCGAAGGATGTACAAATTTAGGGATTTCCTTATTTATTCCTTTTTTTCCCCTTTTTCCCCAATACATCTCATACCCCGTCACATGGAAAAAAAGTGGCATTGGGGGGTGAACCGTATAATTTTTTTAAACCGGCAGTTAAGGGGTTAATTTAAAAACCAAATTCACAAGATAAGGGTTTAATTTTTTTTATATAATTTAAATATGACAGGCCCGGTCACTGGTAATTATTAAACTTTTTAACTTAATATTGTTCAATCATTATAAAAACATTTGAAATATTGATACTTTTATAAGTTATTATATTAGTAAAAATGTGTTTTTTATTTTTTTTTTCCCAGAATGTTTTTTTTGTTTGTTTACTTTCAGAAAACAAAAATTTTTTTTAAATAATCATTTGGACTTTTAATATCCTCTCCCCCCGTAGAGTTATCACGCTTCCTGGGGGCGCGCCCCCCCCGTTTCCGGGAAAACCCGCACTAGTGTGGACGGGAAACTTGTTTTGCCTGTGGTCCAGATAGTGGGAGGGCATGATACCGGTAGACCATCCCTTTTGAAAATGATTGAATTCATTGTAAAAATTAATAAATATAAGTTCAATAAAATAGTGGCAATTTTATTCAATTTATTTTTGTTGAGCTAATTGCATATCATCTAATTCAGCACATTTAGTTTTTTGAATCAGTTTTTTGGGCAAACGTATCCTTTTTAAAAACTTTTTTTTTTTTTTTAAATTAGGAGTGAAATTACTTGTGTAAATTCTCATGAAAAACTGCAAGTCTTCGTCACCTAGTTGTACTTGCATGCAAACTTACTCTTGTTGATGCAAGAAAAACTTTGCACACAAATATACGTATGTCGACTAAAATATATAAAGAACAATTCCCCACCAGATTTCTTCCTTTGAAAAAATTTTTACAAATTTTAAAAAACTAACTTTAAATAAAAATTTTTTTAACCCCTTTTTTTCCTCCCAGCTGAAGGGGTAGGGGGAGGAGAGAGTGAATTTGAATTTCAATGGCGCAAGGGCCAATTTCCCCGGGCCCAACTGCCCAAACATTTAAAAAAGGAAAATGGGATGACAAAAAGGGGTCGAAAAAAGAGAAGGATCCTAGGGGGCCCGGGTTTGTGAAACCCGATTTACTAAAAAGTAAACCCTTTTGGGAAAAGGAAAAGATCACTAGGGGACCTCGGGGTTGTGACACCTGAAAGGGGAGCCCTGGGGGGGCCTCCCTCCCCAGGGGCTGAAAAAAGTATGCACAATGGATAACAGAGCAAATTGAGTTTAGGCTCAATTTTTTTACAATCTTGAAATCTTGTGACCTCGTCCTCCAAGTTCAGCAGATAATATTTTAGAAGAAACACTTTCAGTTACTTTGTTTCCCAAATAAAGGAATTCTGTTTTCCTAATAGCGAGAAATACAAGACGAATCTTTGATCATAATGGGAAAGAAATCTCCGGTCAAAGTAGATTTTCTGATAGTCTTGGTGGGCCGCTAGATGCCTACCCCTACACTAGTGTAATTGATATTTTAATACCTTTCATATTAAAAACCACCATTGAAAAAAATTACCAAAGAATTAAAAAAGAATGATGAATACTATACAACGTGCAGAAGAGAAAAACGAATACCTTGATCGACACAATGAAAAGGAAAAAAAGTATATTTCCCCATGAATCAATATTTAAATGCTTAACCTGAAAACTGAGAGTTTAATACTTCTCTCATCATACTGTAACTAGTTGATGCGTTTTTTTTCATTCTTAATACTTATTATTATTTTTTTCCTTCATTGATTTGCACTGGAAATTTTCAGTTGTTCAATAGGTCTTTTAATCAGAGTCAAGCCCTTCTTTCTTGAGGAAGGAAAATTGGAAAAAACTACAACAAAAGAGTTTTTTAAGATTTAAAATAAGACTTTAAATTTTTCCAGCAGTTAAAAAAAAAGAAAGCGCGTCCGTAATATTTAGCTTGAGGTTTTATGCTTCCTAGATTCACAAATGAATTTTGATTTGATTTGTATAACGTCAAAATACCATAGGCCATAAATCTTTTATGATTTGTTGTTCTGTTAACATCACAGTATTGGCGCAATGGACCTTATAATTTTGAACAAGGGTCCTGTAACGAAGACAACATCCCCACAGCTAAATTCCTCTCCCCCTTTTTCCTAAAAACCAAAGTGAGAGCTACCCCGTCGACAGATTTATTAAGATATATTTGCCCAGAGGTTCCAAATTTTTTGTCTCATAGACCCCTTGCCGTAGTTTTCGGGTTCGGGTAGAGCCCTGCTTACCATATAAAATTTTTTGCAAATTTATCAACTTAAATGTCTTTTTGACAGCTGGTATAGAGCTACCCAAATTAAACATTTAAACTTCTAACGAAGTAAATATGGTTTTAAAACAAGAAAACATTTAATTAAATTTTTTTCTGGCAACAAACAAAAAGCTTTTAAAGGGGGGAATAAATCTGGTGCTTCAAATTCTTTTTCAACATTTGGAATGAATCGTGTCAGGTTTAACCCTAAATCTCTTCAGTTAGTAGTGTTAAGCCCTTATCCCCCCTTCTATTTTGTTTTGGAAATTGGCAACCACGCTGAAACTAGGAAAAGTAATTAAAAAACTTTTCACGGTATTTCCTAAATGATTAATAACAGATATGTCTTTTTAAAGTCAAAATTGCTGACATGGTCCTTGTTTTAATAAAATTTATGCTGCCACCTTGTAATTGCAGATTAACATCATTAAAATTAGTAAATAAATCTATTCAATAGATAAAACCCGGTTTCCACTTGAAAAAAAAGCACTCTTTTAAAATTAAAATCTTGATTTGGTTTAATGAGAGAGAGAGAGTCACCATCACATAGAGACCCCCTTTACACCTCATGGACCTCCAAATTATTTTTTCCTTGACGTGAACCCCTTGCAGGTCGGCATAGACCCCTGGAGGTCTATATAGAGGTAATCACTGGCATAACTGCACGATGCATTTTAGTGGACCAGGACTCGAAACTGTAAAATGCTAATTGAAGATGGTATCAAGAGAATTTTAAAAGAAGGTCTCTCGAGAGATCTTCGCGCAAAAGTTTTCAAAAGGTTCTAACATGCTGTATTTTTTGTATCACTAAGGAAAAAAAATATTGAAATTGAAAACACTTCGACAGAGCGATGACTAAACGGCCCCCGTTTTTGTACAAATTTAATGCAATAATTTTACTTTAAACGAAAATTATTCTATATAAGAACAGATTGAATAATGAAATTAAAAAAAAATATAAATGCCCATATTTTGTTTTGTTTAGTAGAACACGTGAGCTCTATTTGGAGTGGACCAGTACCCGTCCGTAGATCAAACAATATCGGGTCACACAAATAACATTAAAATATTTCCATTTTATTTATTGTGGTTAATTGGGTTTGAGCGACTTCTTGAGGAAATTACTTTATATTTCATATTAAATCACTTTACTTTCATCTTTTAATGTGACCGTTTAAAATACACACACACACACACAGTTAAAATAAAATTATTAAATCAAAACTATCTAAAATATAAACAATCAGGAGATATATGTATAGGAAAGTCTTAACACAGGTAAAGGTATTTAAGAAATATCAATAAGAGAAATTATATTTAGTAATAATAATAACTGAAGTACTTTTAAAACTGAACTCAAAAATTTTCACTCATGACAATTTAATTAAAATTAAATAAATATGAATTTAAAAAAAAAATAATTTTTTTCCCCTGTTAAAACATTTAAAAAAAATCTTTAATTTCTGAATGCATTTTTTCTGAAGAATATTCAAAACATATCTACAGTAATTTAACGTTAGCACATGTGTGTCATTATAACTAATAATTGGTCATAACATATATTCCAGTTTTGAGTTATGCCTTTCAATGGTAGAATCCATGCAAAAAAATAGGGTAGAAAAAAGTTCCAATATATACTGTGCTGCCATCTGTGGTGTATGTCTTGAAGCTTACTTTTAATGTCTTTTTTTTAGTTGAATAATGTTCTAGCTCTGATTTCTTAGACAATCTTTTTTTCTTTTTTCATTTTATTGCATATTTAATTTAACAACTAAATCTTTTATAAATGCTTCGACAGAAAAAAAAAACAATAACTGAATTAAAAGCATTTTATTAGTTGGAAAATACGCGAATAACTATACTTTAGAGAATTAAAATTTTTAAATGATTTTTTTCTATTTCTTTGGAAGTATAGAAATTTAATTTATTTTTAAGTGATAATTTTTCTTATTAATGATTAAGAGTATGCCCTAAACAAAATATAAGTAGTATTTTCGGTTCTGGTTCATTAATAAAATCAATGAAGAAAGGCAAGTTTGCTATAGAATTAGAATATCAGAGAGTTTTTCGTGCATTTGAATGAAATGAATTCTCAGTGTAGTTAACCCTCCATTGTATTGAATGCTGGAGCTAAATTATTAAACGATTGCTGTCACGAATTTTTATTTCTGTGCATTATTTTTTACGGAAATAGAGGAGAAATGGTAAGTTATCAGAAAATAATGTAGTAATAAAATTTAATTCACGTTTCATATTAATTCTAAAATTAATTAGCAATAATTAAACAATTCTACAAGAGTAATTAACTGATAGTTTTAAAAACAGAAGAAAAAAGGCAAAGTAAAAAAGGAATAAGTAAATTAAATAATTTTTTTTTAAAAAAAAGTTTCTAAAGTTGAATAACATTTTATAGTCATCTATGTACTTTTTTTTTTTTAATTACATCTACTACGTATTTACTTTCATCAAGTTTGTTTAATTTTTATTCTTAATTATATAATTAGAATTAGATTTTTTTTAAAGAAAAATAATTGATTCTATTTTTTAATCTAAATGCATATTCTATTGTTGCCACTCCTAATATGCTCAACATTTCCTTTTGGATAGTATTTAATATTTGCCTTGTACTTAATATTCAAACCTCTCTGAATTTGGCAACAGATTTTTAGTTAATGTTTATGAAATATTCTAAGTAGTTTACGTTTTCCGTTAAGAAAAAATAACTGTATAGTAACTTTATGTTTACGGAGCGTGTGCTCAAATAATTAGTCATTTCATATATATAGCGTCATTAATTCATAAGTGTAAATAGCCTCACTTTATCCTGCGTGTTGAAAAAAAATAAAAGATATTGAAATCGAAAACGAAAGTTTCTCGAGTCACAACACTATAGTCATCGTTATTCTGTACTAGAAATTAAAAACTGGTAATTAAAGTTTCATAAAATGCTAATGCTAATGAACACAAATTAATTAATTATTGTTTATTAACGTCACATTTTGAAGCTACGCGAGGGTTTTTGGTGACGTACTCATAATTTTGAACCTCGGTCAAGTGACGAGGACGACACCTGAGCTGCCTCCCCCCGCTAGTTTTACCGGTTTTGACTTTCGACAGATTTGTAATGTATTAGCTTCCGTACGCGGAGGATTTTTAGTAGCTCCATTCGAATTCCAGACTCGTAGGAATGATTCTAGTTTCTGGTTCGCAACAATGACTATACTAGGTTACCTAGGGCACAGTAGCCACAGTAATGGTCAAGGTCACGGACTCCTGACTGGCGTGTCATAAGTTCGAACCTTGTACCCCTAAAGACCCGCCGTGCAGAAGGAGCCGATACAAGTTGATGTATCGAGGCTCAAGCGTCCTCCCATTGGCGTGGAGTGGAAGTTAGGAGAGGGTGGTGCCAGCTCAGATGTCGTCCTCATCACTTGACCATGGTTCAAAATTATGAGGTCCATCACCAAAAGCCCTTGTTCTATAGTGTGTGACGTTCATATCTCTCACTCCCCTACTAGGTTAACCCGGTTACGAATGAGTGTTTGTGAATAATATAACTCGAGGAAGGGAGTTATTTTTCAATATATATATACAAAGAGTAATAAAAAGAGATATATAAATATGTAAATGAGGCACAATAAAGATTTTAAAATTGATAATTTTAAATTTGATTTAAAAACAAAAAGTGAATGTTGTAGTATGTATAAATATAACTGACTGAGGACTGCTACGTAAGGTTCAGTGCCGGTTTATACACTTTGCGCTTGAGGCGGGCCCAGGGATCCGGATACACTGGACTTAACCAGATTTTCTGGTTATAAATTTCGATTCTCCAGTGCCAATGGGGCTTGTAGATCTTCTGCGCCCAGGGCCCGAAATGAACTTAAACCGGCACTGTTGGGATTCGAACCTGTTTTAAGGCTAGTCAACCTTCTTCTTCCTGTTTATATTACTCAGCGAAATCTTAGGAATGTAATGGATATATGTTTTGAATCCGTTATTAATAAAAATGGTTATATGCCCTAAAAACATTCCATAATTATCAAATTATTGCTGGAATTAAAAAGCAATACACCAGCTAGTGCCAGATGCAGTGATCTAATTAAATTTTAAACTTGAAATAGAAAAGCATATCAATAGCAGTATTGTTAATTGTAAAAAAATTGATAAAATAATTATAAGCTAATAATAAATATAACTAAATTATATCTAGAATGTGTAAACAATATTTTAATAATTTTCTACACAACAATAACAATGGACAAACAATAAATATCTGTAAATATTATTTTTATGACATACATAATTGTGATTTATATTATCTGTGATTTGATACGGAAAGTTTCAAAATGAAGAAAATTTACAGAAAATTTTGAATATTTATATTATATTTATATATAATGAATATATATAATAACACTCTAAAATTAATCGATTTAATTTAAGAATTCTTGATAAAAATAACTATTTATAAAATTAATTGTGTATTTTTATACTTCGGTAATAAGATTCATTTAGTTTTTTAATTTTTCAGATTTAGGAGAAAGTAAGAATATATTGCGTTGAATGTAATTAATATGAATGTTTCTGTGTATTGATATATGTATGTTGTGATAATAATGCTTTACTAATGATACTTTAATATTATTGAAGTTAGATTCGTCTCTCTTGTCATTAATATTAATGCATATTAAATTATCTTTTAATTGTAGTTGGATATCTAGGAAATTAGTTTGAGCAGTGTCATTATCAGAATCAAATTAAGGTTATCTCGATAAAAGAGTTCATATTTGGTTTTAAATCTTAAATTTTCCCAAAAAGATAATCATTAAATACCAATAAAAATAATATGAAGTATTGTCTTTATAACTATGTTTTAAAAAGTGCACATATATATGTTAGGAAGAAAATTACTTGTTAGTTTATTTTATTGTAAACCTTCAGCTTGTTAATAACAGATACTGTTAATGAACATATGAAATTCTCTTGTAAAACCATATTACAGAGTGAATTAAAAAAAAGTTTTCATAATTTATTACACTAAATTTCGAAAAGAAGTAATAGTCTTTTGAGTTTTGATCCATTTTATTCATTTCCTCATATTTCTTATTTTCTTAACTATTTGAGATTCTTGATCCTTGGTTTGAAATTAACGATGATATTTTATATTTTGATTCACATATTATTTTTTATAATGATGCACATATATCTTTATATTTTTATTCTTCTGTGCGTGTGTATGTGACTGAACTCCTCCTAAACGGCTCGACCGATTTTGATCACATTTTTTATGTGGGTTCAAGTGGATTCTAGAATGGTTTAGATTCCCTATTCGGTCCGAAACCTTAAAACGCATAATTGTTTTACCCCTGTGTGTTGTTTATTTCGCTAATGCTCGGCAAGAAAAAAAAAAGAGGGGAAAATTTTGTTTTTCGCTCGAATAATTATATGTTGTGTGTCCGAGGGTTGTGGCAAACCATCGCATTTGTTTGTTTATACCCCTCAAGGATTAACCAAAAATACTGTGCATTAATTGATGTTACGATAAATTTCTTTATTGTGCATTAAAAAAATATACCTATTATGAAAATAACTCGAGTTTTATCTGTTTTTATCATTTAATTAAAACAAGTTTAAGTTTCTATTCAGAGAGAATAGCTTCTACTATATTCATCTTAGTTCATAGTAAATACATTCTAACACGCAATCGATAAACTTTTTTTATAAAAATTTTCATCAAAACGGTATCAAGTATATTAATTTTCATCAACTTATTCAAAAAAAAAGTTTGAAAGTTTAAAAAGTTTAAGACGTTTGTACAGGACAAAGTCTATCGGGCCGCTAGTGTATATATATATATATATATTTAAAGAATGATGTGATGGTCTATAGAAGAAAATAAATCCTACAAATCAGAGGAAGATAAATCCTGAAACTTAGAACCTGTAATGTGGGATCTACTAAAAGATAATTATGCTCAGTAGCGCACACAGGAATTTTTCAAGAGGGGGAGGGTCCGGGGTCGAAAGTTCACCATTCTTGTATCATGCTCCTTTTGATTTTGTCGATTTTTGGGAACAAAACACAGTACAAAACTAATTATTGAATAAATAATTAGCATTAATTAATAAAATTAATCATTAATAACAAATACTTAATTAAATTTTACGTACTATATACTTAGAATTATAGTCAATCGGAAAAAAATCAAGGGTTTTGGGAGGGGGGCTCCGGAACCCCTTTGCGTGCGCCACTGATTATGCTATTATGTTTTCAAACGCTGTCATAGACTTAGGGTTGTGATGTAGGGATGTAGGGTTAAGCCTATTGTGTAGGATCTAAACCTTTCCTCTTCAACAGGGAATTTATATATAGTAGTATAATAGGAACAACAAAGGAACAAAAACCTAAATTATCGAAGATCAGATAAGTCTAAAATTTATAAGTGTGTTCAAACAGAACGGAAATTGATAAACACGAGAGTTGTAAAAAAATATTTTTTATGAGTAGAAAATTAATATAAATAAAAATAAATTAATTAACTGTAATTCAAAAAATATCCAAAATATTCAAAAAATAAAATTACAAAAAATTGATCAAAATAAAAGGGTGAATGTGAACCGGAAACACATACTGGATACTATACATCAGGGATGGCGAATCAATGACACGTAACAAAATATTTTGGGCACTCCAGCGACAAAATGGATTTGCATTTTATTTCAAAATAACAAAGTTCACCTAAGAAGACTTACAAACGCGAGGGTCAGTCGCGGGTGCACACTCATTTGTTATTGTCTTGCTTTATTTACGTCGCAAACTACAGTTGCTTATTTTGCAAAATTTGTCTACGTATAGCATTGTCAATTTCGTTGGCACTGTTGTATTTTAAAGTTTATTTGTGTTATATTTAAGATTTTTAAATGTTATTTAACATGGCTAGAGTTCAACAAAAGAACAAAAAGAGCAAGATTGAAGTGTAACTGAGAATTTCAAGCATGGTGAATCTAGAAATATGGTAAAGTTGCGCATTTATTTGAAGGACAGAACCCGCGACCTTTGGATCCAAAACCGAGTAACTTAACCACTATACCAAAATAATCATCTTAGTGCGGAGGTTGTTACTGGCTTATATAAATGATACCACTACACACTTCCCTACCAGTGAGTAGATCAAGTGAATTTTGTCGAGTTATTGGTTAGTCTTTTTGTGGATAGATGGCGCCACAATAGTTCAGAAGGTTTTTTAGCTCACCCATGGTCACCAATGAAGTAGTACGCATCCGATAGGACAGAACTCGCGACCTATGGATTCGAAGCCGAGTAACTTAACCATTATACCAGAATGATCAACTTAGTACGGAGGTTGTTAGGTTGTTACTGGCATATATAGATGATACCTCTACAATGGCATTATTAGTAAAGGTGACAATGCTGTGAGAGTTTTATGTTCTGGAACAGTGATATGCAGAACATCGACTGTAAAACGGCATTTTGAAACAAATCACAACTCCTATAGTCAGAAAAGTGAGCCACACCAAAAATAATTATATGCTTAGAAACCGCTTGGCAGATGACTCCAATTCAGTATGCATTCTACTAAAAAAGTAACATCTTACAATTCTAATATAAGTTATTTGTCCCCACACAATTTGTAACAACAGAAGTACCACTAATGTCACTTTAATTTGAACTGCACGTATAACTAAAATATTTACAACTATACAGTACAAAAGGTATTTTTTTCAACACTGGCGTACCTAGCTGTGAGGAGGCCCTGTATCAAAATTCCTTCGGGACAGTTTTCTTGATACGAGAGCCATTTTAGTAGGACTATAGCTACACATGGTGGGACCCTGTAGCTTGGGGCTCCATATCACTGATACGGCGTAGCTACGCCCCTGTTTTTGAAGTAACTGAACAGTTTTGAGTTGTTAGTATATTTAGTTTTATTATTTTCTCAATAATTACAAGTCAAAATAATTTGACGGCACGTCTGTGCTTCATTAAACACTTCTTCAGAAAAAATGGTACGTTGATCCATAAACGTTCACCACCCCGCTGTACATAGAATTGATGCCATCTGTATTTATAGAACATAAATTATGTAAATTTTAAAAGCTATCCTAAGTCAGGATTTCTTATAATACTGCAGCCCCCATATTTTTAAGGTCCAATATCTGTTTGTTTCTTTTATCTTCGGTGTTAAAATCCGTTCTGTATCTCTAGTAGAGATTAATAAAACTATATGTATATATATATATTATATATACATACATACGTTTTTCTTTTGAATTTTAGTATCATAAATTCAGTTCATAGTAATCCATAACATATCTCGTGCTGCATACAATATGAAGAATAGTAAGTATTGTTTACTGCTCACATATTTCCAAAAATATATATGCGTAGATTGTTAATATTAAAAATTAGACTACATTCTTAACTTTATTTATGTGTATGTGAGAGAATATATGTGATTTCAAAACAAGAACCAAAACGTCTTCTTCGAGCAAAACTTTACCTGTCATGGTTATAAAATATTTTAAATAATAAAAAAAAACTTTTATACCATAATTTAATAATTCTGTGAATTTTTTCCCTTTAAGAGACAGTTTTTTATTTGTTCGGAAAAAGTGTCGTTATCCTGGAATGCGTGAAAGGCATATATGAAATGAAATGGCATATTCAGTGTATCTATTATTCAAAATCACTTTTCATAATTGTTTTCAAAACTTTTTATGTTAAGGAAATGTCAATACCAAGTTTTTTCTCCAGAGATTAAATATTATTATTGTTGTTTTAATTTTAAATTTAAATAAAGAAATATATTTCAGCTATGCATATGAAACAAAGGAAAACCCTTTTTAATGTTCTTGGATCTAAAAAACCAGGACATGATAAACAAAAAAGAAACAAAATCCTTTAGAAAAGTACAAAAGGAATTTTGCTGAATCAGGAACTCAAATACCTGAATTAATAGCAATTATAAATACTTGGCAATAGTTTTCCTTCTTATTTGGCCACTTAATCCCTTCGCCAAGCAAGGTGCCAAAATCCTCCAACTGTTCCAGGGTTGCCGCACTCATTGATCCTTTCTGAAGCTTTCTCGGGGGAGTGTGCCAATCATTGTTAGACTTCGCCAGCTGTGGTCCTCACTTCATTTTCCCGTTGCAGACCCTGAGTCCAATGATATAAATCTTTTCTCAGCCCACCCCGACCTCTCGGCATTTACTTTAGTTTCCCTCCCCCTCCTCTAAATGACCACTGGTACACACATAAGAGCATGCCATTGCAAGGACCTTGCGGGAATTTGGCGATAAAGAATTTCACGGCAGCGTAATGGGAGCCAAGCATTTAATTCGAAGGAACATTGCTTAACGAGTTCCGTAATTGGCTCGCTTTTATGGAATAGCCGATTCTTGTTGTTTGAAGGTCTCTGGCGTGATATTTTTGATGCCAAGTGGAGTGCAATCCTCATTGTTTTATAGGATGCCCCAAAATTACATTTAAATAGCTGGTGGAGGTTGCAGAAACTGAGCATCTTTATTTTTCATCCACAGAAATTCTTCCGTTATGATCAGCCATAAACAAAGATTTCGAACAGGGGTGATGAGTCTCGGGGGTTCACTATTTTCGAGGGTACTCTTGCCCTCTTGGTGCTTAGAGACATTTCCAGTAATCACTACCGCATATTTGGGGTAATTGCTGTTTTCAGAATTAATGACGATCTTTTGCCGATCTGTGTTCTTCCCTAACGCGAAATGATAGAAGTTTTTGATGTAGAAATTGCAGCAGTTTCAGTTTTTTGAGGGTAGGAAAGAAAAAAAAGTACGCCCACAAGCTAGAGATTAACTGATAAAAGAAAATTCTATTTTCATTTTGCTATGACTCACGAATGAGGTGATGACACAAACATATACGTTATCAAGATAGATCTTACAATTAGTTTTTTGCTAATAATGAAAACTTTTTTGTACGAAGTTTTTTAAAAAAAAAGTTAGTAGTTTATTGATATCACGAAATAAATGCAAACACAAAATACTCACTATTTCATATTTTTTTTTTCTGTGCGAAACATTTTTAATTTTATGATTAGTTCAAAAACAGAAGCTTCAGTTTGTATCATTCAGTGACGTATACAAACTATTTCCACGGGGGGCAGGGGGGAGTTAAATTTTCCAAGAGGAAGTGGACGAAGGCACCGAAACGTAATCTTTATGCTAAAAATTAAAAATATATTGATCTATGGGAGGGGTTTGATACCCCAAACTCCACCACTGAGTGCGCCACTGGTATCATTAATGATTCAAAAGATGGAAAAAATATATATTCTTATAATTTATAAGTAATTAATGTAATATTTAATGTAATTTTTTTTCCAGTTTAATAATTTCAAAGATTAAAAAAAATTCAGTCGTCGAGATTTTATTAGAGAAGTTTTGAAACATATATCATCTAAAGCATAGGTTCCCAAATTTTTTTGTCTCATAGACCACTTGCCATATTTTTCGGTTTCAGGTAGACCCCTGCTTACCTAATATTGTTTTTTGTAAATTTATCAAATTAAATATCTTTTTGACAGCTGGTACTACTAATTACTTTAAAAAAATGAAATTTCTAATGTAATGAAGTATAACATTTAAAACTTACGAAGCACATGTTAATGAATTAAATTAAAATTAAAATAAATTAATTTAATACATAAAACATTATTTTGTTACAAAATAACTGAACAACAAACAAATGTTTTTAATAAGAGGGATGAATCTGGTGCTTCAGTAACAATTTTTCAATATTTAATATCAATCTAGTCGGGTTTAACCCTAAATGTCCTTAGTTAGTAAGGGTCCAGTCTTTGTTTTTGAGATTAGTTAGTAAGATTAGTTAGAGATTAGTTAGTAAATCTTTTTGTTTTTAAGATTGACAAACTCACTGAAACTCCCTCTCACTAGAAAAAGTAATTAAAAACATTCTCATGATATTCCTTAATTCATGTGACAAATAACAGACATGTCTTTTTAAAGCCAAAATTACTGACATCCGTTTCTAAATTTTATTTTAAGATCGTTAGGGGCTATTCTGATCAGTTCCTATTGTGATACGACATTTTTTTTTCAATGTGACTATAGAATTCATTGTCTACTATGATAGTACTATAAAAAAAATAATATGAAATCTAGTTTCAAAGTCTGAGTAAAGGGTATTTAAATGTTGAACGTAAGTTAAAATGTCCAGACAGATTGCTTGTGACTAATTGAGAAAATTCGCAATGTCAAATATTATACTTTTAATTTAATTTTGGAAAGAAATGCTGGAATGGCCCTTGTTTTAATAAAATTTATGCTGTCACCTCTGTCACCACAAATTAACCTCACTAAATTTAGTAAATAAATCAGTTAAATTGGTAAAATCTGGTTTCCACTAGATCAGTTTTTTAAAGGTTAAAGTCCGATCTGGTTTAATGAGAGCTACTATTATAGACTTCCATTTACACCCCATGGACCCCCAAATTGTTTTTTCGCTGGTGTGGATAACTTGCAGGTCGTCATAGACCCTTGGGAGTCTAAATAGACCACTTTGGGAATCACTGATCTAAAGTAACATAATTTATGTACATAATTATTATGGTATCCAAAAATTTCAGTTTCATTTCTTAATTTTCTTTGTATTTTTAGTCACATGGTTTATTTGTTTCTATTTATTTACTGGGGAGGATCGAGCTCACTTAGAGGGTTTAGAGCTACAAACCGCTCTTCCGAGAATAGATACTAAATGAAAGGGAAAAAAAAAATATATGAATGAATAAGAGAAAATACAACACAATATTATTAATATTTAACCGCCCCCCAAAAAAACCTTTGGAAAAAGAGCTGCAGTGGAGGAGACTAACTAGCTTATAATGAATCATAACATTATCAGAAATAGAATGTAACCAGGAAGAAATTGCTTAACTTGTAGGGTTTTTAAGCTGAAATTTGGAAGTATGGAAGCAATGAGAAACATATGGGGATCGGCGTTCCTGGGAGAACCACATAAACAATTAGGAGTAAAAAAATCAACTTGAACTTATAAAAATAAACTGGAAAGACCTATGATTGGTGAGGAAAAGGATAAGTTCCCTGGAAATCGGGGTAAAATTAATATCGCAGTTTCTAAAAAACAGTTTGTTTTGTATGACAATCATTCCAGCAGGAAGTCGAAGTAAAAGTTTTTGAAGTGTGTAGGAAAGAGCGAGGAGCAATTTCCTTCGAGGTTTTTGTTTGAGATTTAAATATGAGTATCTAGATAATTCAAGCAAATTGAAAGAAAACATTTTTATCACTGTTTAATTTTTATAGAATTATATTTGCACATACCCCAAAGATATCAAATATTAAAAGAATAGAACCATTTCCAGTTAAAATTCTGAAACATTTTATGGTTGTTTCATAAGTAAGGTGTCTTCTCTTCGTAAAAAAATATAAGAAAAAATACATCTGCACTTTTCGGGGGGAAATAAAAAAAACTTTCCACATCTAAGTCTTTTCTTAAAAGCCACCTAATTTGTCGCGCCATATTCACAACTAACAATGCAGCCTCCCAAGATATTCAAATTCGCCATAAATCTTCCATTCCACAGTCGATTTAGCGAAAAATCGGTTTCCGATCCAATTTCACATTTCTCACAGTGAAAAAGGGCAACGAGTTAAGACCAACCATTGATTCTGACTCGGGTCATTACCATTAATCTTAACACTTACCACTCGCACGTTCTTCTCTGAGAAACCCTCCATCTTTCCCAATGTAATATTTCTTTTTCTTTTTTCCTTTCCTTTTATGACCATTCCCACAGTGCCTTTACATTCGCCCCCCTTCTTATTCATCTGTCGATGCTTCCCTTTGATGCGAGTAGTGATGAAATGGCATTTCTGACGCCGGTAAACAACTTCGTCATTTGGACCCAGAAGTGCTATAAGAACCTTCTGATGCTCTACTCTGGGGACCAAGTTCATATCTCTTTTCGGATATTCTTGCTGTTGCGTTCAATTTTTAGCTTCGGAAAGTACTGAAATTCGATGGGGAGATGTTTCGTATATTCCTAATGCATAAAATATATTCTAAGAATGCCTGGTATGGTAGCTCTA
Organism: Trichonephila inaurata madagascariensis; assembly: GCA_019973955.1. NCBI lineage: Eukaryota > Metazoa > Arthropoda > Arachnida > Araneae > Nephilidae > Trichonephila > Trichonephila inaurata. Next base: position 39,549 of record BMAV01015308.1, read on the forward strand.
AGGGATATATAGCTCGGAATTCGATATTGATGGAATTTTCTGCTTCAGCAGAAAATGAATAACTTTCGAAGCTGAATCGGTTCAGCTTAAAAGAACTGATGCAGTGTTGTTGATGCTATTTTGAAACAATAACGTGTTTTTATTTAATGGGATTTGCATTCAATATTCATTAATGTTTCATGAATATGTGAACGTGGAACACATTCATCAATATTTCAGACTAAAATGTAGGAAGTACTATTTTATTATTTACTCGAATTTCGTAAAGTTATGATTACAATTCGATTTTGAAAAACAAAAATAATCGATTCAGATGGAAATGATTTCAGTTTGAAATCTATTGTTGAAATAGGGGGAGGAAGGATTCAACTGTGCAAGATTGGTTGGAACTCGGTCAATGTCGTTTGAAATAAAAATTTGCATTTTTATAAAAATAAAATTTGAACCTAAAATGTTGAAACACTGTTCTTTTACTTATAAGAAATTTAACGGAATTCGATACTTCTAGCTTAGTTTAGAAATTTGATGTTATGTTGATGAGCCATTGCAAATAAAATAACATATTTTTTAACCAATGCATATATTTAAGAAGGAAATTGCTAATGTCTTGTGATTTTTTTTTTATGGAATTGAAATATAAAATAAAAGGCGTATGTAACAGTGATGGCAGTATCACCTTCAAAATACCATAAAATCCGGCGTATAATGCGCACTTTTAACACAATAAATAAGATAGAAATTTATGGGTTTCGCGTTATACGTCGGATATAAAAACGAGAGCTTTAAAAATGGGAAAAAAAGAGCCTAGCAAGAAAATTAGACTTCTATATGTATCAATATATTTTAGTGAAGTGACATGATGATTAAAGGGTTGCAATTCTAGAAGTATATTATTTTTTCAAAAGCCTGGGATAATACTTCAAAAAAATTACTTCAAAACATAAGAGCATTGCATACATACATTTAGGTTTCTTAGTAAAAAAAGGAGTGCGCGTTATACGACGAATGACCTAAAATCAAAAATTGCAGCTCTAAAGCATAGGCGCGCGTTATATGCCGGATTTTACGGTAGTTCCCTTCAACATTCACACACTTCTGCATTCGATGCTGCCAATGCTGGTTACAGTTCTGGAAGGAGGTTTTTGAAAGTCCCCTTAGGAGATTTTCCGTTTTTGCATGAACCTCTTCAGCTGAGGTAAAATAGGTTCCCTTTCAGCAAGATTTAACTGTAGGAAATAAAAAAAAAACTCATGGAGCCAAATCAGGTGAATAAGGAGGTTGCCCCATCATAGTAATGTTTTTGCTGGTCAGAAACTGCTTGACTGAGTGGATGCATTGTCTTGGTGCAACATCCATCTATCACTCCCCAATTTTGGCCTTTTTTCCGAATATTTTCACTAAGTCTTTTTAGTACTTCAATGTAGTAATGTTGATTAACAGCTTGGCTACTTATGTGAGTGGGAACCCACTGATATCACGAACTTTGGCGATGTTTTGGTTGTAATAGCTGACTTTGAGCGCCCAGCACGTTCATTATCTTCCACACTGACCCTTCCCCCTGAAAACCTCTTATACCATTCAAACACATGTGTACTAGACAAAGCTTTCATCTCCATAAGCCTCAGTTAATATTTGAAATGTTTTCGTGGCTGATTTCTTCACAAGAAACTTAATGTTGATTCCACATTTTTCCGGCAGAATGCAGTTGTGCGAGCTCACTCAATGCCGCAGTACTACCAACTGGCTTGATCTATTAAGGCGAAACTGGCCACATGGATAGAAAGGGTGTGGGATGACGTCATCAAAACAATTGTTGCCAACTCCATTCTTTTTTCAAGCTACACAATTTGTCTCACACCTTGTACATTTATATTTATAAACAGACATCACAGCACAGAAAAGAAATACGAACAGAACGTTACATGACTATATCTAAACAGCCTAGCTACTGCTAGTCCTAGGATTAGGATTAGACTGAGAGTCTCCCCCGAGTCCGCTAGGGGGACGTTGTTGAGTCCGCTACGTGTATTATATACGATTTAGTCTTATTCTAAAATGAAGTAGAATACTTAAATGAAAATGTATGGGATAAATTCATGACGATCATACGACAAATGCAATTACGTATTCTCCATTGAATTCACATCTGACATACTTGTATTTGTTGTTTTACTTGTAAAATTTAGATAAAATTTCAAATTTGATAATTAAGTAATTATGCTCAAATATTAAAATTCTCAAAAAGTTTTTCAAAAGTAAATAATAATAATAATAATAATAATACACAATTTAAGTGAATATTTTAAAATCAAAAGCATTTTATTTACCTATGTGCGTTATTATTGTTAATGAATGAGTACTTTTTAAAATAAAGTCTCTGTAAGAAGCAAAAGTTGGAGATAATGAAATACATGAACTGATTAGCTGTAAACACGTGATTTCATTTATCGTGTGATTATGATGTCACATGAATTTACGAACTAATTGGCTGGAAACACGGGATTGCAGTTCTATGACTATGACGTCACATGAATTAAGCCCATTGGCAAGGAATTCTTTAATAATATTCCACCTTTTTCTGCGTTTTAAAGCCTAAGTGCATAAACTCAAATGTGAGTTAATCATAATACCATTAGCATCACTCTAGTTGTCCTAAAAAACAAATATGGATCACTTGGATGCAATTTGATTTTGATATTTTAATCCAAGCATTCGAATTTTGTGGCGAGAGCCCCCAATAGATGGTGGTACCATTGAAATGGACCTCACATTTGGGAGCCTGCCGGGTCTGCAAAGGTTTAGTAGAAATATGCAGCCCATTAGAAGAAAAAAAAATTAGCCAGGAAGGTATTGCGAAATGATTCTGAAACGGCGTCTGCTAAAAAAGATTGGTCAGTCTGATTAAAATTCCTATATTTTCCTAGAACCCTATTTCGTAATCAAAATACAAAAAAATGCATCAATGTCGAATTCTTATTCACACATTTGAAATTTTTTCCGACTCACAATGTGAGATTAAATAATAAAATGTAACCACATTATTAAATGAGGAAAAACAGTTAAAAAAAAACTCCGGGCTTACGGCTTACGACAAAAAAAAAAAAAAAACCAGGTTTTACAATAGCTAAGTCTAAATTGGAAAATTCTTTAACAAAATGTTAAAGACCAAACGATGCTTTGACAGACGAACAAGAACAGTTCTTAATAACCTTCACTCGGCAAAAAGGTACAAGAAATTGATAAGAACATCCAATCAATTTAAATTAAACAAAGGAACTGGATCATCAAACAATCGGAATAGAATTCTTCAAAATTTAATTGAAAAAGATTTTTTTTTTTCAATTACATGCCTGTGTTTCTTTATCTTCCTCCCTAAATTCATTTGAGACTTAAGTTTTAAAGTATAATTGCGAAAAAATAATTGTGCATTTTACTTGATATTGAAACAGCTTGATTTTATCCTTTAATTTTTTTTATTCATTAAAAAATATTTAGAAAATTTTTTTTCAAAATTGTAGGAAGTTTTACTTAAATACTCGAATTTTAAAATCGTTATTCCAATAAAAACTTTCGCTTTTTTAAAGACGCCATAAGTTATACGAAGAATGCAAGACGAATTATAACAATACTTATTTAAACTTGAATGTATATTACTAATTAATGAAATCTTATTTATTATAGCGAAAACAGCTCTTATATAAATTTAAAATTTCAAAGTACGTAAGTACTTTGTTCACGCTTTTTTTAAGAAAAATGTTAAATCCTTTTATCATGCATATTTAATAATATAACAAACATCCCCCCCCCATTAATATATGTTAATGATTCTTCAAAAGAGGAGTTATTTTTAACTGGTTTATAATTCTTCGTCATTTTTTGTCTTAAATATTAATTAATCTTTTTTTTACTTTTTTGCAATTGAATTTTAAGTAAAAAAATTTTCAACACTTTTCGGCTCATCAGTTTTTTACAAAACCCCTTTTGGGGTTTTTTTTGGGGAAAAAGGCAAATTCTTTCCAACCAAATCCAGAAGTAAAGCGGAGTATGCAAATTTAGAAATTTTTAAATAGAGAAGTTTAACGTGGATGGCCATTGGGAAGTGATTATGCTAGTCTGAGTTTGGGCGCGTGAACTGAAGGAAGAGAAGGAAGCCGTCATTGAGTGTGAAGCATCCGTGACGGGGAGATCAAGTCAAGGTGGATACTATTCCAGCGAGAAAAAAAAAGATTTTAGGATCCACGAGGATTGTTAAACCAAGAGATTAAGGTGGGAAAATTTGTTACAAAGGAATTTTTATGTTGAGGTTAGATTAGGGGGGGAAATATATTAAAGTCGCGCTTATTTGGTAATACGTATTGTGTGTTTCTCACCAGATCCACTAAGTTAAAATAAAATATTCTCATTGTTAGTGTTGCAAGATTTAATAAAAAATTTTTAAGATCAGGCAACGCCTGATTTTTTTATTCACTCCACACCCCTAGGTCAAGAAGATAACTTAGAAGTAAGGCATCACCTTCGGGCGAATACCTTACAACTTTAAATACTGTGTTTTTTTCCATGAATTTAAAGAAATAATATGAACGCTTTGATCAAATATATTTAAAATTAAAAGAATACCTGTTAAAGAAGCTTCTTTTCATAACATTTAAATTAATTGTATTTAATTAATTATAAAAATATTTTAAAATAAAAAATCAAATCTTAAAAATTAATTAGCCAATTTTGAACCCCTTCAAACCATAGAATAATAAAGAATAAAAAAAATTAAAAGAATAATTATTAATAGAAAGAAGTTTTTAATTTTTACATTTATAAAAGAAAATATATATGAATTCCATTTAGTAATAAATATGTACAATACATTTCGCTTAGTAAAAAGAATGCTTCTAATACATATGAGTGATAATTTAATGTTTACTTTTTGAATAGTATTTTTTCCTTGTAAAAAAATTTTATTCTGTTTAAGAACAAAATTTTATTATTTTTTTCATTGTGTTAAGTCAAACATTTTTCAAAAATTAAATTTTTTTTTTGTAAAAAAAATTCATTCGAATTAATTTTTATTCTTCTTTTTAAGAGGCCCAAAAATTCTTTTATTATTTAGAAGTAATATATCTTTCAGTCAGTGGGTTACCCAAAGTCCTAGGGTCCGAAACCCCCAAAACCCTTGATTTTTTTCCGATTGATTTAATTTTTAATTGAGTAAAATTTTTTTTGTTATTAATGATTAATTTTTCTAATTTAAAACTAATTTTTTTAAATTATTTTTTTCTGTTTTTTCCGAAAAACGACAAAACGGGCAGATACAAAAGATGGGGACTTTCGACCTGACCCCCTCCCCCGAAAAAAAATTCCCGTGTGCCTAATGCTTTTCAGTAAATGAACTTTCCCAATAGGTGGGACTGAGTGATAACCCCCGAAGCAAATATATTTTGCAAAAATAAAAAATAAAAAAAAATTTAAAAAAATCTCCAAACCAAACTTTTTTTAAATAGGTTTCATAAAATTAACAAAGTAGTCTGCCCCGCTGAAAGATTTTTTATCCAGCAAATTTCCTGGGGTTTTGCATGCTAATTTTTTTTTTATTCCCTTTGTTTTTTTGAGGAAAAAACGTTTTTATTGAGTCTATTTATTTTTAACCCTTTTTTATAAACTGAGGCCCTTCAAATTCGACCATCACTATCTTTGATTGAATGGCAAAGACTTTCAATGTCTTGTTTTATCATTTCTATGAGCTTATTAATTGTCAGCTCCTGATTGTGGGAATCCAGCAGTTCCTTTTGTGTTGGGGTGGGTCATCACTTTAAATTTTTTTACCGGGAAATCGATTACCCTTTTAACAAATTCCCAAAATCACCCGGCCGACACTGATTCCCCTGGTTTGGATGGAAAAAAAAAGAAAAGAAAAAAAAATGTGGGTTTTTACCAGGGGCAAAAATTTGGAAACAAAAATTTCACCCCCCCCCCTTTTTTTCGTCCATGACGCATTTTTGCAGGGTTTTCCCCTTTTTTAAAAAAAAAAAAAGGGTAAAAAACAGCGGTCCCACTGGGGATTTTACCAAAAGATGAATCACAAGATTAAAACGGTAAGTCTGAATAGAAAAAAATTTTTTAAAATAATTTTTAAAATTTTTATGAAATTTTTTTATAAAAAACCTAACGCATATAATTTAGAAAACTTAGATATGTAATAAAAAAGTCAATAATAGCAGAAATATAAACAAAGGTAAAAAACTTCGAATATTAATCCTTTTTATTTCGGGCAAAGACTCAAATTTGAATTACATAATCAAAAAAATATATTTACTTCCGAGACAGACAGACCAAGAAAGCAAGCACGCACCCCCCTCACGCACGCCCGCACACATTTAAAATATTTTTTAGATATTCGTTTCGGAACATAAAATATAAACTGAAACATAAAAAATGCATTCTTATGATATTTCGAACACCAAAAAGAATTTTCATTCACTTACTTTCATTTATTTTGAGTAAATATAATATAAAATATATATAAGGCGAATAATAGGGCCTAAAACCAGCGCTTGAAAAAATGAAAAAAAAAAAAGTTTCTTACCACATAATGGATTTTATTGTACTGTATTCTAACAATAAAAGCGTAGCATAAAATATTGATTAAAAGTATTCTACGAGAACAATACAAAAGTCACAATATTTTATCGTTAGATTTCAAAATAAAAGATGCTATTTACTATAAGAACAATTTAAGAAACAGAAAAATTATTCGATTGTTGGTTACTTCTTGGCACCAATTTGTCAGCAACGATTGATGAAACGGTTTTAACTATTGTTTCAAAGTAAAGCTAGAAGTATTGTTGGATTTCAAACTAGGAGATATCTCTTGTTATAATTACAACTGATAAAAAAACGATAGTTAACGTAACGTTGACTGTTTTGACACTTCAAAATTTTAAATTTTTTTAAAAAAATTATTTCATGTGGTTTTAAAAAACCAGATCTTCGTGTTATACGAGCAGATGAAGAAATAAAGGGATTAATACGAAAAACAATACCTTGACACTATTTTGTCAGCAATAATTAAAGACGTGGCTTTAATAATTGCTTCAGATTAATGCTATCTATTTTAATGGATTTCCAAACAGGAGATATTGTTTGTTATATTTACAATTGATAGAATAAAAAAGCCCTTGTAAATAATTTTTTTTATCCTGATTGCCAATCATAATTGTTAAAATGGCTGCAGAAAAATGTTTCAGAGTGAGCCTAGATATCATGTCGAATTTGAAAAGCAGAATTTTGTTTTATTACAGTTGAAGAGGAAAATAAATAAATAGAACGGTGGGGCTATTATTTAACATAAGTTTTTCAGCAATAACTTGAACGGTTTTAAAATTTTATTAGAAATTCCATGACTGCATTCTATGTTATTTAAAAAATTTTTAAATTAAAAAAAATTTTTTTAAAAAAAACGATTTTTAATTCATGACCCATTGGGGAAACAAGGTCACTTCCGCAAATTTTTGGGGGCATTTTGAAAACGGCCCCATCTAAAAAAAAAAGAAATCGGGGTTTAACTTGGCGATTTTAAAATTGGGGTTCCTAAACCCAATACCGAATTAAAAAAAAATTTAAGAAAGGGCAAAAATTTTCATTGTAATTTTTTCCCCCTAAAAATGTAGGGGTAAATTTCCTAAATTTGGGTTTTTTTAAAAAAATTTTTTATTTAATTTTTTTTTTAGAATTAGAAAAAATAGGTAAAAACTTTTTAAAATTGTTTATTTTTTTCAGAGATATTTAAAAAATTTTAAGTTTTTAAACATTATTCCTTTTAATTTTTATTTCTTTAAAAAAAAACCCTTTTTTAAAAAGTGTTTTAAAAAATATTTTTTTTTCTTTTATCCCCAAGATTAAAAAAATTATTTTTATTTAAACAAAAAAGGGGGTTTTTTTAAAATTAAAATTTTTTTTTTTTTAAAATTTTGAAAAGGGGGGTTATTTTTTAAATTTATAACTTGTTCAAAAATCTTTTAAAAGGAAAAAATTTTTATTAATTTTAAAAAAAAAATAAAAACGATAAAGTTTTTTTAAATTACTTATTTTGGGGGTTTTTTAAAAAAAAATTGTTTTTTAGAAGATTCTACACTTTCGAATTTTAATTTTCAAAACCATATCTATCTCCCAGACAGAATAAAAAGTTTTTCATCCCTCTACATAAAATAAAGTTTTTTTTTTAATCACAGAACGGTATTGCAATCACGAGCAATTCCTGCAGCATTTTTTACAAACACATTCTGCAAAAAGGAGAATACCCCATTAAAAAATCCCAATGAATCTAAAACAATTTAAATCAATTCCTTCCGATTCGACGATGATTTAAATCGAAACAACAATCGATATCGAAAGCGAAAAGAACTATCGATTAATTACCCTTGAGCAAATCAGAGAAAAGGGAAAGAACTCCAGAAGAAACGTGGTCCAATGATGGTGTCTTTGCTAATAAAAGATATGTCGCCGTCAGCAGTTCTCTATAAGATTATCCGTTGGGAATTTATTCCACCGAAAAGTTCTAAGAAAGCGTCCATGAGTGATTTCTGAGCAACAGACTGTGCAATATTTTAAGGCGCCGTAAAAGGTTGCGAAATTGTAAAAGCGGCGACGACAAATTTTATGGATTTCTGGACTTGGAAGCTTTTTGGTGGAGTGGCATTTCGGGCGATGGACCCACTTTTGTTGTCAAGATGATTTGGGGGTTTGGGGAATGCACTTTTGAAAAGAGCCTCCCTCTAGATTTATGCGCTGAGTCTTTGTTTATTGATTGTAAATTGAATCTGTTTTGCATGTGAGGAAAATTTTTTGTTTTTTTTTTAATTATACAGACTTGTACCAGTTTGCATTTGTTGCTGTTGAAATGAATCTAAATGTTTTTTCTCGTTTCAGTAATTCAGGATGCTTGCGTTAAGTTATTATTAAGTCGCTTTGTAAGAATTATTTAATTTTTTTTTTTGATTTATTTTACTTTTTTGGAATTTCCTTTCCAGTTAACCCGCGGTCACTGCGCCTTTTTTTGCTACCGTCAAACCTCGGGGTGTAGAAAACACCCCAAACTTTTTAACACTTTTTTGTTTAATTATAAAAAATAAAATAAAATATTATGAAATTTTTTATAATGTTCAAGATGTTTTTGTATTATACAAATAAAATTATTAAATTTATTGCATACAAATGAGACTAACTTTAAATTTAAACTAAAAACAAAATTTTCATTTTAAAACACAAAATTTTTATATTTTTCAAAAAACCAGTATAAAACGTATATACCAGTAATAAATATATTTTTATAATTAATGAGATAATGATAGTAAAATCTATAAAAAAATAATTTTTTTAATCTTTTTCCCAAAAACATTCAGGGGCAGACTGTATACAAATCCAATTTTCGCGGGAGTTCTCAGCCCCCGATAAATTTTTTTGAAGATCATTACTTTCCCAAACCGTTCGAAAAGGGGGTTTGGGCACGGCCCCGAAGGTTCAGTGACCAAAAAATGTGCCCCACAGAATGAATTGGGGTTTCCCTGCGAATTCTTCTTAGAATCCGGGGAGGGACTTTTCTTGTTGCGGGGTTAAAAAATTTCTCCCGCGCGAGTGATCGGGGGTTAAATAAAGATAATTTTTATTTTTTGGGAATAATTTTTAAAACCCCGTCTTTACAAAATATAAGATTATATTCAACAATTCATAGATTCTTTGTGGCATTACTTTATAAGATTCATTTCCATTGGTATATATTTTGAGATAATCTTTTAAGATCTTTGAAAAATTTTCTCTTTAGTGTGAAGTAATTTAGAAGAAACTCCTAACTTGCCAACTATAGGACGTGATATCTTTTTCAGATTTCCGGTCTGTATTGTAATTTTGAATTACAGTCAGAAGGGGGACAATAAATGAAATGGAGTTTTTGTTTTTTGGATTATATGTATCTCACTAACAGATAACATCTTTTAAAATATTAAATGGTGTCTATTTCTGATATTTAGTTATACAATTTTATAGATTCAAATAAAAAATGTCTCTGTGCAAGTATTCTATATTCTCTCTTTCTATATATGTAAGGATAATTATAAATTAGATTAAAAATTAAATTTTTATCTACACTTAACCCATTTTTTTTCCTCACCCCTTGAAACAAATTATCACCCATTTATTTTTTTTCCGAACAATGGCCTAAGCCAAAAAAACATTTTCAATTCCAGATCGATACATTTAATACCCCTTTATATGTCAGCATTAACTTTCAAGAGCACCATGAACGCCGAGATCGGTTTTTTAAGTGTTTAACCCACTTAAGTTTTTTCGGTGGCGTTTTTCTCTACATTTTGTGTCAGATGATGTCTAACCTTTGATCAAAAAAAAGTTCCTTTTAAAAACTAAGTCTTTTTGACTTCAAATCATGTCATATATATATATATTGAGAGACAATATTTTTTTTCTATATTTCATTTTATACACATACGAATAAAAGGCTCTAATGCCCAGTTTATTTTGAATTCTGAAATTAAAAATAAAGATAATTCTATCCCTCAGTTTCTCAGGGAAAAGTCCTCTGTCCTTGATTAATTAACATTTTTTGCAATTGAAAAAAAAAATTATTATTTTTATCAATTTAAAAAAAATTTTCCCGAATGTCGTTTTAGGGGAAAAAAAACCGTCTTTTAATGCTTTTTTTTGATTGAAATGCCAAAAAAGAAGATTCGATGAACACCATGACGAAGGTTAGAGTTTATTTCTGGCAAAGTGACTTTTTATCTTATTACAAATATTTATAAATATTTAATTATATCAAGGTAAATAATTAAAAAACGAAAAAGGGAATGTAAAAGTAAAAATGTTTTTTTTGCGGATTTTTTTTCCCCAAAACCCTTAAAATCATTACAATTTTACGCTTTCTGGTTTATTATTTAGAATGTTTCCCCCTTTAAATTTTAGAGCTTTTTTTTTTTTAGTAAAATAAGGAATATATTTAATTTATTGATATATTATTAAGAAGGTAGGAGAAGATATAAAATTTATTTCAAATTTGCTTACAAATACAGTCCGACCTCTATATAACGAAGTCACTAAATCCCGAAAAAAATTTCGCTGTTTTAAAAATTCGTTATATAGAGGTTCATTTTTCCCAATATATTTTATAAAACCACAAAAAAAAAATTTTTTAAATTATAAACACTACATATTAAAAAAGTAATTATTCAAAACTTTTTTTAAAAAAATTTAAAATGTGTTTATTTTTTTATTTTTACCCATCAAAAAAAGAAAAAAAAAGAAAAACTGCAAGGAAAACAAGAAAAGAAAAGTCGAATAAAAAGGGATTTTTAATTTTTAAAAAAAATAATTTTATATTAAAATTAATGAATTTTCAGGACATTTTCTATAATTGAAAGCATACAAAAAATTTTCCCTATATTATTTTTTAACTAGAACACTGGGACACTAGACAACCCACTGGGGGTATAAAAAAGGGTATCGAAAATTTTTTTTAGTGAACTGGGCAATGGGGGGTTTAAAAGGGTTTCACTTCTGGATGAAACGTACAGAACTCTATTGTTTCCCGGGGAGGGGGAAAAATAATGAAAACCCGGGTTTAAGATTTTGGGGCCACCATAAAAAGGGGTTCCCAAAAAGAGAATAACTTGAAAAAGTTCAGAAATACTTTTAAAATAGGAGAGAAAAAAAAAGAATCACAAAAGAAAAAATTCGTTATATAGAAAAAAGCACCCCGCTATAGAGAGGTTATTTTACGAAGGAAATCGTGAAATGTTCTTGGTTCCAGGAAAAAGTTCGTTATATAGAAAAATTCGCAATATAGAGGTTCGTTATATAGAAGTTTGACTGTATTTCAATTCGAATTTCACAATGCATGGGTATATATAATTATAATTTATAAATTTATTAATATAAGCATCATAATTACACATATATGTTTACTGGTTATGTAAATGCTTAATTTACTGGGTGTAATTAAACATAAATTATCAGAATACAGTTACTGTAGCAAAATTACAAAAGTCTCTTGAATTTCTGATTACATGTTGCAAACATGATTAATGATATATATAACTGTAACTGAAACAAAAAAACTTGGTGATCAATTAACTATTTATAATATAATGTCTCTTGAAAATTTATACATAAATATTTCATAACAAATTTCCAATTATTCTATAAAGAAAAATGTTTCTAGTTTTTAAGAAAAATTTTAGAAATTATCAAAATGCAATGACACGAATTTGTCCCCCCAAAGATAGTACTAATTAATCTAAGCAGAAGGAATTACTCGTGGTAATCAATCTTGTTCCCTCCTGGAAAAATACAAAATCTTTCTAGAATGGTAATTGGTATGAATCTAGATTCGGTATCCATCATCAAAAACTATTTCAATTATAAAATGCAAGCATCATCTATAACAGCTCGAAGCTTCCTTATCCAAACATTTTCTTATAAAAGAAATCATTAAAGCGAAAGACTGATCCTTCATTAATGCATAAAAATGAAAGAAGCTCCTGGACAAGGCAATATACCCCAGTCCGTCACCATGGTAACCGAAAGAGGCTAAATTTGAAGGAAAAGATTAGTTTTAGTAATCGTTTAAGTGCCGACAAAGACGCTTCGTCCTAATTACGCCTCAGAAGTCATTCTTTAGAGACTTAAAACCGAGTTGAGAGTATGATTAAAATTTATTTATTGTTCGCAAGGACAGATATTTAGATAGGGAATGTAATTGCTACTTCTGGAATGATATGCTGAAAGAAAATGAATCCTTTACTGGGTTCAGTCTCAATTAAGATGAAAATAATCCTGCTGTTGCAATTTTGGTAAAAAAAGTTTGTATGCAGGTGTACAATTTGTTTTAGTTTGTTACAAATCTAATATTACAAAAAAATTTAAATAGTGGTACGTGTGTACTGAGATTATATATAACTATTTTGATGCAGAATGCATATTTAGAATGATGTATTTTGAAATTCCCAGACAAAACCCATTACAGTAATAATACGCAATTAAATTGTATATTACTTTAAATAACGGGATGAGATCTTAAATACCAGACTCTAAAAAGGAGACTTCCGGGTCTCTAAATTTTTTCAGACAATACATTGATAGTGGGAATTTTTTTTTTATGTTTTAAAAAAAAAAAACAGTTTGGGAAAATTTTAGAAATTTGTATTCAAAATTCTGCAATTATTATATGATTGAAAGTTTTATTTTAAAGTTACTTTTATATTTACAACATTTAATTATGTTTTAATGCGAGATTTTTTTTAATAATCATATTTAATGTTGTATAATTTTCTACATGAGTTTCTGTATATTTGTTTATTGCATTAATTCATTCACAGTTATGATTCGCAATTCAAGTAGAATTCAAGCAATCTGACAAAAAAGAATTACAACCAATAAAAATTGTACTAAAAGAATTTACTAACCACTACATTCTTTTTAAGTTAATTTTATGGAATAACACAACACCCCCTCCCCTTCACTAAAGACAATTTGAAACAATATACATATACTGTAAGTTTTCATGTCAAATTTATAAATACATGAAGAAATTGAAGTATGGAGCTTTTAAACATGATTTTCTCATACCTTTTTCAAAGATTTCTCCATGTTTCTCTGGGATTTTATAATCTAATTTTCTATCGATGTGCTGATTTTCAATAAAATAGATACCCCTCTCTTATGTCATCCTGAATGCTTTAATTGATTAAGCCTCCTATACTAAGTTATAATAATTGATGAGTAATGAAAGAAATAATTGGTAATTTATTGGTAACTAGCTGGTATACCCGTTCTTCGAACGTGTGAATTTAAAAATTAAACAATACAGATTGAAGAATAAATAAAGTTTTTAATGAGTTAATTTTACGTGAAATGCAAATTAAACAAACAAAAAAGCTTTTTGCATATCTCAGCTGAACAGCAACCACAAAAAAAAAAATTTTTAAATTTTTAAATCTGTAGATGTTAAACCGATAAAAAAGGGTTTTTATTTATTTAGAACTACCCGTAACTCTCTCTTGTCGGTCGATTTTTGAAAACACCTTCCTAAGCTGATCTCTACTCAGCAAAAGTAACAGATTGTTTCAAAATTTGGTGTAATGAATGCTTAAAATAGTGTAAATAATTTATATCTGGAAGTGTAATACGTTAATATTACTTTCTGTTGTATTTATTTTATGTTAAAATCTTGCCACACTACCTCTCCCTTCTTAATCTGGTTTTATTCTGAAATAAAAAAAAATAGTGATTACATTGATCAAAGGAATAAATTAAAAGCAATCGCGACCTGACGCATGGCGTAGAGAAAATAAAAGCGAAAGTTTTGCTTCACACATAAAAGATAGATATATGCTTTTGCAGGCTTTTTTGCAGATGGCAGAATTTTTTTCTACTTACTTGACAACTATCGTTATATTTTAGACACTTCACTCAATATCTTTATAAATTATAGCCTATGTGTTATTCTGATGTATAAGCCATATTATTGTAAAGTTTTATTAAAATCCATTCAGTTGTTTTTGCGAGAAAGAATAACAAACATCCATACAAACTTTCGCGTTTATAATATTAGTAAGGATGAAAATTATTATTTTGAACCCCAATTAAACACACAAGAATTCATTTGAGCAGGAATCTCATTGAACTAACTTCCACACCCCCTCTATTCTCGAAAAAAAATAATCAAAAATTAGTTTTTAAAAAGGCGACTTCCACAAAATATATTGTAGCAATAGAAATTAGCAATTAAGTAAAATGAAACATTCAACCGAAATCAAATCTACATATTCAGAATACAATTATAACTGCTATATAAAGAGCATTTTATGAAATATTTAGGCTCACAAATGATACAAATAGTGCATTTTTAAGCAGGGATACAACCATTTTAGCGTTAACGCAATTAAAAATGAATATTTTTTTTAAAGATAATTTTAAATATTGCTTTCAGACATACACCTGCCTCCGAAAGTCTGCGTACAGGCAATAATCTTAGTGTTTATGCTATAATTACTTTTAAAATCTCGCTTTAGAAAATCAAAATACTTGTCAGAGGTTCTTCAAAATTTCCTTATTCAAACAACAGCAACATAATTTACCTTAACAAGAAAAAACAAGAATGACCACCAAATAATCCCCAACCATCCGCGCCAAAAGTCTGCGTACATTTACAAAATAGAGCTTTTAAAGACCTTTTATTGTTAAATAATTGCACTAAATGGTGTTTTTCAAGTAATTAATAACCTTTTTTTTACAATTTATTTAGGATTTGAGATTTGAAATCTTTTGTGGTTCCATGACAGGCAACAGAATAGAGGTCGATGTTTTATTGAAAGAAAAGTCATCATAGATCTTCAAAAAAGGGGAAATTTTTAAGGCAATTGTTGAAATTGATAGTAGGGAACATTCATTGATTCACAAAAAGTGTTCAAAAACTACAAATCATCTAAAACTTTAACGTCAACCCAAAGTTTCCGGCCACGCATCTGCAAAGTGTCACCTGGGAAATCTTGTTTTTAAAACGCTCTAAAAAAATAAATCTAAACATAAGCTTCATAAAGTAGCAAAAAAGTATTGCTGAGATATTCAAAAAAAGTGTGACTTTAGTTACAATTCGAAGAAAACAAAAAAAGGGTTACTTTCGTCCCCAGTTGCACTCAAAAAGTCTTAAAAATTTTCCGAATGAAAAATTTTGGTTTTTTTTGCCAAAAACCCCTAAAAAAGGTTTTCATATGTCTTAAAAAAAATGAAATATATTCAATTGAAAGAAATTTTTTGAAATTTTAGCATAAAAAAAAGCAAAAAAATATGCCTTCAAAAATTCCTGAACAGATCTTGAAAAAATCCTTTTTCGATTTATCAAACATGGAGGGGGGGGTTTAAATTTTTTTGGGGGTACTTAAAGCCTTTCGGTTGGTAATCGGGAAATTTTAAATTGAATCAAAATCAAAAAAATTGGTTACTTGAACTTATTGAAGTAAAATATTGGGGCATATGCCGATAAATTTGCGGGGGTTGTTTTTTTACTTTCAGGGGTCAAAGGTTTCCAAGAAATGGCTCCCTTGTGAAGTTTATGGTTGTTCTGACATGTCCCCCAAACCCAAATTTAAAATCAACCCAGTCCCCAGATTAAGCACAACACAGCATTTGAGGGATTTCTCAAGGGGAAAATCAGGGGGAAAAAATTGCATCCAAAGGGAAAAGCTCAAATCTATTAAAAGAAGAAACAAAATATAGAAAAGAAACAATAATCTAATTAAAAACCGCCAAAAAATGTTGGGGAAAATTATAAAAGAACAAAAATAAAACAAAAATATTAACTTTTAATTACAATCCATTTTTATAAAGGTATTTTTTTTAGTGTACCCGACTTTTGACCACTCGATTTTGTCATTTCAGGTTATAAATATTTTTTATTATTTTATTCAGGTGATTTTGATTTATTTTTTGAAATTTTCGACGTTAAAAGGAATCAATAAAAACAGTATTGATTCAGAAAAATTTCATTTAATTTGCGATCTTTTTCATGAAATAAAAAAATGATTGCCTGTACCGAACTTTTTGGGGGCAAAATTTTAAAATTAAAAACATCAAAATTTTTATAACACATTCAAAAGTAATAAATTAATATTTTTAAGATGTTCATTATTTGTATTAATGATGGAGGGAAAAATTAAGCTTTTGTTTAAATATTTTCAATGTTCCTTGTGTAAATATTTTCTATTCTATAGAAAGGTGACTAATAAAAAAAAAATTGATTCGCGAAATGACTAACTAAAAACTACAAATAATGCAATAAGGTTTGTAAAAAAAATTATTTCTACTGATTTATGAAAGAAATATTCTTGTATTTTATATGTTACCTATAAAACTATACATAAAAACTACAACTGATTCAAGAACAAAGAAATAAAATAAAGTTCATTTGAAATTTATATTTAAGCTACATAATAACTCATCATAATTTTAAATGTTATTCCTTCCATTTATTCTTCTTATTTATGTGATCAAATAAAAAGGAAAGACATAATAAAGTTTAACGAAGCCAGAATTAAAAAATAAATCCCTCCTAAACCAAACAATAATTTGGCTATTTTCCAATGTTAAAACTTTCTTTCTTCTTGTGTTTTTACCAGTAGAAACTTATTCCAAGCATTTTTCTATTCCACAAACTAAATATACATTTTCATTCAAACACTATTCTTCCGAAAATAAAATTCCAACAATATTAAGAATCACTTTTTTAAAAATAAAAATTCACATTTTTTTTTATTACTTGAATTACTCATAGAATTCTCCTTAATTTACGTTTTCGAACGAATGAAAAGAACTAAATTCTAAATTCCTGTCATGGCGTCTGAGATGAGACTAGATTAAACATTTCTAAATCTGTGACATCTGTCGCCAATCGTTTGACGTGAAATTGTTTTGTAAATCTAATATTTTCATTTGAGTAAATTTCTTCTTTTATTTATTTTTTTTTTCTGTTTTGTCTACCAACGAGAATTAAATTTTATTTCACTTTGACATTTGATGTATCGATTCCCTGGAAGAAATCTTAGCGTTCTATTTTTTTTTTTATCGTTGTACTGTTGCCATTCGTTTTAATGAAATGATAATTGATTCGCTGTCAGAAAGAAGGGGACAATGAATCAATAACTGGGGACTGAGGAGAATTTTTTTTTTATGTGACCTGGAAATGTAAAGATATTGCTTCTTTTCAAGCAACTTTGGAAATTGGGCGAACGAGTGTTTGACAGGAATATATTTAATCTAAAATAAAATGTATGCCTTCTCACTGATGTTACTTTTATATCACTTTAAAAACGTTTTAGTATTTGAATACATTTGAATTATTATAAGGATCTGCATTTAAAAAAAGTCGTCTGCTTTTATTTTGTGTCATTATATATTAATGTCAATAATTTCTGCATTTTTTTTATTTTTAGAATTAGTTTCCAAGACGTATATTAAACATATTTTTAATTAAAAAAGCATATCAATCACAGAGAACTATTTTTCCAATTTATCATTGAATTATTTCCGATAGATTTAATAAAATTCATGTCAAAAATGTGCTTAGATGGTTATCCATTTTTTTTCTAACAAAAAAAAAAAAAAAAAAACTTAGGTCGTACAATTTTTTTATGGTACCAAGATTGGCAATTTTTAAAGAAATAGTTTAATCTGGTTCTTCATTTCTTTTGTAATTGTTTGAGAGGACCAAGAAAAGGGTATAAATTCAAAATAAACTCAATATAAAAAATAACTCTAAAATTATTACGGATTATATTAATGATAGAAGAAACGTTTATTTCATAGTTGTGTATCCATTTGGATTTTTGTTTTTGCTTAAGAAACGCAATACCAAAGAAAGCAACGAAATATTGATCAAAATCCTCTCTTTTTACGACACCTTGGAACATCTTACTAACGGTGGTTTGGTAAAAATAGACTCTAAAACTCTGTTACGTAACGTAACAAAACTAAAAAGTCACAGTACGTGTTATTTTGAAGAACCCTTCAAATGCGTCATTTGATTTGTAGTGAAATGAACACAAGTTTTTCATAACAGCAAATTACAATACATTTTCTTTTTCTTTAGTATGACGAAATTTCGTGAAATTTTTTTCCTGCAAGTTTCATTTAAAATTGATTTAAAAATGATGAAATATGTTTACGATATCTTTCATATTAATAACAACAACAATAATGATGACGATGACAATGATGTACACAGAAAGAGTTAAAGGGAAAAGACATTTTAGAATAGGTGTTCTTAACCGGGGAAATTTAAAGAAAAATTCATAAGATTTACGGAAATTTTTTTTAAAAAAAGGCAAAGAAAAATTATTTTTTTAAGCCATACATTACATAATACAAGCACGACACCAAAATTATTTTTGTTTTATACATAAGATTATTTAATACAAGTTTTTCAAGAGATAAAGATTAAAACAGCTCGAATTTCTTTTCAGTGTCATTTAAAACTGTAATCTAGAATTTAATAGATCATCTCTCAATCCAAAAAACTTAAAATGTAATAAATTGCACATTCTAGGTTTATGTAGATATCCCAAAATAACAAAGTTCCGAAATACTTATTCTAAAAAGGAAAAATATGAAACTTATAAAACAAATTTGCTAGGTATAAAATTTGGATATAAATATAAATTTATATAGCCAACAAGCAATGTGTTTCTAACACAGAAAATCAGTTTTGGCAAAATAAAGAGCGATAAATCACAAAGACGCTGCAACCCTATCCGGATCAAAGAAAACTTATCAATTACCGCATGCCTTTCTCTATCGGTCCGTTACCATAGAAACACATCAACCAACGGTCAACAAGGGAATCACGTGGTATGAATAGACAAATGGAAACTGTACGTGACGTCATGATTAGGTATAGGACCTCTTGGGACGTTACTATATTTTCTATCTCGGCACAAAAGAGATAAATAAAAAAAGAATATTTGATTTTCCTTCCTATATATAGAGAGATGGATAGATTATTTTGTAATAAGATTCCTAGAAATCTGAAGTTTATTTGCAAAGCTTATCCTCAAAAAAACGTTGCTGATTTAAGACATTGGAATTGTTGTGGGGATCTTTTTATTTTATTTGTATTTATTTATAATTATCTTACATAAAAAGTACTGAACTTTTTTTAAAAAAATAAGATTAATGTTTCCCCCCACCCTCCAGTAATTGTAATGTTTATATGGAGATGAGTATTAAGAGATTGAAAATTGGCTCAAAATACTGAATATTAAAGCGGTTTGTGCTTTATTTTAACTGTTAACTACCAATGAATTTTTCTCATAAGAAAATTCATATTATTGAAGAAAGATTCGAACAACACAAATTGTTAATTATATTGTACAACTCTAAATCTATTTAACAAAATGCCGCTTCTTTTCTTTCAAATGCAAATGAGAATTAAAGTTCCCAAATAATTTAGTTCAGCTATACTCAACCCGCGACCCACCAAGCCTTTTTAAGTGGCCCGGTCATGACCCATTGCTCTAAAAAATTCACTAATTTTGGAATAGTGTATTAAAAAATTTGGTGATAAATTCTTTGTCCAAGAAATCAAATATATCAATTTTGCTTTTTTTGCCTTCGATATCGTACGACTGCGAATTGATATTCTTTTTCTATTTGTAACGATTACTGTTAGTGATAACCGACCTTAGAGTAGCAATAATTTTGTGAGTGGAATTAATTTTTAATAGTCTTTCGTACCTTGCAAGCGAAAAATATTCGAACGATTTGGTGTTAAGACTGTTTTGTAGTGAAGAACAAACATGGATCAGCACTCGTTTGATTTGTCACGAAAGTGCTGTATCTAAAAGTACCAGTAAACAGGAATCATTCAATAATACTTTTCCTCCGAGATGTCTTTCAAGAGATGTCAATAAACTTCATTAAATATTCTTTGCAACAGCAACAAAGAGTTTTGTCAGTGGTAATCTCACAACAGTAACAAAGACGTCCTATGAAGTTTGTCGTATTATTGGTAGTCATTTGAAACCGGTTACTGATGCAACAATTGTGGAGGAGCGTTTATGAAATTCTTTTAATTTAGTGTTAGTGATAAAAAATAAAAAATATATATAAAAAATAATAACTAAAACAAGCAAAACAGGAGTTATAATATTTTAGTCAGTTTTCCACATTTTAAATTTCTAATGTTATCTTTGTCTTAAAGCACCCCCCCGTTTGATATTATCGGGCCTTTTTTCCCCCGCAGAAAAAAAAGGGTTTATTACCCCGATTTATAGTTCATTTAACATGGACGAACTTTCAAATTAAAAATTTTAAACTAGTTCATTCAGTCTTTTTTCAATAATCTGTGCTCGAATAAGTTAAAACGGCATACCTTTATTTATAAAACAAGTGTTCCTTCGATTCGTTTTTTGAGTTTGCTAGCGTTACCGAACGGGATTTTTTGATTATATCGTCATTTTATTTTGTTCTTGAACATTTTTAAAAAATATTTTGTTCAAAAATTAAATATTCTACGTTTAAAGGGGAAAAAAATTGTAAAATTTATTTTAAAAATTTATATTTTGTGAATTTTCGGAATAATAACAAATTTTGGAGGAAGTGACACGACTCTGAATGGTTTGTTTTTACTTTCCCCCAAAAAATATTAAAATATTAAAGTTTTTTTATAAAAAAAAATGATTAACGGTCAGTAGGCCTTGAAGAAATGGGAAAACATCATACATTGCAACTAATTTTAGCAGGAGAAATTTCCATTTAATTTCGGTAAAAAAATTTGGTAAATTTTTAAAGTAAAATTAGAATCAAAGAAAAAAAAATGAATAAAACCGAAAAAGAAACCAAAAATGGAATAAAATAAGTTTTTTTAAACATTTAATTTTGATTGGGGAAACAAAATTATTTTATTTTCAAATAAATATTGTCCTTTAAAACCCCACAGTAATTAGATTACCGAAAAATAAAATGAATAAAAAAAAAATTATTAACAATAAATTTAGATAAACCCAAAAAAAAAAATTTAAATTTTTGTAAAATTAAAATTATAAATATTACGAATATATAGATATATAAACATATATATATATATATATATATATATAAAAAAAAAAAAGATGGAGCTAAAAGTTTTATTGTTGTGGTTTAAACACACTCTTTTATTGTAGCCTCTAAAGCAACGCAAATTTTTGGGGTGACAAACCCATTTTTAAACCCGGTTCAAATAATGAGACCCATACCTTAACTGGCATCACACTCTCCAAACTTTTCTGCTATGCCAACGAGAGGACTTTCAGCTTCGACAGGTTTAATGTGCATCAGCCCCTCTATAAGGCGGGTTTTCGGTTAAACTAGAGTTCACAAATCACCAACCACGAGTTCATGGCCATGACCACTCAGGAGCCACATTTCCACAATAAAAGAAGCAACGAGATCACACAAAAAGCAACACAAATGATTTGCAGAATCGTGAAGTTGAATCAGAATCAATCAAGTCAGTCTGAACAATTATTATTAAATTTGAAATGGAAGATTCTTAGTTTTTGCCTTTAAAAAATACTGATACATGTTCTATAGCAGGGGTTGGCATTAAGTCGATCGCGATTGACAGGTGGACCACCAAGACATTTGACGGGGATCGTCTTCACTAAGACTTAAGGTATCCGAATACGTTCGGAACCGTGATTTTAAAAAAGCGCATAAATGGATAATTTTCATGATATTTAGTGTCACTTAGATTAGAATACATGTATAAAATGGTTTTAAGAACATTATGACAAAAAAAAACTTATTTAAATACAATATTTTGACAAAATTAACGTAGAATAATCTTTGCTCAAAATGTTCTCTTTTTATAAAAAATGCTTCTATCATAATAATATTTTGCAAACACATAAAGTAAAGATTTCTCCAGAGAGTCTGGACAAGGATTTTTGAAAAATTCACATTATCTTCAGTTACTACCCATTGACATAATTATCAGCGTTTTTTTCTTAAAATTTCTCTCCTCTGTTGTCGTAAAATATGGATAAATCCACTTCTAAGTTCAATATTTCAAAAATTTTAGTTGAGTCTCTACAGAGAGATCTGAACTATACACAGGCAAAATATTATTATAATAGAAGCATTTTTCATAAAAGGAGAATGTGTTTTGAAAATGGGTCACTCTATGTTCATTTTTTGTTAAAATATTAAACTTAAATAATTTTTTTTATTTCAATAATATTCTTAAAACAATTTTATATACGTTTTCTAATCTAAGTGACACTAAATATCATAAATGTTATCCATTTATACGCTCTTGCAAAATCACGATTCCGAACGTAGTCAGATACCTTAAGACGGTCATACTAAAAGAAGCATATGTGGCGGTGGATATCTATATGAACTAGTACCAACATCACGCGTTGATGATCGTTTTGGCGTGATTGGTTACGTACTTGCGTTCGAAACGGAAGGTACCCAGAACGAACCTTTCCTTCCTTCATTGGTGACCCTGGCCGTGCAAAGGAACCGCACCCTTCACGCGCCGCAGTCGTGGCGCCATCTATCCACCGCACAAGCAACTAAGCCGTCTATCATTGACGCAATTTCAAAAGTCGTCTCACACTAATGACGCAATCAAAGTCGTCTCCCCACAAAGACGTAATTCTCAAAGCCGTCTCACACGAATGACGCACCCACCAAGTGACGCAACTGCTTACATACTGCCACGAATATGGTATCGTTGTTCGCCTATTCGCCGAAACACTGGGGGGGGGTATGGCGGTGGATATCTATATGAATTAACCAACACCCGCGTTGACGACGTTTTGGCGTGATTGGTTACGTACTTGCGTTCAAACGGAAGGTCCCCAGTCATATTTCCTTCCTTTCACATTTTTGGGGAACATATTTCCCACGACGGGAGCGGTGGTCCCCCCCGAAAAGTTAGAAGTATTGTCCCCTGAAAGTCTGTCCCCCTCTGTTCTATAGAGTGGAACGAAATTTTTTTCACGAATTTCAAGATTTATCTATGCCGAAAAGATGTTCTCCGGTATATAGATGAAGAGAAAAAAACAATTAAAAAATTAATTTTTATGTTAAGTATTTTGTCACAAAGAAAGGGAATGAAGTTAAAGTATTTGAACCTATTTAATTTTAAAAAAAGTGAAAGTAATTTTTTGCTAAAGTGACTGTAACTAAAATACTTTAAGGCATTTTTTCGATGAGAGGACGAATCTAGTCGCGAGCCTTCAAAATTACTTATTTTTTGGAGCGAGAGGACGACAGATTTTTGGGGAAAAGGGATTTTTTTATAAATTAATTTAAAAAAAATTAATTTTCATTATTAATTAGTCTAATTTTTACAGCCTTTTGCTGGAGAAAAGTTAAAGTCCGGAGCCCAAAAGATCGGGGGATCTCTTTTACGATCCCCCCTTTTCTCAATGGCAAACATTGCGGATCTACAGCCAGATTTTCATCGGTCCCAACCCAAGGTTTTCGACAATGGCCATCACGACTGAGATCAACCCGGGGAAACCCTACCCCCATACCATATGGGGGTCATCAATCGAACTGTCACTTTTCACCTCCTTTTTCAGGTATGTCTTCCCCCCCAGCAGGGGGATTCTCATGATTCAAGTAATTTACGGCCCATATGCGAGAAGGAATGAAATAATAGATAACTTGTCCAAAAGGAGCATTCCTTCTATAAATCATTGTGACTGAAAGCCATCTGTGTGTCGGAGATGGATGATGATGATGATGATGAGTTTGGTGTTTTATAGCGAAACCATTTTTGGTTTATACTGCGCAAACATTCTAGGTCTGTGGTCTGGAGGGGAAAAGAGAAAAGGAGAATTGATGACAAGTGGAGGGTCAAAATAGAGAAGGATCACTGGGTGGTCGTGACACCCGGTTTACCAAAGATAGTAAACCCTTGGAAAAGGAAAAGATCACTAGGTACTCCGGGATTGTGACACTTGTACCCACCTAAAGAAGGTGAGCCCCCTGAGGGGGTCGGAGATGGAAGGGGTGTAATCGCATCAAAGTGGTTTCCAAAATCGGCTCAACATCTGTTTTGCCCCAGGCGTGAGTGAAGAATACGCTGTCTCTTTTTGAAAAAATGTGACCCATCTGGTCATTTTGCTTACCCTCGTGCATCAAACTTTTGAAGTACTGTCGCAAAACATTCGTCTAATGACAGACGCTGCAATAGACTCTTTAGTATTAAATTAAAAAAAAACTGTCGAAATTACAGTGCCTATAAAACGTAAGAGGGAAAAAAGTTTGAATCAGACTGCTTAGATGATACACGGAGAGAAAGAAGGGTTACGAATTGTTGGAATATACATTGTATACAGTGGCGTAACGTACACCCCGCATCGCTGAGGGGCGCAAGACTCTAAGGGCCCAAAACCTAGCTAACATTAAGTCCGGCTGGGTGCCCCAAACCTGATTTTGCACGGGTGCCTAGTATTCTCTGTTACGCCACTGATTGTATAACTCATTACTCATAACTCAGTACTTATTACTTAGTATTCATTTATCAGCATCCCTTTGGCTGTTGTTGTTGTGTGTTTCATCCTGGGAAACATATGAAAGACGAGAGACAGATGAACAGAAATATGCAGTACAAACACAGAAAAATATAGACTTTATTACACAAACGATGATCGTTTCATAGAACAGTAGTGTTGCGCTGCTTTCCATTCGAAACGGGAATCTTTTTCAGGCGAAGTTCGACTTCTTTTCCCGAAGATACATCCATGCCTTATTCGGGATTCGAACTCGAATCCTCTCGATTACAAGCCGAGTGTCATAACCACCATACTGAGTGGGCGGCATCCCTTTGTTTATTTATATTGTATAAAAATAATTGTCTTGAGACTAAAATTATATCTAATCAGAATTAAACCTTTTTTTCGAAAATTAACCCTTTTTTGGCATTTTTGCATTTTGAAATGATTTAAAATTTTTTCCTTTAATCTCAAAACCATAGAGTATCTTTTACGCATAGGTAGGTCCCGATTAATTATAATATGTTTCTCCATATAACATCGATCCTCCCTAACGAACAACTAATCATTTTTACGAAATGAAATAATCGCAACTCTTTTTCTTTTTGAAAGATTCGACATTGTTTATCGAACTTTTTTTTGAATCCCTAAGCTAAGCAATTTATAAATTCTGTTACGTTAAATATATAAAACCTTGGAAATATTAAATTTATTGGTTATACGATGCTTTTCTTTTTACATTTGGTGCGCAGAGCGTAAGTTAATTAGAGAAAATAACAGAAGCGAAAAATGTAAAGCATCCGATAATCCGATATTTTAAATTAACTTCTGGGAACTAAGCTCCAACCGTTATGAAAACAATACATAAACACACCTTAAACATTAATGAAATAAAAGAGTAGCTAGACTTTTCCAAAAATATTATCCAATACTATGCTTGCTTTTGTAATGAGAGAGATATTTTTACTAATTAGAATTAAAAGTTATTTTTACAGTTTAAATGAGCTTTATCGTTAAGTGTTATCTCTCAAAGAAAACAACTGGACTTTGAAAATAAACATGCTCGCAATTATGCTTGTTAGAAGATATTATGAAAAAAAGATGTAGTGGATATATATGTGAGAATCGACTGAAATGTGTGAAAAGTGTTTTTGATGCTTCAGATTGAAAGAGAAAAGTGCTGAAACTGAAAGCTCGAAACACTTTTCAACTACATTTAATCTCTCCTGATGCATGTATTTAAAAGCTTGAATTAAAGAATTTTGCTGAGATAGGTTCCCTCCTTTAAATCCTCCTTCCCCTTCTTTAAAAATTTATTTGGAGACAGTAACAGTAAAAATAATTTACGTTTTATACGAGGGTTGGGGCAAAAGTCATGGCAACTGTTTTTTTTTTGAAGATACCAGTCCGGTAGGAAAATGTGGCATATACAGACAAAAGGACAAGGTGTTAACTACATGTGTGGACAATGAATAGCACTAAAACAGTGCTTCTCAAACTTTCAATACTCGCGACCCAATATTCAATCATCATTTTCATCGCGCCCCCTCCATACAATAACATTGTACTTAAATCAATAATACTATACTTTTACACTATAGCTACAGTACGACTTTAACCTCTTATATGCCACTGACGTATATAAACGTCTCGCTCAGCCAAAGCATTAATCTTCTGTACGTATATATACGTCTTTCCAAAGTACGATCTTTTCTGCGCACTGCTATTTATAAAATTATTCCTAAGCCTTTGGAATACAACAAAAAGGACCTTGACAGTCTTTGCAAAGGATTTACTAATTTCAGAGGATTTTGCTTATTTTTATTCCTTTTCTCCCCCCAAAAAAACGTCTACGTGGAAAACCATGGCATTGGGGACCGAACTGCGTAACTTTTAATCGGCATTTAAGGAATTAATTCTAAACCGTGCAAATCATCAAGATAAGTGTTAATACAAGCCCATGGGGTCACTGGTCAAACTTGTTCTTAACTTAGTATTGTTAAATTAATAAAAAAGTACATTGCACAATACAGATACTTTTATAAGTGTATTATATCAGTGTAATTATGTCAGAAAGTATTTTGTTTGCTTACTTTTAGTAAATTAATAATATTTTGAATAATCTTTAGTTTTCAACTTTTCAATATGCTCGCGCCCCCTTCTAGAGTTATCACGCCCCTCAAGGGGGCGCGCCCCACAGTTTGAGAAACGCTGCACTAAAATATCGTAACACACTAATTTATTACAGGGCAAAAAAAAAAAATGGTCTTCACGGTGCAAAAATGACAACACAGTATACCAACCATGCTACTGTACGGTATGGTAAGGCATTATTTCCAAGGGCTTCCACTAATTCAGTGTGATATTCCATCGCATTTTTCCCTCGGAGAAAGGCTATTTTGATATAAGAATGTTGCTCAACACGGGTTACTTCCATCACACGACACTCACCAACTGACTGATTTCTCTCAGTCCTCGCTGCGCTACTACCAGCTATCACAAAGCCATTTGTTCTTTTGTATACACACTATGTCTGCAGAACTTCCACACGACACACATACGTTTGTGATCCATTCATATATATACAAGAAAAAACATAGTTGACATGACTTATGCCCCAACCCTCGTATTATTAAGCTGATTTTGTAAGTAAAAAGTCAATCTGACCAGCTATTATTTTACAATTTTAAAAAATTAGGAATTTTTAAACTCTTATAAAATGCTCAATTTTTTTTAAAAATTGTCATTTAAGTGATTTATGTCTTTTGGATTTTTGCGAACAAAAGTTAAGACGGATTTGAAAATGTGTTCCCTTGATGATTGTTAATAATTATTTTTCTGCTTAATCTGGAAAAAACAGGAAAATTTTAAAATATTAACTTAAGTATTTTGTAAAACAATAACTAGAAATCACAGACCTTAAATCCATACTAATTTTTATAGAGCATACATTTGAGAGTTTATACAACAAATTTCAAGACTCTATCTTGAACTGAAAAAAGGCCTTAGGGATTAGAAAACACTTATATCTTCAAAATTAAAGGCCCGTAAAAAAGGCATTTAAAATCTGTAAAGGCATAAAACAAAAATTTATAATGCCCGTAAAGGTGTAATTTTTTAATATGTTATTTCCAAATATATGTGTGTGTATGCTCTACATTAAAACACTATTTTAATTAAATATGACTGAAATTTTTTTTTAATTTAAAAAATATTTTTGCATAGTATTTATAGCATTTGTTACGCGATGACTGGTTATTCAGCTTAATCTTTACCCAATATTTTCACGAAAGTTTTGAAACATAAAGCATTTATGTACATAATAATAATGCTACTAACTTAAGCTAAAAATCCCCATGTTAGTCATGAAATTTAATTTTTTTCAGTTTTAAATTGAGTCAGTTTAGCAAATTTGAGTATTTGTTGTGCACGACTTTAAAATATTATAATATAGTACTATAGTATGTTTACTGTAATGGAGTTTATAGTACATGACGGAAATATTAAGTTTTATCTGTAATACTTGTATTCGGAAGTCAAATTGCAGTATCAACTGAGGGCGATTTTATATATATCATTTTCAATATCATTTCATCCCTTCGAAATTTTGTTTCTACTAGCAACTTGAGAACATTTTAGCCATGGCACTTTCTCAACTGAAAAAAATTGATGAAAAACCTTTCAAGTTATGTAAAATATTTTTTACAACAAAAATTGGCTTTGAAATCAATATGAATTAAGTAACTACGATAACTCAAAACATAGTCAAGCAGAAATGATTTTAGTAATGAAACTTGATATTACTAATCATTTCATACTAAAAGAGTTGATTGTACTCAAAAATATTTTTAATTACTTCAATTTAAGAGTTAAAAAATGCTTTAAAATTAAACCAAAACCAAAAAACAAGCTAAAAAATTTCAAATATCTGAAAAATTGATTTGTTATCGGATATGAATTTGGTGGTAAGTTGCACAATGATATGGGTCATAATAAAATGGGGAAAAAATTCGGTATACTTCAGATTTGTAAGGTACTGTGTAGTAGAGAATGTTTGGCGTTTATTACAATTGCTTTAATTTTTTTTCAAGTTGATTTTCTAATTAAAATAAAGATTAATACTTCAAAGCAACAGTATTATTTGTATAAGTTATGTTATTGGTACTAAATTGTTTCTACTGTTATTGGTACACGGTTGACTTTAAATTGCCAAATAATACCTTAGTCGAAAAATGCATGTTCCACTAGAAAAAAACAACCTTTTACAAAAGTACAGTTTCTGTTGCTTCCGTTCCCAAGTCTTTCCAAAGCAAATTGTAACTGCTTAAACAGCAAGCATATTCTAGTACAGGGGTCGGCAAAGTGTTCTTTATTGAATTCAAGACAGACATCAGACTAATTGTACTTGTTGTTCTACATGTAAAACTTAGATAAAGTTTTTAAATTTTATTATTGGGTAAAAATGTTTAAACGTTATAAAAAAGTAAATTTCTTCAAAAGATTTTAAAATTAAAAAAAAAAATATTTTATGCATGTACTAAAATAGATTTCGTCTAACCCATGTGCTTTGTTGTTGTTAACAAATTTGTATTTTTTAAGAGAAAGATTCTGAAAAGTTGGCAACAACGAAGTGCATGAACTGATAAGTTGGAAACACGATTGCTTTTATCGTGTGACTATGACGTCACATGAGATTTTGAACTGATCAGCTAAAAACACGTGGTTATCATTATCATGTGACTAATGACGTCACATTAATTGAGCCCACTGTCTTAATGAATCTTGTTGAGCTAGTGTGTATAATGCATTTGATTACTTTTACCTTTTTTGATTACTTCATGGACAGCATATAGATGTTTGCTTCACACAAATAACCGCGTAAAAGTAACAATTTTGAATAAAAGCAGTTATATAATTCTTACTTTCTTAATTGTATGTGCTCTAGTTCCGATAGCATAAGGTACACTACCGAAAACCCCGCATCGCGGGGAATCCAGGATTCAAAGAGGCTCAAAGCGCGACTGACGCCAAATACGTACCCTTTGTAAGATCTGGCGTGGGGCCCCAAACCTGACTTTGCAAGGGGGGCTAATATTCTCCGTTACGCCACTATCTAGTTCAGTGGAGCTCACAGATACTTTCAGGGGTGGGAATTATATTTAAAAAATGTGTAGACGAAAGCACCGAGAGGTAATCTTTATGCTAAAAAATTAAAGATCTATTGGTCTATGGGAGAGGTTTAAACCCCAAACCCCACCCTTGTGTATACCACTACTCTAGTTAATCTAAGCTTGTTTTGTTGAGGCTCTTGGTTCATTTAAAAATTTTGTTCTATTATAAGATAAAATGTCATTTTAAAGGAACTAGCATTCGGATTTTAATTTGTACCTGAAAATATTTGAAGCTTCTAGCATTTCGCGCAATCATTTTTTCTAGTGTGTTGAACACAACTACACTTCTTAATTAAGACAGTCTGCGTATTTGTAGAATTTCTATCTCTCTCTCTCTCTCTCGAAAAATAAAAAGAATGCTTCCAAGTAAAAACGTGAATTTTTAGTGGAAACTGAGCCTCTATTTCATGTCGAAGCTTTTAAGGTAAACCTTTGCTATACTATGGATTTTTAGTAGCACCAAGACGAAAAAAATAACACTGACCACAAGTTTACGACCATGACCACTCGACTACTAAAGCCACGATAGAAAGAGAGGGAGAGAGAATTCAAAAGCAAATTGTTAAAATAAGTTTTCAGCAACATTTGAATGATGGAATGATGCGATGAATTTCGAAAAGACTCGGGGTAGAGTAGTTCAAAGAGTAGATTGTTAGAAAGTTTAATATAACGTATAGTGTTATGTGCAACTAGATCCATAAAGTATATGGAATAAGTTAAGTCGTCTAAGAGATATGGCGACCAATGGAAATCAATATTGGGCCAGTACAGCTAGGCATAACAGGAGAACAACAGTTCTCAGCTGTTTCTTGAATTTCGCTTTGTCACAAGGACCTAAATTTCAAGAATTACTATTTTCAAAAGGCAACACGTGAGAGGTCTGTTTGCATGAAGACTTATTGTTTGTTACCCATTTCTGCCCTCAGAAGAGTATTTACAAGGGGTGATCAGAAAAAAAATTACAAGTCGAATAAAGAAATATTTATCAACAATAGACAGAAAATACGAAAGGGAATTAACAGGCATACGTGCCTATCACTTTTCGACATAATCATCAAGTCTATTTAGACATTTATCAGAGCGCAGAACTAACTTGTTTAATCCATCTTGGTGGAAATCAAGTCCCTGTCCATTGAGCAAGGTCTTGATGGATGTTTTCACAGCACTGTCTTGGAATACAGCAGTATATCAGAAGAGATATTAAGCACGCTACAATATCTCAGTCTCGGCTCTGACGAGATTTCACTCAGAGTTATCCATCGATCATTTTGAATCATTTCTTCAATTCGTGACGTGTTGATTTCTGCCGTTGAAGAACTTGGCCTTGCCTTTTTGCGGTTTTCGATATCCTATCTGTCCGATTGAAAAGAGTGACATTATTTCGCTACATGTTGTCTGCTCATTGCTTCTTCATCATAAATTTCCACGATTTGACTGTGAATGGCAGATGCGGACATATTCTTTGCCCATAAAAATCGAAATCACGGCTTGCACTTCCAAACGAGACCAGTTTCCTAAGCGTCTTGCCTTA
Organism: Trichonephila inaurata madagascariensis; assembly: GCA_019973955.1. Classification (NCBI taxonomy): domain Eukaryota; kingdom Metazoa; phylum Arthropoda; class Arachnida; order Araneae; family Nephilidae; genus Trichonephila; species Trichonephila inaurata. Next base: position 71,297 of record BMAV01015308.1, read on the forward strand.
TCAACATTCTGAACCGTCTGAGAACTTTCACTACCTACTCGCTAACCAGCTGTATGACAAGAAGCGCCATTTGTCTCCACTCTGGGAAAAAAATTTCTCCACAATATATAGTTTTCAAATGCTGCGGCTTGTAACCTTTTCTTCTTCTTTTTCCTCTTTTTTTTCATCCCTCGTAGCATGATACAGAAAGCAACAGTGTTGAAGAAGAAACCAGTGGGAGACTGTTCTATTGACAGACAGATTCAGTCTTCTATGTGTCTTTATGGACGGGGAACTACGTTTTAAAAAGAAACCGGGGGAACTGTTTTTAAACTTGTCAATATTTAAATAAAAAGGAAACACTAGTCCCCAGGAGGTATGGGGTATGCTGGAGGGTATTAAAACCAGGGGGCAAATTCAGGGGGATTTTTGGAAAAGGAAAATTTTTTTTACGGTAAAAAGGGCTTTTTAGAAAAAAATATTTCCGCCCTATTTCAATGGGAATTTTCAGCAAGACCTTTTTTAAAAATTTTTGGAAACGCCCGTTTTTTTTGACCCAATTGATTATTTTAAACTGTTGTTCCAATTCGGGGGGAAAATTTAAAAAGGTTAAATAAATGTTGATTTAAATCAGTTCAATGTATTAAAAATTTTTAAACGGAAAAAGGTTAAATTTTTAAAAAAGAACGGTTTGGTTTTCATTAAAAAATTTTTGGAAACAGGAAAAAAAAATTTTTTTAAACTGTTTGGGTGGCCCCCTTTTTTTAAATCCAAACATTATTAACCCCACTGCCAAAATTTTTTTCAAGGTTGGGGGCCCACGAAAGTTCCCATTCTTGTTTTTTTCCCTTTTTTTTTTCTTTTTGGGAAAAAACAAAAAAAAAAATTTTTTTTTAAAAAAATTTAAAAAAATATTTTAAAAAATTTTCCCTTTTAATTTTTTTTCCCCAAAAAAAAATTTGGGGCCCCCCAAAGGAATTTTTTTGGGGATGTCATAAGAAGATAATCTCGGATGTAACAAAAAAGATGTTTAAAAATTTCAAATCCAAAGAGTTTTGTAAAGTGAAAAATTTCTAAAAAGTTTTTTTGCATCAATCGTTCAAAAAGAACGAAATGCATTTTATAAGTTACATTTAAAAAAAAATTTCCCCCCCTTACCGTTAAAAAAATTTTTTTATTTAAAAAAGGGTTTTGGGTTTTTTTTTATTTTTATTTTTCCCAATTCCCCAATAAAATTGTTTGTCATTCATCCCTTTAAATATTTTTTAAAAAATTTATGTGAATCCAAAATTATGGAAAGGGGTTGAGAAGAAGGGAATTCCATTTTACAAGGTGCATAGAATAAAATAAATCTTAGATCTTCCCTTTTAAGGCGTATAACCATTTATTTTTTTTTTTTAATTTTCGCGACTTTTAGCCACAGGTTTTAGGGCCCGTAATTTAACCAGGTCATGCTGGATTGATGGACCCCCAAAACCCCAAAAATAGGGTTTATTCAAATTTTAATCTTCCCCCTTTTTTTTGGTATTCTAATTTAAAAGGAACCCCGGCCCGGGAACCTTAACCCGGTAGGCCATTCATTTTTGAAAAACTATTTTCCCAAGGTTCATATGGCAGAAGAGTTTTTCGAAAAAAGGGATAGTTTCCAAATATGTTTGCACCAATAAACTTAATCTTCCCAACGCATATCCGAGATGGTTTTGGGGGTAAAAATTAAATCCCCGTTTTTAAATAAAGAAATGGGAAGGGCTAGAACCGGGGTTTCCCCTTTAACCAAACCCAAAAGGAATTTCAGCTCACGATTTTTTCTCGCCCTTCAGGCCATGGATTAATCGCATCCCCAAAATTACCCTTTCCCCCCAAAGGGAAACCCAAATTTTTCCCTTCCTTTTTAAAGCCCCCAAAAAAAAAAACATTGTTTTACCTTTTATTTTTTTTTTGGAAAAAAATAATTGAGTTGGGCCCTTCACCTCTTGAACTGAAATTTAATTTAATCATTTTTCAATTTTTCATTTTGTCACCCCCCCTCCCCAAACAACGCACACCCAAAATTAAGAATCTTTAGAAAGGACCACATATGATGACTGGCTAATTCTGATGATGTCGGATAAAAATATTTTAATTAGTATTTCTCTTCCTTTCATCAGTTCTGCACTACACCGTGAAATTTTTTTTCGCCCATTTTGCCACCCCTCGACTTTAAAACAGTTGGCTATCGATTTTAAGTTGATTTCTTCGGTCTACTATTAAGGTGATGGTATGTTTATTAAAATGTAATGGGATGTTTAAAAAAATGTAAATATACTATAGTAATAAAAAATGACATGTTTCCCAAAAATTTTTTAATGGGGGGGGATTGATATTTTTACCTTTGCAGGCCTTGTACATTCCCCAGGAGATGGTAACACTTTTAGTGCGGCACCATATAGGCGATACCAATTGTTTCAATAATTTTTTACTCCCCCGTTTCCTCCTCAAGGGGAGGGACCCGAGCTCTGACGATCGGTTTGGCCCTTGATTTTTTCCCGATTGATTATAATTCTAAGAAATTTAATTTAATATTTTTATTAATGATTAATTTTATTAATTAATGTTTTAATTTTTTTTCAATATTAGTTTTTTCTTTTTTTTCCCGAAAAACGACAAAAACAAAAAGGGGCATATACAAAAAGGAAAAATTTTGACCCCCCACCCCAAAAAACCGTTGCGCTACGCAAAAGGGCCCCATTTCGACGCCCTGAGCCCAGTTGGTTCGTGTCTTTGAGCGTCTCTGCTCGCAACGGCATTATTTATTTTGAATCTTTGACAAAACATTCAACAAGTATGGTTCCACAAATTGGATATTACCTGATGTGGCACCGTGTGAATTTTTGTGAATTTCCTCGGCTTAAACTGCTTTTTTTTTTTTACAACTGATGCAATAAAACAATAAAGGAAAATTTAATATGAACCATAAAGAGGATTCACAAAAGCACTTTTAATGTATGTTTTGTGGATTGGAAGGAGGAAAAACGTTGGTAGAAGTACATGGAAGTCAGAAGAGATTATTTCGAAGGAAATATAATAAATTTTTACTAATAAATTTATACACTTTGTTTTATGGCAGAGTTCCGGATATATATTTTTTAAATTCACAGAAGCATAATAAAGTTTAACATTATCTAACAAAAATATATTACAAAAAAATCTTGATTGCGTCACAAATCTGTAAAATATATTTCAGTACATCAAAGAAGCAACAAGAAAAAAAAATGCAATTTAAGTTTCCTATTATCTTAGTAAATGTATGAGTTACGGGAAATCATACCGGGGCAATATCTTGAGATAAGTTACGATTACATTCTTTATTTTTCATAACAGCATTCGAAACCTCCAGGAACCTCCCCCAAAAAGGAAGGATAAATTTTTTTTTAAAAAAAGGGGGAAGAACCAAAAACTTATCTTTCCTTTCCGTTAACCACAGCGGAAAAGTCAATTACTTTACGTTTTTAAGCTATGACAAATTTAATATAATTTATCCCACTCTGGGGTTATTATGTAGGATTTTCTTAAAATAAATTTGTGTGTGTGAGCCATTAGAAGCCGGCTGCAGCCAAATCCAATTTTCGGGTGTGAAAGAAAAATTTTGGGATCTTTTCCCCCTCATTGAATAAAAAGGGCGATGAAAAATGTAAGGGGAAAATTTTCTTTTTCGAAGTAATTTATGATTTAAGTTGTAATAAAATGTACGAAACGACCGTATTTTCCAATGCTGTGAATTATTTAAAGTATTATTATTTTTTACAAATATAAAATATCGGCTGTGCAACAAATTTTATAAAATACCGCTCGTGAAGCACAAACTTTAAAACCGTTGTTAAGGGGGTTCACACATGTTATAGATTCAAAAAAAAAAAATTCTTTCATTGTTTCCTTAACATGTCTAGAATACGGAGGTAAAGTGATTTTTTAAAAATTGAAGTCGTTTAAAGAAGCAAGTGTTAAAAGAGCAGCTGTTCGGAGCGCTGAGTTGTCAATTGGCTGGGCCTATTGTGCACAGTCGGCTTAATATCATTGATTCTTTTATGGAAATATACGTTCATACAAGTATTGACAAGTTTGTATAGTTTTAAAAGGAAATATCTATAGTTAATGAATATTTCGTTGGACTTGTTTTAGTCTTGGCTTAGGTTCGAAGAGCATCTACGGTTATAAGTGTAAGTTAAGATTTTCACTCATTTAATCGGACTTGAAACTTTAAAAAGGCTTTTTCTCAAAACTGTTTTTCCCCAAATTTTCCCTCCATCCTATCCCCCCCCGGGGGGCCTCCCCTTTTTGGGGGGTGGGTACGGGTTTTCAAAATTTCCAAAATTTACCCTGTGATTTTTTTCCTTTTCCCCGGGGGGTTTACTATTTTTTTGGTAAACGGGGGTTAATCCCCGGGGGGGAAGGTGATCCCTCTTTTTTTCGACCTCCATCTTGTCACCCCCCCCTTCTTTTTTTTTTCCCGCCCAGACCACAGACCAAATGAATGTTTTGGGGAGTATAGCCAAAACTTGGCCCTTTGGGCCCTAAAACCAAAACCAAAATCAACTCCATCATATCTCAAGAACGTTTGACCGGGAAGGGTTAAAAGGGGAGCCGCACATATAGACGCACCCAAAGGGTATGATCATTCCAAAAATTTAAAATATTGATATTTTTTTATAAAAAAAAAATAACGAAAAAAAACATGAAATTCGAAACATTTTTTTCAAAAAGGGCTATCAAAAAAAAATTTTTTAAAATTTTCAATTAAATATACCCATTCTGTGCAATTGCTTATAGGGTTAAAAGCCATTATTTTTTTTTTTTTAGATTGCCAATTAGCCGGAATCCGGGGGGGAAAGGGGGCTCCATTTTTTTAGGAAGGGGGTGTTCGAGCGCTATAGCTCACGTTCTATTGGATATTTTTGGCTAAACATTTATTTACATCCTCTTAAAATACATATAAATTAATGATAAAAAACTTAAACCTCTATCTTTTTACCGGTCGTCAAAAAAAATTCCCTAAAAATGCTTAAGAAACAGGCCATCACATGAGGTGAGCCCCCTTAAAACTGACATTCAGTAATACAAATGAAACTTTTCATGTAAAATTAATAATCTTACGAGAAATGAATAAATTTAACTTATGAATACATCAAAATAAAACGCTAATTGCTTTAGTTTGAAATTGAATTTTAATAAGACAAATATAAATATTCCCGAAAAATGACTAAGATTTCTCTTAAAGACTGTGGTAGCACAAGCATTGAGTATAAAAAGATGCTTAAAGAGCCAAAATAGAATTTAAAGCAAACAATTTATTATTTTATGCATTATCTGATTAAATTCAATAATTTCATATTGGACATGATCTCGTATATTATTGCCTTAGAACGTTAAAAAAAAAATAGAACTTAGATTTGGAAATATTTTTCTAATTGAAACATATTCCATATTTAGCATAAATTTAAGTGGTTAACCCACTTAGCTTTAGAACGTTTCTTTTTTTTTTCTTTTTAAATTTAAGAGTCTTATATTTATTTACAATTTTTTTCATTATATCACAGAATTATTTTAACTTTATGTTACATCTAAATAGGTTTCGTGTTTCATAATACTTTAAAGCAGCATTTCAAATTTTTCTCTCGCGTATCCCTTGATTAAATTTTTCATTTACATGTGAGTACTTCCTCTACTAAATCTCATCCCAACCAACACAATTAAAAGAAAAATTCCTATAAGAATCGATTGCTCGAAATGTTAAAAAATCTCTCGACTTAATACAATATAGGAGAGAAATTTGGATAAGGTTTTATATCTGAAAAATATATTTATTCAGCTAAAAATAGACTAGTTAAATACTATGTTTTGTTTAAGGTTTAGTAATCATTATAATGATGATTGGGAAATCTTTCTATATAAAAATATTGCGAGTTTGTGAATTGTTTTCTTTAACACTGTACAAAGACAGCTTTATTCAAACATATTTAATTAAGGTCTTTTAAGACATCTCGTAATATTATTTCCTCTAATTCAAATATCCTATCAGTCAGAAAAATTCGTAGATATTCATTGACCAAATATAATGCAAATCCTGAACAAATCGCAAAATCCAGCAAACAAACCATCTGAGATATAAAAATCTTATCCATGAACATTCTTAAGATTCTCATCCCTTATACCACAAGAATCTTGTTCTGTTGACACAACCAATTTGAATACATTAGCAATCCCTCTTCAAGCAAACTGAAAAGTTCAACCTCGCAGTCACCATCCCTCCTCCCCCTCACCCCTCCCAAGCGTGTCGAAATTCTTTGAGGCGTCTCAGTTTAAAAAGGCGTTTGACCTCTAGCATCCCCGAGGAATTGATTCCGCCACTTCAGCAGTTGTCTGTCACGTCAGTGGAAAGGGAATTTATTTTGTCGCATGGCAAGCTTCGTTTGGAGCACCCCTTTTCTTAAAAGCAAACGATGACAGTCCTTTTGACTCGCAGAACTTCTGATGTCTCTTTGCTGGAAGGTGGAGTTACGTTGAGTTGTGAACATTCTTTTCTTTCTTTTCTTTTGGTGCAGATATGTTTTTGGGGTCGTGTTTTTGTGTCTTGTAAGCAAAATGAATCGGACTTGTAATGCCTTCCTCTGCTTCCAGGTTTTATTCCCAGGGATGATGTCATGTTTGATACTTTTTTTGAGTTGTTGTGATGATATTTTTAGAAGTTTTTGTGTTGAAGTGTTAGTGGCGTGTGGACGAAATATGAGCAGAAGGAAAATATTTGAATTTTGGTTTGAAATAAAATAACGGGAATATATATAAATATATTTCAAACCTTTACGGGGTAGAATGATGGAAAAACTTTGTAACAAGAGTGTCTTAGTTTTAATATGATGCAACGTTCAACGAAAATTGTATAACTGAGATTTATTGAAGTTTTTTAATTCGAATTTCTGATGAAAAGTCACTTGAAAGACTTAAGTACATCTAGAGCAAATAATTTGTTTCCTAGTTAGCAAACCTAGTTTTATAAGGATGTAAAATCCTACAACGCGTGTTTTTCCCTCGGTCAGGTATCAAATAAGATTCTAACAACAACAACAACAAAAAAAAAACTTAATAGTTAAATCAACTTACAGCAATACTTCAACTTGAGAGATATAAAAAAGTTAACTTCTACTTGAAGAAAAAAAGGATTCTAAATATAATAAGGAAAAATAACAGAGAAGTTAAAATTAAAATTTAACAATCGTCTAAATCTAGATCCACAATTGGTGTTCTCAAGCAACCTTAGGGGTGTAAAATATAATATCTTCTAGCTATGAGCTCAGTTTAACTCCTTTAATCGCTTCACTCAACAGTAGGGATTGCAATAACGGACCAAAAGTTCAATACCGGTATTCGGTATTTTATATCTTAATACCGGGATACCGGTTTTAATACCGGTAGTAGAAATTTTAGAAAAAGCACGAAAACGCAGGTGTTTCTTTGTTTTATGTTTGCCAGTTTTATTAGAGAGTATAAATATCACAAAAAATAATTTGTAACTTATAAATTATAACAGTATATAAAGAACACATATTCATTAAAATTATTAGTAAAGGATCATCTTATTTATTTAAATCACAAAAAAGTGTAAATATCGCTATTCAGTCTGTGATATTAGTACAAATTTTTGAAATGTGATCTTAAAAAAACAATGCATCAATTGCACTGTCATTGAGCCTGGAACGTAATTTTGTGCAACAATTCTATCCGAATTATCTCTTTTTCAAAATAATCTAAAATCCCTGATGGCTTGTTCTTAGAAAGTGTGCTAAAATTAGTATCTTCATCGCAATTACGTTCTTTCCTCTTTAACAATTTTGTATCATGTTTCGTTTTTAAATGTGTGTGGAGTCCCCGTTTGTATTTCCTCCATTCATTTTAATACACTAGAGCACTTTTTACAGTGTGCCACCATATTCTTTTCATCATATAAATAATGAAACCAAACCGAAGTATTATCAATTGATTTTTTATGTTCTCTTTAATGTTGCTCTCATTCATTATTATGGGTTATTATTTATGCGTATATATATATACTTAATATGAAAAATATTTTGAACCTTAAAGTATGATATGCAAATACAGTGTGAATAACAAACTCACCAATTTAAAAAATATCAAAATATTACGCACTTTCTTCACAATTACGACCTTATTTTTACAGATATAAATATAAGTCTACGAATCCTGAGCGTGTGCAGTATCGCTCTGAGATGTAACGGGATATTTTTGGCCAGCCTCTTTGGATGATTCACATATTTTATCTCTTCTCTTGACTGTTATGATACAACTTTGTATCCACAGTTTAATTAATTTCGCCCGTTAGGGAGACACAAAATTAAAAACGTATATTTTTTGCGATGTTGGTGATCCCTGAACATATAGTGGAGGCAATTTTAAGGAAAAAAAATTCTAGTAAATACCAAAAAACTGGTATTTAAACTTGTGAATACCGGTATTTCAAAATTGTACAAATGGCTCAAAATACCGGTATTCGGTATCCTGGTATATCGGTATTGCAATCCTTACTTAACAGTATTTAAAAAGATTCTTATATGCACAACAAGAAAATGCAGCTCTCTATTCAGTTCTTGAGCCATTTTCAGAAAATAACTCATGGAAAGGAAAATGGAATTTCTCGAAGAATTGAAAAATTAGAACCACAATAGAATAAAATAAAATTATACTAAATGATTGAATAAAAATAAAAGTGAGCCTCTCTTGCATTAATATTTTCATTAAAATACGACTTTTGAATTTTACCAAACATAATTTTGCTTAAAATAAGGTAATATTTCTTTAAAAAAATGAAATATAACTTTTATGTAATCCTCCTATAAGAAAGACAATGGATTTTTAAAAGCACTTGAAATAAATAGTACTTGAAAAAGTGTAAAATATTATTGCAATTATGATAATCTAATCAACATTTAAACTATGTTAAAGGCTTGGCCTTAGAATTTCTTTCAATATTTAGTAAAAATAACATGCTTATATAAAGTGTAAATTCTCTACTAATGAGAGATGAACATTAATCCAACGAAACCGAAAAAATTGAGATTGTAAGAAACCAGACATAAAAGGATATATGGGAAATTAAAGTTATAATAAAATTAAGAATATAAAAAATGGATGCTACAGTATTATAAACATTGCTGACTTAAGACAGCTTATATATGAAATAATTTATATAAAAGCGGGGTAGAATATGTTTTGTGGCCAGCCAACCTTCGCCCTTTATGTTAATAACACTGAGCAAAATCCTATTGAAAACAATGGATAGAATATCTAAATCTATTACAAGAGATAAAGGTAACTTACCTAAAAATTGCATTCAAAAATTCAGAGGCTGCGCTAATTCGGAGTACAATAAGTTATTGCCAGATTCTGGACCCAAATGCAAATTCTAAAATATTCCCAAAATGTTATAATATATATATATATAACACGAATAAATATAAATTGCGCAAATGTAAAATCAAAAATATGAGTTTTGTTGCTCTAGAATACAACAATAATTAATTTTAACTCAGAGAATTCTAAGCATACATGAGCTTAGAACATATTTATGTTTCTTTAAAAATATTTACTTAATAATATTTAAATTAAAAATCTTATTAGTTAAGATGAAGTGAAAGGAATGACATCACTTCAGCTTTTAAATATTTTTCATCCAAAATGCATTACGTAACAGTTATGCTATATATAGAAATTGATTAACGTCGTTCCCGTTAATTTTTTCCTTTTAAATATGAGAGATTTAGACGGAAAGAAATATATTCTTTCAAATATAGCATGTGAATAATTTAGAGCTGTACATGTCGAGATGAATTCTGCAATTAGATATAATTAATATGAGTAGAATACAATATTTACAGTGTAAAATAATTACGAACAAGCCATATATGTGTTGCACATAAAAATATTTAATAATTTCGCACAATGAACCTGAGTCCCAGATTACATATTATGCTCATATGTACATTCGTTCTAACGTGCGTAAGTTCAAATGTTTACTGTTTTATAGTTTTTAGTAAATAGCTGTTTTATAGCTTAGTAAAATAATTAAAAATAACAGAAAACTCCCCTGTAAATTGTTAGGTTGAATAATTATTGAAAGATAACATATATTTAAAGCTGCTATGTTAATATTACGTTTAATACTCAATTAGCATTCTAATTTTTACTATAAAACCCCAGTAAAAAGTAATTATTTAATAACAGCGATTAGTATTTATTTATGTTTTTACAATTCCCATTTTAAAATTGAAGAGTACAGTTTTGAAGTTATTGACAGCTTCACTTATTTAGGTTCAGAAATTAACAATAGAAATTATTGTACTATTGAAATCCAAAAGAGAATTACTATGGCTAATAGATGTCTTAATGGAATACGAAAATATATGAAATCAAATTTAATGAAAAGAAAAACAAAGGTTTTATTGCATTAAAGTCTTTTAAAATCAGTATTAACTTATGCATGTGAAACTTGGTCCATGTCTCGAACAGATGAGAACGCGTAAGTATCTATGAAAGGAACATTTTAAGATTCATTTTTGGAGGAATTCAGAAAAATGGAACGTGGCGAAGAAGATCAAGTTTAGAGATCTATCGATCATATAAAGAATCTGACATAGTTAACTTCATCAAAATACAACGAATTAAATGGGCAGGTCACGTTATCAGAATGAACGAAGACCGCACCACTAAAAAGTCTTCAATGCTCAACCAATTGGCACAAGAAGAAAGGGCAGGCTAAATCTCAGATAGATTGATGGCCTAGAAAAAGATCTCCTGGTTTTAAGAACTAGGAATTAGAGAACACTAGCAGGAAAAAGGCTAGCCTGAAAAAGGCTAGCCTGGAAAAGGCTTCTTGAGATGCCAAGTCCACCTTGGGCTGTCGGGCCACTAAGAAATGAAGGAAGTATTTATTTAAAGTATTGATTATGTAGAAGATTTACAGTATATACAGAAGAAATATACGAAATATAATAAAATCAAAACTAATACGCAAAATATAATAAAATCATAGAAAAATATTTAGGGAAACGGGAAATATTTTACAATAAAAAGTGAGAAAATTTTCATAAAAATTACTACTCTGTGTCTGACAACATAATCAAACACAAGTAATAATTCTAAATCTAAAGCATCTAAAAAAGCATTGAATCTATTTCATGAAGTACAGAATTTGACGAGAGAATAATTTCCCAAACAAATTTGTATTGGCAAAAACTACAAAACAAAAACATATGTTAAAGCTCGAGCAATTAAAATATATTTTCCAAGAAATCTTGGTAAATTCCTTTTTTACTTGAAGTATTTGAAAAAGCTCAAGTATTAAACGTTTTCTACATAGGATTTTTATCAAAAGTTTAATTATATATATGACAGCATTTCAGAGGCTGTGTTATATTCAACAACAAAACTCAAAAGTTCTAATAACTGAAATAAGAAACTTGAGACTAAATTGATCCTTCATTTGCTTTTCGTAATTTATTTCAAAACAGGATGTTCAATTATTTTTTAAAAAAATAAAAGTATTTTTCCTTTTTGTTCATTTTGTGTGGTGTTTTAACTTTAACTATATCAAAAAAATCTTTCATATTAATTAATTGAAAATCCAATTGATTGAATAAATTTCATCCAATAAATTTTAAAATGTATATTTTATATAATTCCTTTTATGTTTAATGGATTATATTTGATTAATACAATTCTATTTTATCGGTTAATTAATAATGTTAAAATTATTAATTTTATTGTTTTATTTTTACATTAAGGGGGACATGGTACGATTTAATCAAAAGTTTTTAATTTAAGGATTTTCAAAATTTTTTTGGTTGCCTCCTATTTGTGTAAACTATGTAAAACAGATTTCGTGCTCAAATTTTCATAAAAAGCTAGCTAAAAGATAAAAACTTATATTTTGTGAAGTGATTTTAAAATTCTACTCTCCTACAAAAATTTGCGTACATGCATGAAATTTGATTTACAAGTATGTCAAACTATGTGGAACGAAAATGGTATGGGTTTTGCGATAACATGATTGGTATTCGTACAATACTTTCTTATGAATGTTTATTGAATATTCCTTAAAAAATGTGTAAATTATGAGTTCAATTATTTAAAAAAAATTACGTATTTCTTTGATTCAAAAGCATATCAACTTTTGTTACATGTACTATTAGCAGTAGGTAAGAAAAAATTCAAAGGATTAGGCACAATAGAAAAAAAGTCGTAACATTTTTAAATGAGAACAAACTAGTTATTTTATCTTTCTGAGATAAGTAAGTTTAAAGTTTTGATCTGTGCCATAGGGATGTGAATAAAAACGAATGTAAGAGCTATCATAATTCTGCGTTTTTTAAGTTTAGAGCTTTCAAATTTTGAGAAGTTATAGAATAGTATATAAAGAATAATTTAGGCTAAAAAAATTAGATTTGATTTTTTGACCTACTTTTGTTAATCGAACCGTACTGTGTCCCCTTAAAAAGATTTATTTATTATTTTTATTTTTCCATTAAAAAGTATATTTTGTGTTGATTTTATTCCTGCAGAAAACTTTTAATTTTTTTAAAGAGCATTGCTTAAAATAAAAAAAATCTTGAAAATTATTCTTATCACATAGAAATGTTATTTAATACTGTTTTAGACTTTTCATAACCATTTATTTACAATTTTGTATTAATAAACATCCTAGTAAAACGAAGGGTAAAGAAATAGGCATGCAGCAATTTAATTTATCTCCAAGTCATCGAAAGCATTTATGCAGTGGAGATAATTATATACATATAAGAATGCGTAATGGGCATTATTCTAACTGAGAAAGTACTTTTCATTTGTCGTAGAGTAATTCGAATCTGCGTTCCTTTACACAGTCCCCTTAAATAGCGAATGGAAAAACGAGAACCTTAAAATAACTCAGAGATTCAAGTCTATATCTGGCAACACAGTCTTTACGTCACGTGACGAAAGCACTTGGGGGTGACGTCATGTTTAACATCTGGTAGGGATCGCCAGAGGTATTCCTTTCAGCTGAAGTTTGAAAGACAATTAAAAAAAAAAAAATTCCACGCTATGTTTGCTCTCATTTTTTATTTTTTTTTGGGAGGAGTAAGCGAACGATTGAACAAAAGTTTTTAATTACTTACGGATAAAAAAAGTTGATTCAATTAAGGTTTTTATTGATTGCTGCCAGTTGTTTGATCTCTTTAAATAACGTTTTCTCTTTATTAATATTGATACTAATTTTCTGTAAAAATTGTATTTGAAGATTTTCATTATATGGATTTTTTTTGTTTTGGTTTCAACACAAAAAAGTCGATATATACAGAGTACATACCTTTAGAACATACTTTAATAATAAAAAAGGAAATTATATTTTAATTATTAATTATTAAATTACTATCCTTTCATGTTATTAAATATTTTATTATTATCAAGGGACTATATAGTGAATTAATTATATTAATTATAGTTAATTTTTTGAGTACACGCGCAGAGAGAGAATATGAAATCATTCAATTTTATTTTAGACTTTATTTAATATATTTCATGATGATTAATTATATAAATTCTTCATGGAGCAAGAAAAAGAGAGAAAGAAAAAGAAATATTTATCTCAGTTTCTCTCATAATGATCATTATAATGACTAATTATATAAATTCTGCGTGCAGTATGAGAAAGAGAGGGAGAGAGCAAAAGAGAAAAATATTATTTTTCTCTCAATTAGATATCTTTTTTTAAATTAAACCCTTTTAAAATATTGTTAAAATAATTAAACAACAATGGGAACTCAAGCACATTTAATTAAACTAGATTATTGTTTTTATATAAACAACTAACTGAAGCACTTAATAATAATAATAATAAAAAGAAGAAGAAGAAATTTCTGCACATACAAGTAACAAAAACAACTAAATTATTAAGAATATCGATAAGCAATAAAATAAAGAAAGTTATTATGACAAGTATTTTTATTCAAAATAGTTATTCTGTATAGAGAATTAAATTAATTTTCTTCTTCAATTTTTTTTTACTTATTTTTCTAGCAATATAAATTTTTAAACTTTTAATATTTGTTACAAAGCGGAAATATTTTTTGAGTGTTTTCCTTAAGAATTTACACCAAAAGAGCTTCCATACATCATTTTTAGAGCAATCTAAGATAAAAAAAATATCGTATTTTAAAAGGTCCTAAAATTTTCCAACCGGAAAAATATTTCTTAAAATTTTTCTTTACTTTCTTTAATAGAAATCGATATTACAGTTTATCAATATTCAAAAATAACATGCACTTTTATCCAAACTTATTATCTTATTTTTCATCTTTACATACAAGGAACGATTTTTTTCTTCTCTCAATTACTTTGGGATCCATGTGATAGCACTAAATCCATATATTTGACGCTTCTCTATCGATTTACGATGATCTTATATTGCTTCTGGATTTCATGTGAGACATCTTCTTTAAAAAAATTTCCAAGCTGAGACACAAAACTTTTCCTCGATCTTTTAAATAAAAGACTAATAAATAAAACACAAAAAATAGAAGAGAAGGAAGGAAGTAATAGTTAAAAAGAATTCTTAAAAAAGAACTTAAGTGTTTTGTTAACATAAATAACAAAATACTAAGGGTCGCATTCGTACACGAAAAGATATTATAGCTTATGATAGGGTTAACATAAATAGTTTCAATTTCCACGTGATATATGGTGACTGTCGGGTTCGTGTATTAAAAATTCCACGAGATTGTGTTATGAGGAATATGCTATGAATTAAACATATTGCTGGGAGGTCAACAAATTTGGCTGTTTATCGCTTTATGATGGAATTAAAGGGTTTGTTTCTTCGAAGTGGCAGTTACCGATTGTTTCGATCAACCAGAATACAATAAAATCGATTTTTTAAAAGTTACATGAATATTTAAAAACATAAACGTGTTTTTAACTCATAAATGATTATTATGAAAGTATTTATTTCATAAATCCAGAATTTTTATACTTATAAAATGCTGTTTACTTTACACTCTGAGATGCTACACATCACCCACATACAAGTATACCCCCACACACTATGTAATGAGTTTCTAATTTTATATTCTGAAACCAGTTGTTTCCAGTGGTAACACATTACTTAAGGATGTTGTGTTGCCACTCGTATATTACCTCGAAAAGAAATAAAAATACGAATTTTAAAATTTAACATGTAACATCGAAGTGATTTAATGCTGTTTAGACACATTACAGGCAGAGAATTATCTTGAACCTTGATACAAATATTGAATTGTTAAGCTCTAAATTTAATAAAAATTATTTATTATAAAAATTTAACTATAGAAAATAGTCATTACAGTTTGAAAGGTATGTAAACCTTAAGTTAAACATATTATGATGAATGTTTTGTGATAAAATGCACAAGCATTTATTTAATAACAATTATATTATTATATAATACTTATATTATTACCCAAAACTTAACTAATCTATTTAAGTTAAATTTATCAGCATGTTTTGCTGAACTGAGTTTACTTGAAATTAACCTATGAAAAATAATAGAAAATAATACTGTGAATACTTTTATGTTCATTTTTTTATTCTTGCATTGATTAAACAAAAAAATGAATGTAATATATGTATATAAAATAGTATAATAAATATAAAAAGTACAAAAAAATTCGTAGGATTCCAGGAGCATATTTTTAACTAAGGAAAAAAAATAATATTGACTCAAAACTTTTATGATAATGTTTTTTTACTCCTGTGTTGATTAGAAAAAAAAGGAATGTAATACATGAATGTGAGAGAGTACAATAATAAATATAAAAATTACAAATAATTTCCAAAGATTCCACGTGTATATTTGTAACTAGAAATAAAAAAAACTTATTATTGTTTATCATTATTTTTATTACTTTTTATTTTTTGTGTAAAGTCACACCTAAAGTACTTTAAATCCTTTAAAAGAAACACCACTAAAAGTCTTAACTGTCAGAGACAAAAAAATTTTTCTTCGTGCCAATAGATAATTCTAAGTGGAACATAAAAATCGAAAATAGTAATAATTCTTTGAACTATTCTATAAATGTTAAAAAGATCTGTTTCAAATATATTCCTCCATTCTATAACTAATCTCAAAGACCTTAATTTAGAAATGACGAAAATAAAACATCATGAACGTAAAATCGATATTTCATTATTCATCTCCTAAAATATCGGAAAAATAATCAGCATCGAAATATATTTCGTGTTACACAGAAAATGATTCATTATAGCTAATTCTCGACTTAACTAGGATGAGGCGATTATAGTTCAAGTTTTAAAATGAATTAATATTAGCGAATATATACAAATAGAAAATTTAAAATCACCCAATAGTATTTGGTGTATATAGTATAAATATCTCTTTGTTTAGTTTTTTAGGTATATATTAACAGGCTTGATAAAATATTTCAAAATTTATTTGAAATTCTGGATATTTTTTTGATTAGTTTCGATACAGTTCCTACACAACATATATTTTTTTTATTAATAATTTTTTGGTTTACTTAATGGCCAAATTAATACTACGAGAAACCCTGAAAAGAAAGATGAGAAAAACCTCCTGGATATCTTAAGAGTTAACTGTATCTTATTTCACCTCTCCTCCCTCACGTATATATGCAAAACCCAGTGAGTCATATTTGAGTATGCGTTTAGTATGCGTTTAATGCGTTTTAAATTTCATCGATGGATAGAGTTTACTTCTAATATTGCTAAAAGTCTAGGACAGAGATGGAGAACCAGTGGCACGCGACACAATATTTTGGGCACGCCAGCGATCAAATTTTTTTGCATTTTATTTCAAAATAACAAAGTTCAATATGTACTGTATTTTAAAGTTTATTTGTGTTATATTTGCGATTTGAAACTGTTATTAAACGTGATTAGTTCAGCAAAAGAACAAAAAGGGCTAGATAGCAAGTGTAACAGAGAATTTCAAACTTGGTGAATCTAGAAATATTGCATTATTAGTAAAGGCGAGAAAGCGGCGGCGTGTGTTTTACGTTCTGAAATGGTGGTATGTAGAACATAGTCTGTTAAACGGCATTTTGAAACAAATCACAAATCCTCTCGTCAAACATTTACAACTATACAGTGCAAAAGGTATTTTTTTGTTGTAAATAAAAATTTTTGAATTGTTAATATTTAGTTTTCTTATTTTCCAAATAATCGCTAAGTCAAAATTATTTGATGGCACGTCTATATCTCATTAAACACTTCTTTAGAAAAAATGGCACGTTGATCTAGAAAGGTTCGCCACCCCTGATCTAGGAAATATAAGGTAAGCTTAGATTTGGTAAAAAAATTGTTCTTTGTAATACTAATGCTTTTTGGAGTTTTTAAGAAAATTCTTTTTCGTTAATGCAAGAAGTTAACATTAAAAACTAGAGTATAATAATTTTTTGCCCCTTTACTCCTATCATAAATGTTCGAATTATTGTAAATATAGTTTTCTATAGATGTCTCACCAGTGGCGCACACAGGAATTTTTCAAGGTTTTTTTCCAGGTTCGAAAGTCAACCTTTCTCGTATCATGTTCCAATACGTCGCCCAACATATTCTTTAAATTTTTGTCGATTTTCGGGTGCAAGAAACTTAAAGAAATTAAAATTTTTTTGAAAAAATCAATTTTTATTTAAAAAATTAATTTACGAACTAATTAGCAAAATTAATTATTAATAATAAATACTTAATTAAATTTTACGTACTATATACATAGGATTATAATCAA
This sequence comes from Trichonephila inaurata madagascariensis, assembly GCA_019973955.1. Lineage (NCBI taxonomy): Eukaryota > Metazoa > Arthropoda > Arachnida > Araneae > Nephilidae > Trichonephila > Trichonephila inaurata. The sequence continues at coordinate 89,097 of BMAV01015308.1, forward strand.
TCGGAAAAAATCATTGGCTTTGGGGGAACACTGTGCCTCACTGTATCAATCATATGCGGGAAACGTGCTTAAAGAAAAAGCAAAATAGGTGCAAAATGTTGCAGTTTTACCTTTATTGTAGAAAATAATCACTTATTTTTCGCTGTACCATTGCACACCTTCGTTTTTTCGCTGCAAGGTCTCTGATTCTCTTGAGCAGCAGTAGTTGAGAAGGACAGCACTCTCAATGTTGTTCGTACCACTCCATAGCTGTCTCTAACCCAGAAAACACGTTAGCAGTTTTCCTTTTCTTCAAGCCATCTTCTGAGTCAAGTTTTGACACAAAATTTAAAATAGTTTCACGGCTTCTTTTTATGTCAGAAATTGTTGACTTTCCAACATTATAAAACTGTGATAGAGACGCTCCACTTTCTCCCTTCGCGAGGAAGTTCAATATTTCAAGTTTTGTTTCTATGTTCAAGACGTTGCGCTTCCGTTTTGAATTCGAAGCTATAACAGTTCACAGCTCAACAAAAGAGCACGTACACACCTTTCACTTAGAAACAAACTGACCTAATACTTCGTGCAAATGTTTACCAAATCACACAACTGAAATTCTCCAAATATCCCTGACCTTATGGGTTTTCTCGTCACTTTTGGCCTCACATGAAACAACTGTTGAGCATTGTACTATTCGAAAGCATATTCATGTACAGTACATGTAGTTGACAAAAAAACTGGTTTGTTTTGGATAATTAACGTTCGGATAAACGACGTTCTACAGTAGTTCAATACTTTGTTCTATTGTCCTGATCACGATCAACAGAATTGATGAATTCCCATTTCCAGATTTGGCGACTGATTCCAGATCCCATTTAAGATTTGGCTACTAAAAGACTAAGTTATAGCCCTAAAGCGGAAAATGCTCATGTGATTAATACAAAAAAAAAAGAAAAAAAAAAGAAGATAAATTCATCAATGAATAAATGTTTAAGCAACTAAAAAAAGACACTTTTATTGTAGTTTGAACTAAAAAATGAGAAATAAATTATAGTTTAAAAAAACTAAAAAACACGCTTATAGTGAATCGAACTAAAAAGTAGAAAATAATTCTTAATATAAGAATAAAATGATTAACGAGAAAATATCATTATGGTAAAAACATGGAGTGCTCGATATCAATTGCTATAATTTCTTACTAGTTCTATTTCGCAATGCAGAGTTAGTGTAAAATGTAATACAAAGCACCCCCACGCTTTTACCCCAATGACATTCATTTTCTCGTTAATCATTTTATTCTTATATTAAGAAATATTTTTTACTTTTTAGTTCGATTAACTATAAAAGTGTGTTTTTTAGTTTTCTTAAACTATAATTTTCCAAGTCTAGTTACGTTTTAAGGAGAGAAAGATAGAGTTTGAGGCTTAGAGTTATGGAGTTTAGAGTTAGTTATTTTTTTTCTGAGCTAGATTTTGGTAGAATCAAGATTTGAATTTATGACCTGATTTATCACGATGATTATGAGTGAGTTTAATTACACGAGCTGATTTTACACGATGATTATCCATAGTTTTAATTACTGGATTACTACACACACACGCACGCCCACACCCCTTTTTGCTTTAGAATGTGGCGTATATTAAAAAATGAATCAAATGAAGCAAACGCGTGTGTGTGTACTCATTCCTCCACCACCCCTCCACACAGAAAAATGAATTGAAAAGATTGTTGAAGATGTAAAAGAGCTTTTTGTTATGTTCTTTAAAAATTTAAATAAATTGCGAAAAAAAAATGTTAGAAAAGAGGAAGTTAGAAGATAAATAGCTCTCATTAGAGCTAGAAGTATTATCCTTTATAAGCATTTAATTTTACATGTAAACTTCAGACTTATTTTATAAATCAATAAAAATAATATATGTTTTTCCTTCATATCCTGCTATATAAGAATGTAGGAATTGAAAATGAAATAAATATATTTTAAAGCAAAAGTGCACTTAAGTATATAAAAACATAAAAAATAAATCTTTTCTAAATAATAAATTAAACCATAAATATATATGTCACGTAAATTTATGATTATTACTATTCTTACATTTTTCAAAAATACCGTCAAAAGAAACCATCTATAAACTGTATCTATACTGTATCTGTATACATCTAAAAACTGTATCTATATAGTACACACAAAAAAATAATTTAACTTGGAAAAAGTTCCCCATTTGGCGAATTTTTTGGCACGTTCTATGATTTCCAACTAGCCAGGAAAATGTCCCACTTCCTTCATTGGCATTCTTTGTAACCCTTTTCAAGAGCAAAAGACTTAAGAAATGCTTCAGCTGAGACACAGTTCCGCATTTTCTACCGAATTTTTTATATATTTTACTTTATTTCATTCATTTTTTTTACCCTTTACGTTGATTTTTTTTAGATATATTTTATTTTGTTTCTCTCTCAGAAACCTATGGATCTCTCGTTGTAAAGTTCCAAGGCGAAATAACAACAGACGACGAAAACAAAAACAAAATGGCGTCGGTTGGCGTTCCATGTATTTTTTTTTTTTTAGTAGGAACAAGTCTTTAAAGATATATTTTTTTCCTCCTGCTTATTTGTTTCTCTCGTGAGGTGAAGAAACTGAAGATTCAGCCTCATGAATTTTTCATGTTACGTGTTTAGCACAAATGCATCTGAAACGACTGTACATTATTCTTGTGTTATTCTACAGAATTTTCAGTTTAGTTTATCGCTTCTTAACATTGCGTTATGGATTCTTGCCTGGTGTTTTTATAGAGAGGACTCTGATCTTTCCAATACATTGAACTTGACAGGGTCTTGTTCACTCTACTGCTCTAAATGCGCATTAAAGAGCTACAGGACAATAAATCTAACCGAAACGATACACAACTTGCATCAAGATAAGTAATTTTAGGGATGTTTTCATGGTAATATATAGTTTACTGACGATAAAATTGAAAGAGGTTTTAATACGGATATAAATTTTGAGATTTTTTTTATTAAAAAAAAGGAAAAAAGAAAAATTATCTGACATAGTTTGAAAATTGCTGTATTCAGTCAAATTGCTTTATGTTTATTTCATACTATGTCATTTATACAAAAGAGAAAAGGAAAGCTGTTGAATTTGTCTTTATTAAAAAGATAAATATTTTGTGCGAATAAAAATAACCATACATTTACAGATTGGCTTATAGATTAGATATATAATAAAAATTCACAAATTTTAATATTTCATTCGAAAATCTTAATAAATGGATGTATTTTAATAGATTTTAAATAACAATAAATTGCATAAAACAGGTTTCATTTCCTCCAAAAATAATATAAATCAAAAGAGCAGTAATAATAAGATCGGCTGCAGGTATTTTGTAATGATTATATTAATTGTTTTTTGTTCGATTTTGTGTTCAACTTAATTTAACTTAATTTTATGTCATTTATGCTTATGCTTTATTTAAACAAACGTATTAATAGCAGTGTATGCCCAAATGTATCATAACTAATAATTAATGGTATAATTAATGTCATCAAAGAAAAGCAAAATTTTACAATATATTTAAGGTTTAGCAGAAATATTGCATAAAGAAATTTTTTTGGATGATTACATAGAGTTACTGCTGAACGAATACATTTAATGTTAATTTCACACACAAAAAAAGCGTTAAATGTTATTAAAACAGTTTTCATTTAATCTGCACCGAAATGTCCAACCAGTTTTAATTTTAAAAAAATGAATAAAAAAACATGGATGGTATTGCATATAATACATACAGTCTCTCCCTTCTCAAAGTTTGAATAAAATTTTAAAACAGAAAAAATTGTCATCGGCCACAACAGGGATATAGACCTTTTTCAAGCACTCATAGATTCCCAAAGAGTTACCACAACTTTTGTTAGAAATCCCTGCGTTAGAGGAGAAAAAAAGGGAAAAAAAAAACCCAGCATATTTTTTTATGCTGATTATAATTGCCTATTCGTAAAATCTTATGAATTTACTAATTTGGAAGGAAATTAATTAATTGGGACAAAAAATAATTTCATTAAGTTTTTACTTAAATATCTGCTTCTTCTAGAATTTGTTACTTTTCTACTTCAATTAAATAAAAAGATATCTGCCTAGATTTATAAGACAATTTTTGATTGAAATTCATATTTTTAAAATTATTATTTTTATTTCAAAACCTATTGATTAATATTTCTAAACCTATATTATTCTTATTCCTACGATTTATAGGAACGTAGAAACAAAAAAAGATGAAAATGAAACCGAAGGTGTCACATAAATGGTAAGAATTTGTTTTTCATGACTTTACACATTTGTATGATAAGCTATAATTAAACTCAAAATTAAAACTTAAAACTAAATAAAGATTTTAACTAAAAATTAATTTATAATATTAATTTATTATTTTTATGTAGTAATACGCTCTTTTAACAAGATATAATGATTTGATATTAGTTTTTGAACGATTGCCATTGAACATTGGTTTGAATGTTTACAGAATCGCATATATAGTTAACGTTTTAGAAGCTTCCATTGCTGTAATATTATCAAAAGATAGGTTTTCTGGTATAATAGAAGTGTTAAATGATTTAGGTAGTATTCCAGGTCGACACATAATAAAATACTGTAGTAGCATTGACAATGAGCATATCTCTAGTGCAAAAAGGTGGTCAATGCTATTTAGAAATTATACAAGGTTGAAAAAGGTGAGCATCCAGAATGAACAAGATTAATAAGGTAAAGATTTTTAATGAAGTTAAATTTTGTCATATAATTTCCTGATCAATGTTATTCATTATTTTGAATTATAAACATTAAGGTGTTCGACTACGTTCGAAACCATGATTAAAAAAACAACGCATAAATGGATAATTTTCATGATATTTAGTGTCACTTAGATTAGAATACATGTATAAAATTGTTTTTAGAATTTAGAATATTATTAGAATAAAAAAATATTTAGATGCAATATTTTGGTAAAAAATGAACTTAGAATTAGCTATTTTCAAAGCATTCTCCATTTATAAAAAATGATTCTATAATAATAATATTTTGCTTACATAAAAGATTTCTCCAAAGGGCCTGAGTGGCCGCGGTAGCCGAGTGGTATAGGTATCGGACCGTGGTTTGCCTTGTCACGAGTTCGAGTCCCGTACCACTAAAGATCCGCCGTGTAGGGCAGCGATGCACGTTAAATCTGTCGAGAGCTGAAACGCCCTCCCGTTGGTGTGGTGTGGTAGTTAGGAGAGGGGGTGCCAGCTCAGGTGTCGTCCACGTCACTTGACCATGGTTCAAAATTACGTGGTCCGTCGCCAAAAGCCCTCGTGTAGCTAAACTGTGCGACGTTAATAATCAATCAATCAATCAACCAAAGGGCCTGAACTAGGACTTTCGCAAAATTCCAATTATTTTCAGAGTTTCTATCAATTGAAATAATTATTGGTGTTATTTTACTTAAAATTTCTCCTCTGTTGTAATAAAATATGGATAAATCCACTTCTAAGTCATCTATTTCAGAATTCCTAGTTCACAGGCTCTGTACAGAGGTCTGAGCTATATGTAGGCAAAATATTATTATTGTAGAAGCATTTTCCAAAACAGGAGAATGTTTTGAAAATAGGTAATTCTGTGTTAATTTTTTGCCAAAATATTGCATCTAAATAATTTTTTACAGTAATAATATTCTTAATGCAATTTTATACATGTAATTCTAATCTAAACGACACTAAATATCATGCAAAATATCTTTTTATGCGCTTTTGCAAAATAAGTTCCTGAACGTAGTCGGATGGATACCTTAAGGAATCGTCCAGAAAGTGCTAATAAGCCATTTGAGAAACACCCTCAGTTCCTTATTATACTGTCTGTAGAAACTGTTTCCCAATGCATATAGTAGTAAAGCAGTGAAGTTCACAAAAAGTGAAGCCGGAACCAACGAATTTTTTCTACGCGAAATAAATGTAATTCAAAATATTTCTTATATTTATTCACACACACACAGTCTAATTAGAAGTACTCTTAGAATCAAATTGAGAAAAATATATTTGGAAATAATTAAAATATAATATAATTTAACTAACGGAAAAATTAAAGTTAAAATATGATAAACTTAAATAGATATTTCTTTCCCTACACATTTAATTGCTTAAAATTATTTAGTTCTATATTTTAAATATTGTAAAAACTGAGAATAGGAAGAAGAAAAAAAAAAACTATATAATTACCCACTTTTATAAAATAAAATAATCCTTTTTTATGTATTATTTCGAAATAAATGATGAAATTTTAACATTAATTTTACTTTGAAGTGTTTTTAATTCTTCTCTCTCTCTTGTCCAGTTTCTTTAATACTAATTATTATACATTAAAATTTTTTTAAGGGTTTACTTTGACAACCAGTAAAAATATGATCTAAGATCAATTTTTCCCTAACATTTTTTATTTAGTTTTAACTATTCTTTCTTTTCAACTTGACTAGATGTTTTGAACATATTTAATAAAATTACGAATCTAACCTCCTGTGTATTATTTTATTTAGCTGTATATTTTACATATTTTTACACTTTTTACAAATTCAGAAAACATCAAAACCTAGCATATATTTACTAAATTATAATTTCTTAACTCTCCAGTGCAAAAATGTTTCTTATAGCTCTTTATCAATTCCAAGATGTATTTAAAAACATTCTCATTTCTATGTGAGAAGAAAATATATTCATTCTGTTATAGTTATGATTTTTTACTTTTATTTCCGGAAAATTAATTTTCTGTCTCAAGTGTTGCAAAACCAGGGTAAAGTTTTCTTCATATGTTTTTGTCTCGCCTTTTTGATACAAAAATATAAGTTAAGACATAAATTGTCAAAATCATACTTTATATGGTTATCACTTTGACTTTTATTTTAGTTCTCTGTCTGAAACAGAGTAATATATCTCCATTTTTATGTCTATCTCATCTAAGATACTGTGGTCTGTTTGTATTTTGTCCTATTTCTTAAACGAGTTTTTCTTTTTCAGTGAAGAAAACTACCTCAGCGTTTATATTTTGTCTCTTGTAATTTAGTATTCATTAACTTCTCTTACAAACAACAATTTTTTCATCTTATTTTCACATTAAATAAGGCGAAAAATTATTCATTTTGCCTTTTTCCGGACAAAATAAATCTCCCAAGATTTTTTTTGTCGAAAGCTAAAAATTTCTAGATTCTTCTTACTTCTAAACTTTTACAAAAAACAATGTTTGCTCATTTATTTTCGTAATTTGTAACAATTTAAGGTATCCGACTATCCTAAAATCATGATTTTTTAAAAAAATTGACAATTTTTTATGATTTTATATTATAGGCCATCTTATTAGCTTTATAAAAATACCAAGTTTTTTATTTAACATTCACCAGAACAAAAACTACAAAGTCTAGTAAAAGCAGATGCCATAACTTTACATAAGATGACAAACTTTAAAATGCGTTTTATTCGAAATGTGTTTTTTTTCGAAAGCTAAAACGGAGACAGCGATTGCTCAAAAAGTTTTTAAAATAATTTTCTCAATTTTTTGGGAAGTATTTTAACCTTCAGATTTATCAATCACTGTTTTATTCTAAATTTACAATTCTTTTATGTGAATATAATCACTGTATTTTTAAGCAATTTCATATAAAACTAAGATAAAGTGCTCTAGTTTTTGTAAAAATTAAAATATCTCTTATCCTGAAGGTCATTTCAAAGAGAAATAGCAAATAATACACCAACATTGAAAATTTGAGAATTTGTTCGTTTACTTTTTGTACAGAGTAGGCCCCGTTTATGTAATTTTTTTGTCAATTTTTACCCATTTTCTTCCATTTTAGTAGTAATAATTTATTTATCTTTTTAATTTTAGCCTTTTTTTCTTAAAATGTACTAAATAAATCTAAAACCACAAAAAATCTCCATATCTCCATTTTTTTAAAAAAAAGTTGTCGCAAGTAGTCGGATACCTTAATTTTTTTAAAAAACTACAATTACGGGTTTTCAAGCAACAAAGGTTGTTATCCTATTAACTACAGAAACTTCAGCTCAATTCGTGATTTATTATAACTTCACAATTCCCTCCATCTCAATTAAGTTGTAATAATTTATGTTCATTTCGTAATTGATGATAATGTCAAATTATCCTATATTCTAGTAATATTAACTTGTCTTATTTTGTGGAAAAAAATCCCAATAATTTCAATTTCTTTCAAAATTTAAAATTTTTCTATTTCATAGAAATCTTAATCATTTCCATTGATCTCGTTTTGTAAGAATTCAAAATGTTTCAAACCTTTCGATTTTACAGAAATTCGAAACTATTTAAATTTCATTTCATAAAAAAGTTTTATTATATATTTTCAGTTAATTCATTTTGTGAACATTCTAGAGCATTAAATTTTTGTTTTGTTTTGTATAAAAGTTGAGATTATTCTTAATTATATACTTTGGTGAAAATTTGTAATTGTTTCATCCATGCAAAAATTGCTAGTTTTTATTCTGCATTTATTTCTTTAAAAATAATTGCTACATTTTAATGTTATTTTTGTTTTTAATAACCATAGCAAAAAAAATATTTCTGAATGATTTTGTTTTCTCTCTACCTTGTTTGAAATGTGAAGAAAATTACCTTCTGCTTTCTTTTACATCATGTTTTCATTTGTCTTTAAAATTACTTTATGCGAACTAGTCTTATTTTTTGACAGAAATTACTTTTGCTGTGTTTTGTTACATTTTAAAAAGATATAAAAACAAATATTTTTCCTAATAAAGGAAATAATTATAATGGAATAAACCATTTTTTCTTTTATATATTCACTGTTTTAAAATCTTAAAAAAAAAGAATTATTAATTAAAATTCAGCATCCTTTTTCTTTAAATATAAGTGTGGTGTAATCTTTTTAATAATTTTTTAAGAATATAAAAAGGATTTCTAATACTTTTTTTTGCATGGAAATATAGAATATATCTTTAAATGTTTCTATTCATCTTTATCATAAGAATAAAATATAATGTTATGTATTATTCTCTTTTAATATAGCAGTTGCTCTCTTGTTTTTTGATAAAAGTTATTGTTTAATATTTGTGTTTTTCATTAAGTTATTATAGTTTTAAGAAAAATAATTACACGTTAATAGAAGATGGAGATGAACGGCAAAATATTAATGAATTTATTGAAAAGATTGGCATTGTTAGAACACCCTTTAAAGAAGGACCTTTAAGAAATATTTTTTTAAAAATGAGAATTTTTTATTAATTTACAACTTATGAAAACATGCTTATTTTTATGCATTTAACTTAATTTCAAAATTTCAGCAATTATATAATCTAACTAAAAGTACTTCTATTCAAAAGTAGAAGAGTTAAACATAAAATACACAAAATTAGGCTACAAATATTAAATTTTTTTTATTGAAAAGCAATGCGATACTATGTTTATAGTGACTCTTCCTTATCGTAATTAATATATATCTAGTTTTTTTCATTTAATGAATTTTTTAAAATTATTATTTTTATTTATATTAGTATTACCAATAAAAAATGTATGGGAAGAAATATTTGTGTGAATTCCAAATTGAAAATAAAATTCACAGTACGAACTTATTTTACTCGAAAGGAACACGCATCATAATTTACAACATTTTTAGAGGGGTTAGATTAACATGACTTGTGACGGATCTATTCGCGTACCTTCCTCTAATTTTCTTGGGAAATCTTTGGGCTATCAGTTCGAGTTTATTCAAAAGCAACCCTTTTGAAGAAGAAACCGTGATATTTAAATTAAATCTACTGTATATAGTCAAAGTTTACTAGCTAGCAATGAGGAGAAAGAGAGAGAGAGAAAGCCAGAAGTCAGATGAGATTGTTACTGATCAGGTATCACTCTAATTTATAAAATCTTTCAAATATTAAATAGACGAAAGATTTAGAGTGATGATTGGTCACTAAGGTTAAATTAACGTTAAGTTAATTAGGATAATTGAATTAATCCTAAAATAAAGTGGTCGATATTTGTAGTCTTCTTATATATAATTCTTGCATCTCGTTGTTCCACGTATATTGCTTACATTGAGACATTCTGTTCTTGAAATTATTTGAATTAAGTTGGTAAACTGTTTCATCAATAATTAAGTCAATTTTGAATATGTTTGGTATTTCTTCCCTTCCTCCCACACATTTAGGTGGAGCAAGAGAGAGTTGGTTTCCTCCCAAACTTGAATATTTTCGAATCAATTTTTTATTATGTGCTACTTATACAATAATAATTCTATAATTTACAATCGAAAGTTTTAGTCTGTTGAGAAGCAAATACTTAGTTTTATTTTTGGAAAATTATTTTTCAATTTACATTATTACCAATAAAAAAAAAAGAAATTAAAGCTTAATATCCGTGACACGTTACTAGAACTCATAATATAAATTGTGCTTCATTTTTTTTAGAAAAATACATCAAAACTTTCCGCATTTTTAAGTTTATATCATATTAGCAAAGAGAAAATTTCCATTTAATTTTGGACTTCCTATTTTATATTTTCAAAATGTCCTTCACTATTTACTAATCCTCGTATACAATTTTTCCTAAAAAGAATATCATTTTTTAAACGAAGTCAGAGCGTCAAGAAATCAAACTATACTTTATTTCTTCAGAACACTCCATGATATTTTTTTAAACATAATAAGCACTTCTTATAAGAACTTCAATATTTTCTTTTCTGATATCCTATTATGTATTTTTTTTTTAAAAAAAGAAATTCCATTTTTCGACTGTTTACTTACTCTTTTGTGTATACCATCTATTTTTTAAAGCTGTAAACATACACATAATCCTAAGACCCAGACGAATCTACTCAATTACGCCAAGAGAGCCTCTCTCTCACTATATCTCTCTCTCTGCTTGCTTTTCTTGTTGAAGGCACAATCCATAAAACTCCCCTTTTCTTCTCCACTCGATCGTTGTTCACAGCGAAAAGCGTTGTGTGTGTGTGTCAAGCCATTCTTCTAACTTTCAAAGTGATTTGCTTCCTGAGAATGGGGACCATTGTCGCGTTCTCAAGAAGAGTAAAGAGACACTAAAAGAAACAAACAAAGATCTCAGAGGAAAGGGGTGTTGGAAGGGGTGAAGGGTGGTTATTCATTCTTCTCTCACCCAAGACTTTTCACCCAAGAACAAAGTTTTCTTTTCACAAACCGGCAGTTGTGTTTAGACAATGCCAGGAAGCGAAGTTACGCTGAGTGTCGACTGCTTTTCTGTGCTATCAAAGGGGCACCAACTCTCTTCAAATCGATATATCCAACTTTTCCTCTCGTGGGGGTGTGCGAAAAGCGGGGGGAGGGATGCAGCAGCAGCAAAATACATGCTTTCACCTATACCCCTGTTGGAAAATTTTCTTTGAAATGAAAGTGTGTGAAAGGGAAGCTTTCATGGACCAAAACAGGGAATGAATGAAAGGGAGAGTGAAAATCTCCAGCAAAGTTTCTAGCAGCCCTCCTTTTTTTCCCCACCCCTTTTTTTCTTGTTCGTCCATACCCCTTTCGTTTTTTAGTATTTTCTTTTTTTCGGTCTCTCTGCTCTCTTTCTACGTGGGTTTTCGATGAAAAAGTTTTCTGGGTTGGTGAGATTTCTTCCCTAGATTTTTTTCCCTACTTGTTTTAGACCAGTGCGAATTCTTTATCCCCCCCCCCTTTTTTTCTTTTACAAAGATATAGTTGAGGATGAAATGAGGCCATGGGACTCGAGAGAGCGAAAGAGATAAAATGAATAAAAAATTCGAGAGTGAACCCATCATAAAATATGGGTTCTTTTTTCCTCCGGAATAAAATATGGGAGTAGAAACAGGATATTTACCGGAGAAGGGTCGTGAAAGACCAAAATGTATCCTGAGTTGGAGCAGCTATACAATGGAAGTGGTATTTGGGTTAAAAGAATTTTTCTAGAGTGTTATCGATAAAGTAAATTGAGGGACAAGCTAGTTGAAGAAAAATGGATACTTGGCAATAATTTTAGACAAAAAAAAAAAGCACATGACATAATCAAAGTTAAATTTTGGATTTAAATTTCTTGTCACATTTTGATTGATACATTATTCCCATTGTAAGTTATATCTGCAGTAGAAATTGCCTGATATAAATATTGATCATCACTCCATATATATTGAAAAAATGCATAATTTATTTAATATACATCATTCTACATCATTATTTTATTAAACTTGTTTTCCTCTTTAATTTGGAGAAATTTTATGACTACTCTATTATCCTCTTCTACAGGTACTTCTTCAACCGAGTCCATTGTTGGTGTAGTGTGGAAGTTAGGAGAGGGGGGCCGGCTTAAGTGTCGTCCTCGTCTCTTGCCCACTTTGAAAATTACGAGGTCTGATGCCAATAGCTGAAGAGTGCGACGTCACTAGACACTTATTAACTCAACCAAGTCTACATTTATTTTCTCGAGTAAATTTATGTAAATTGCATGAAAAACGAAGGTTACTGCATTTCCTAGTTTTATATAAAATATCGTATTTATTGGAACCTAAGCTGCCCTTTTTTCCCCCAGTGTTAATGCTACTGAAAATCGGGTGTGGCTTAGATTTGAAGGAGAAAAAAATCATTGGATGAGAGAAATTTAACAGGATATTGATGGTTAGAGTAATTACAAGTTCATGTATGTATTTAAAAGTATTTAATACTGATAAAATAAATGAATTATTATTCACTTCTTATTATTTCTCCTTTTAATTTTTTTTTGATTTCGTAAATATCAGATATCGATATAAACCATTTTACACTATTTTGCAATTTTTCACAAAACAGGTTGACAATTTGTTATGCGAGTTAGAATCGATGGCGGCTTGAATTCGAGTAAATACGGTAGTATAATGTATTTTATAAGAGACATAAAAGAAGAAATAAGACTAGTTGGGCTTATGGCGTTAGTAAGAAAAACATAATATATTTGATCTTATATGCGATAGTTGCCATTGAGTTTAATTTGAAAATTTCAATTTATAAAACTCCATTTGTAAAAACTAGATTAAACATTGATTAGAATTTGTCATTTTTGTTTTGTTGCTTTTGAAATTTCAATAATTAATTCCTTTACTTTCCGTTGAAATAATAATATTTGATTGCTGAACTACGTAATGTACTTTTATCAAATACAAAACGTTTTATATAGCGATAAAATGTAATGTGTGAAGAATGCTCAACGTTCCACATAATAGAATGCATAGCTTCTAAAATTTTTCTTACAAAGTTCAGAATTATTTCTGTCATTGTTTCCCATTTTTAGGAAAAAACTATAAACAAATTATTAAAGTAATACTTAAGGTTAATATGTTTGAATTAAACTCTGAATGCACTTCTTCATTAAAAAGTAAATATTTGGAAAAAAATATCTTTTGATAAGTTTTTTTTTAATTGCAATTAGTTTTAAAAAAATAGCCCACTGCAAACAATGTCGTTGAAAATCAACCAGAATGAAAAAACAAAGACAAACTTTTTATGAGTTCCTCTGAAAATTCAGCAGTTAAAATCTTATGCATAGGTATATTATAAACAGTTAAATGAAATTATAAACAATGAATATTGTTTATTTCTTTCACTACTTTCACAGTGTATTTGAACTCATTTATATTATAATGAATAGCCGATAAATACAATAGCAAATAATGGTAAAACATTTTGATACTACTTAGAAATGCAGTGACTGGTTTTAAGATTGCCTTAAAATAATATTTAAAAGCATATTTCTTCAAATAACACATTTTTTCCAATTCCTACTATTAGTTCACTCTCTCCATATATATATATATATATATATGTTCAACCACTTTTATATAAATTATTTTATATATTAGCTGTCCTAAGTCAGTAATGCTTATAACACTGCAGCATGCATTTTATAATTTTTAATCTCGATTACTCATATGTCCTTCATTGTGTGATTTTCCTACTGTCTATGTGTTTTTCGAATATTATTGTTTGGATGTTATCTCTTGTTTGTAGAGAATTAGCCTATATATCTTACTCAAATTTTCAATCGCTAATAAAATACTTTTTATTCATCCACTCAAATTCAAATACATTTTTTAAACTTGTAGTGTGAATGATGATAATACTTGATAATCACTTGATGTTAATACAATTTGTTCAAATATTTTTTATAGTATTAAATTTTATTTTTTAATTTTAAATTTATTTTGTGTTATCCCTAACGAAATAAGAGCTAGCACCAAAAGATTATGCAAGTAAATTTTCCTAATGAATTTTTCTTTGGTTTCAAATATATATTTTTAAACTTGTAGTGGATGACTCTTGATGTTGATACAGTTTTTTTCAAATATTAATCCATTAGTTAACTTTAACTAGCTAAAATAATTTTTTTATTGACCTAAGTAGGAATTTACTTAATTTTTTTATATTACTTGTTTGGTTGAATTAACAAAAAAAAATTCCACAGTTATATATTCCCAAACATAATTATTCTAATAATATAAGCACACAATTACAAGTATTAATGGAGTAATCTTCTTATTCCACAATTATAATCGATCAGTGTTGAGCAACACTCATCTTTATCGGGTATGCCCTAGAATATTTGTTGTTTAATTACATTGTTTTGTATTAGCCTAGTACCTTATGTGTTTATCAAAATAATTCATCATTATGTCCTATGAAATATCCTACTGGAATAATTTGTACTGTAGACAAATAAAATCGTCTGTCAGAAAACAACGAATACAAATCGACTATTTTATTGAGCAGACGATGAATTATATTAATAGACGATAAATCGTTCTTTCCTGGCAGACGATTTTATTTGTTGCGTGTAAGAATTATTAAAAAATAAAACATACCCGATATAAAGAAAAAAAAAATGATTTATTGTCTGTTAAATAAAAGTTATCGATAATTTCTGCCAGCTGTTATAGGAAGTGTTTCAGAAACTTTTCTGGACATATTAAACCGACTATTATTTTCTTCGGATTAACAGTAGGAGAAAAATGGGCTGTAATTGATGAATGCGCTTAAAAGGATAAAGTACATAATATAATTAATAAATAGGGACGAATGAGAGAGAATGACGTTGTTTAAGATACACCAGAAGCGTGATATAAATAAAAACTATTTATCTTCGAAAGTTATTTATTGTAGAAAAAGACTGGATTGTAGAAAAAGAATTATGAAGACTAAAAATGATACGGGTGCAGTGATTTTCACAATAAATAGCTTACTTAAAAGAAAATCATCGAAAGTTTAATAATATCTTAAAATTAATCCATTTCTGAAGGAAAGAACTATTCTCGTGATTTCAAAAACACGATACTGTTTTATAACTTAGTTTTTAAAAAAATTACATGTCCACTTTTTTATATAAAAATATCAACATCAATGTTTTTTTTAACAAAATCAACTTTATCGATCTCACAACGATAATAAATATTAATATTTAGTAAGTGTAAGAATTTTTGTTACACATTTATAGCATTGTATTATGCGTACATAAATTTGAATTGAATCTTCATTTTTATATGTATTTACATACATTTTAAGGTAGTAATAAGTGAAAAAAAATTTAGAAAATGTAAAGCAGAAATATACTTTTCTACATTTACGAATTATATAAAAGCACAAAAATCACTTCCCTTCACAAATACATACATATATATACAGGGTGCGGCAAAAAATCCCGGGCAAACAATTTTTTATATAACTTTACAAAAAATTAAGAAATTGACAAAATATAACAAATAATAATAAGAGTACACTCGTACTAATAAATAAATTTAATTGATTTTAAAGTGACCGTTGTTTGCAGCAATGCAGAGGCGCAAACGCTTGCAGAAATTTTCAACAATGGGCCTCAAGTCTTTTACCTTTAATCTATCGTGTTTATAGGCTGTGGGGCGCCCTGGGTGACGTGATAACCTTCAAGGGGCGCGAGCATATCGAAAATAAAAAGGTTAAAAAATTAATTTACTGGAATGAAAAAACAAAATACTTTTTGATATAATAAAAAATACAGATTTACATTGATATGATTTATATATATATCATCTGGTGAAAAAAGGTCATCAAAATAAAAGATTCTACTTTGAACGCTCATTAGCTATCTTTGATCCTATAACTAAATAAAAATATTTTTGTTTGCTTTGCTGCCTTAATCCTACATTGAGAGAGAGATTTTTTATTACGTTTCAACTTTAACTTAAGTATTTTTTGCACAGCTTCAGACTTACTGGTATGGTTACCAGCATCCCTTTTTAGAAGTTGTAAATTATATAATTCTGTTGCGCTTTTTCACAATGTGAAAGAGTTTTTGATACATTGATAAGCATATTGAGCACTTTTGGATTATTGGCCAAGATTTATTTTATGAGTGTACTGGAAACATATAATACAAAAATCGTAAATTCTGGGAGAAAACTGTTTATTTGTTACCAATGACCTTGACAGAGAATCCTCTAATATGACAGTCTTAATGGGGCAAATGAATTGGCCTTGCCATCACCCTTTTGGGAGGGGCAAACGTTTTTAGAATCTTAAGGTACTTGTTTTAGACCGAGTTCCCGGCACGACCACTATTTTCAAAAAATATTTTCTTGAACATGCTGCATTTTCCCCTATGAATAGCAGTGGTTTTAATTGTGATGCTGTACGACTGATTATGGTTTATAAATGTAAATGAGCAGAATCTAAAAAAATTGGGCATCTG
Source organism: Trichonephila inaurata madagascariensis (assembly GCA_019973955.1). Taxonomy (NCBI): domain Eukaryota; kingdom Metazoa; phylum Arthropoda; class Arachnida; order Araneae; family Nephilidae; genus Trichonephila; species Trichonephila inaurata. The sequence goes on from BMAV01015308.1 coordinate 105,811, forward strand.
TGATCTCTCTGAAAATTGAAGCTGATCAAACAAGGGAAACACTTGCTGAAATAATGCATATTAATCATGTTGTAGAAAGTAAATTTGAGAAAAACAATAAACATGAAACGAAAGGAAAATTTTCAATAGCTACATTAAGAACTTTAATAAAAGAAAATATGAAGCCATAACTGTACTACGCAAAGCCGCACTTCACCCTGTCAAAAGACACAAACAGGAAAGTTCAACAGGATATTTGTCGATAATCGGATATTAAAATTACAAAAACTGTGAACAAAATGTGGCAGTTTTGCTTGCAAATAACTTTCCTGTAATGTTAGCAAAAAGTGTCTGTGATTTGTGTCCCTTTATTAAGGTCACGCACATTTTGGGTACAGTTCAGTTTTATTGGATTGGCCCTCTCAAATTATGAAAGACAAATTGAAAAAATCCTTGAAATAGGTAAGTATATATTTTCTCTTAGTTAAATTATTCACTGAAATTGTGATTTTTATCTTGTATATTGAAAATAATTATAAAAAAAAATTGGGGCATCACTCCCCGCAACCATTAACGTTAGTATTGAGTTGCACACCTGATCCGGGCTTTCGCTTTAAATATTAAAAATAACACAATTGTTATTCATTAGAAATTTTATATTCTTTTTTATTACTTAACATTTATTCCCAGTACTAATTCTGCGAGGCTAAAGAGTACAGTTCATTCAAAACCGTTTATAATATGAATTATTCATTTCAATAAATCATTTACATTTTTGTATACATTGTCATACTTTTGGTTTTACTCTCTTTTACAATTAAGCTGTTATATCCAGAATAATATATTATCATTTTAAAAAAAATAAACTCGTAATTCAGAGTGAATTTACTTCAGCCAGTATAAGAACAAGTTTGTAATAATTATCAATTGACTTCCATGGGCTTGTCTTGCAGAGCAAAAGTTTTTTTCAAAGGAAGGCTAAAATTAGAAATTGACACTCAGTTATTTTTTGATATTTAGCTCAGATCTATATTTTGTCTTCAAAGTAGCATCCCTTAGAAAATCTGGATTCTAAGGTATGTTGTTAAAATGGTAATAGTATACAGAGAAATGCTTTTGTTTTCAGTGCAGAAAATTCAGCATCCTCCTCTATCCAGAATTCAAAAGAGTGATTTATTACAAAATTGCCCTTTAATTTCGTCACTGGATGTGAAATCTATGAAGATCTCTTTTTCGGCAGTTGAGAGCCCTTCTGAAGTATTTTGAAATGGATCCCTAACCAATCCGTAACTTGCTATCAATTTGCCCTCGTCTGTGTACTTGTTGATGCTTTATTATCGTCGAATGCTCGCTGTGATTTAAAAAGCATATCTGATTTTTGTTTTCACCGCGTAAATACTTAATACCGTGAATAACAATTAACGCGTGAATTATGAAATATACATTCAAAGAGAGAGATTCGGTAGCTAATCGATTCGGCCAAGACTTGACTAGAATTGTACAGAAGTACAGCATTTTTACATGTTTTGTGCAGACGTCTGTTAGGTTGCCTAGACTCATAGAACGTTCGCGAGGATGCCAGATGTAATGGATATGATAAAGAGCAACATGAATTAGGCTGTGTTTAATGACATTTTGTACTTGGGAAATGGATCTTGAAGAATAAATCTTTAATTAAATATTATTTCTCAATCTGTTTCAATTTAAAAATTAGAGACGAAAAGCAAAAATAAAATAGGTAACCTATTACTTAAGTATATATATAATTTACTTAAAATATATATTACTTAAAGTAACATATATAAAAAATTTAATACTTATCTTATTAATACTGAATTAAGAACAAGTTTTAATAAGTATTATAGCGACTCCATGGGCATGGCACAGGTAAAGTTTTTTAGAAATTGACCCTCTGAGTTCTTTTCTATATTTAGTTGATATCTATATTTTTGTCTTCTAAAGCAAGCCACCGCATTTTGCAATATGTTCCAATTTAAAAATGAGAAAGGAAAAATAACATAATAGTTGTCCTGTGTAAAAATTTTTTTGATTAAAGTAACATATACAAAATTTAATACTTATGTTATTAATTTGTACGGTTTTATAATTAAGATCGTGTATTGTAGCTTTTAGCGTAAAGGGCATTATTATTGCATTCAGTAATTTATTAATGTATAAGGAGATGATAAAATTGGCCAGTTGAAAAGGGGGCGCCAGTATTGTAGTTTGAGAAACACTGGTTATCCCATTCCCACAGAAGCGATTGCTTTAGAGAGTCCAAAGTTTTGCGTGGTTTAGTGCAGGCCCTGGACTCCAAAATGGACCATACACTGTAATCCATGGTATTGAGACCCAGCGTGTAGGGTCGTCATTCTCCAGAGGATATCTTGTCTGGAAAAGAAAATTCGCTTTGGTACAATTTTCCCAACAAGAATGTCCCTCTGGTACACTTTTTGATTGATTTTAACGCCCTCTTCCACAAAAACCAAAGGTGTTTTGCCACTTGCGCAAATTCCGTCCCAGACCATGACCGACTTTGGATATTGGCGATGTTCAACAATTGCCGAGGTGCTTGGAGTACCCAAAGACCAGATTCTATCGTTTTGGTAGTTATGAACTTGTTGAACCATAAAGAGCTTCTCATCAGTGAAAAGGAATCTCTCTCAGCGCTGACTTGTGACCCGTCTCAAAAGTTTTCGGCATCTCCGGAGCCGTACGAGTTTATTTTTTTCAGTGAGAAGCTGAACTTTTCACAACTTGTAAGGATTCAGTCCAAGCTCCGTTTTTGCTGTTCGCCTCACCGATCTGTCACTTATTTCCATGTCACGAGCGATCTGTCTCATGGAAACCCTCGGATTTCTCTGGACTCGCTTTTCGATGGCCTTACGATTCTTTGAAGTGTTTACAGTACGTTTTCACCCACTTCCTGGACGTAGACCATCATTGCCAAGCTCTTTGAAACGGCAGACTGCATTTGACACTGTTTGCCGAGGTATATTAAGCAAACGAACGATTTCACACTGATAACGATTTCTTGCAGAAACAACTCTAAAATAGCAGACCTTTTGCTACCAAAACACATAAATCAAAGTACAAACTAAGAGTTTAATAATAAAACATTTTTTTAATATAAGTGGTAGATGAAGAAGCATGAAAACACTAATTAAAAGAAAATTCGTTAACTATTGTAGGAGGCAAGAAATTTGTCCGAGTTTTTTTTGCCGCATCCTGTATGCTTATTTTTACCCACTCGCTTCGTTGAGTATTTCATGATGTTGTATGACTATATATTATTTTTTTAGGTTATTAAAATACAAGTCCTCACATTAAGTTTTCGGTTGCATTCAAAAACATTCTTTAAGCCCACGCCTCTTGGTTTAAAAAGGATATTTAAATTTTTAAAACGGTATATTAACCTTTTACGTCTTTGAAACCCTAATAGAGAATCAGCTTCCGCAAAACCAGTTCTTAAAGGATCTCCAGTCAACAAAAAACCTGTTCTAAAATTTAAAAGTCCGTAGAGAGGGGTTTTACGCCAGAGTAAAAAAGGAAAGAATTTTATCCTAAAAACACCCCCGCAACCCCACTAGGTAGACAATTTTCACAAAACTAGCGGATCTCTAAACGACGAAGAAAATTGTTTACTCAGTTAAAAGTCTGTAGGTATAATAGTTCAAAAACGTGACTTTTTTTTATTCCTACCTCTCCTCCCTCACAACCATCTTAAGAGTCTATATTCACAAAAAACCGTTCTTAGAGTGTATCTACTTAAGGTATCCAACTACATTCGGAACCGTGATTTTAAAGCGCAAAAATGGATAATTTTCATGATATTTAGTGTCACTTAGATTAAAATACATGTATAAAATTGTTTTAAGGACATTTTGACAAAAATTGTTTAATACGCTTATTATTTCAAGCCTTAAAAAAATTAACTTAGAATAACCTTTTTTCAAAATGTTCTCCTTTTGTGAAAAAGGCTTCTATTATAATATTTTGCCTGTACATAGCTCAGACCTCTGTACAGAGTCTGAACTATTTTTTGTTTTGAAAAAATCACATTATTGTCAGAGTTACCACTCATTGAAATATATATATATATATATACATCATATATATATATATAATTATCATTTTTCTTAAAATTTCTCCCTCTGTGGTCGTAAAACATGGATAAATTTACTTTTAAGTTATATGGCTTCAAACATTCTAGTTGGGCCTCTTTAAAGAGGTCTGAGCTATATACAACCAAAAATATTATCATAATAGAAGTATTTTCGCAAGAGAATATTTTTGAAAAATGGATGCATTCTATGTTCATTTTTGTCAGGAAATAATTTTTTTATTGTAATGTACTATTCTTAAGACAATTTTATATACATTTTCTAATCTAAGTGACACTAAATATCATAAAATTATCCATTTATACGCTTTTGCAAAATCACGGCTCCGAACGTAGTCGGATACCTTAACAAAAGAAACATGCAAATCAAATTTCTAGTCTGTATGCTTTGTAATTATAGAGATCTCGAGAAGAGAGAACAAGTATAAGTCATTTTTCTCCCACACAAGTATGTAGCCGAGGTAGCCTTGTGGTCAAGGTAATGACCTCGCAGCCGGTGTGTCATGAGTTCGCGCATAGTACCGCTGAAGACCCGCCGTGCAAGGGGCGATGCACATTAAGTCTGTCAAGAGCTCAAACGTCTTCCGGTGGGTGTGGTGGTGAAGTCAGGAAAGGGTGGGATGCCAGCTCAGGTGTCCTTCACGTCACTTGACCATGGTTCAAAATTACGAGGTCCGTCACCAAAATCCCTCGAGTAGCTGAATAGTGCGACGTTAATATTCACTCACCCCACACATGTATAGATATACATACAAGAGTGTATTCGAAATATATTCAACCTTCCTTCTTACAATGAAGGGAGGATATATTTTGGATATTAAATACAATCTCCCACTACTAGACATTTATTCCAATGAGTCTGCTTTTGTTAAAAGCAACGCTGAGATTTCGTTTAAGATGGCTTTATCAGTTCGTTAATAATTTGCAAGAAGAGACTGACACTGGACCGAAGTCTGGTCCTTTCATAATCATTTTCAACTTGGGGGAAAGCATCCAGAAATCATATCAAGACATGTCCCAGAGTAGAGAGCTTATGAAAAAGAAAGGTGCGATGTATTTTACCAGGAAACTATATTAAAGGTGAAGAATGAGCGGGCGAGTTATCGTAATGGAGCTGCTAGTTGATCACAATACCAGCCGTTTGAATTTCAAAGCGTCACGAAAAGAGGAGGGCATAAAAATCCCTTGTTATTATTTCTTGATGATAATTGTACCGTGTGGTGTATAAGTGTGATAAACCACACTGCTGGGTATGGGACCATGCTGGAGGATAAAATATCCTTTCCATCCTTTTGCTATTTTTATTTTTTAAAGCTTTATTAATATTCCCAATGTAACTGGCACAGAATGATGATATATAATGCGTGAAACTTGTGGGTACTTTCTTTTTCTGTTAAGAAGAGTTACTTTAAATAGGTTGTGAGCAAATTTTCTTCCATGCTCATCTAATACAAACCCAAATTTACGAGATGTAGTAAAAACGCATTGATTTAATATTGCGTTGCATAATTACAAATAGTAAAGCCTTATGAGACATATTCGTTTTTTTTTTAATAATATTCGAAACGGGAGAGTGTTTCCATTTTAAAAACTATACACTGTTACAAATCATTTCCTTCCCAAATAAATTCAGGTAATGGTTACGAACTCATGGCTGGCGTGTCATGATTTCGAGTTCTTGTGCCACTGAAGATCCAACAGCTGATGCACATTTAAAAAAAAGTCCTCTCGTTGTCTTGGTGGGATAGCTTGGAGAGGGGTAGACAGTTCAAATGTCGTCCTCGTCACTTGACCAAGGCTCGAAATTACGAGGTCCGTAGGCAACCCTCGTCTTGCTTTATTAAAACGTGAATGTAAACTCACACACATACACACAAATAAATTCAGATGGAGTTTTAGATCTTAAATGACTCTAGAATTTAAATAAGGCAATTGAATGTTTTCAAGGTCAACTTATGAAGTATTATTCCTGTGAGTTTCATTGAATATGTAGAATAGGATTCGGTAACCTATGGCATGCGTGCCAAATGTGGCACGCAGTAAAACTCAGTGGCACTCTGCATTACTCTACAAATTTGTCAATATTTGAGTGGAGAGAGAGAGAGAGAGAGGGAAGTTGATAAATTTATTATAATAGACCTTATTTGACAAACATCTTCAGAATAACGGACATTTACGGAATTACGAAAAAAATCTGAAAGATAACTGCAAAAATAAATTTACAACTATTTTATAAATTATTGAATGTCATTGCCGGAGAGATTTAATTGTTTGAAGAGAGAATAATTGCACGTACTCTGCTTTTCTTTTGATTTTACATATCCAAGTAAGAAATCTTTCCTCGTATAAACGATATTTCGAGTCCGCAAAGATAGTGTTCTCGTTTACAATCGTGTGTTAATATTTCACGCAAATATAACTAGTGAGGCCTAGACTCAAAACTTGTCCCCGCTTTAGCAAAATATTTTGACTGAAATACCCACCGAACATTGAGAATCTCTGAAAATTAAGTTTTTATAACCTTGACTAAACTCTTGATAATACATTAAAAGTCAGAACTGAAGAAATGAGCTTCGCATTTGAACTTTCATCCGTGTTAAATGACAAAAATAAACATTAAATAAGCAGTTCTAGAAACTAAGAGTTATTTTAAAAGAAATCACAAAGTTTTTAATTACATTAAAGAAAGTCTGATTCGAATTGAGCGTAGAATTTTTGAGCTGTTATAAGAAATATTTTACAGATAAGCCATTCAATTTCCGATCCATTACAGATATTTCCGAAGTATCAAACCCACCGAACTCTTAAATTCTTTTAATTACGTCCAATTGGAATCCCAGACAATGACCAAAAATAAAATTAAACAAAAGAAAAAAAAAATGTCTTCCAATATCCACTGGAGAAAGATGATTGTTAAAGCGTTCCTTTTTCGAAGTCCAACGCAATCTGACGTAATGCTTCTTCAAAAAGTAAGATAGGAAAGAAAAAAATAATTGTATGCTTCAAACGAAAATGTTCCATTGCGCAAAAAACTCTTCCCCCTCCCCCTGTTTAATTAAGCGTACAGCCCAAGTGCCGTAAAATTACCCGAAACCGTCACGCATTCGAGAAAAGACCACCCTTTTCTACTTCCCTCTGGAAGTTAAATGAAAATACAAGGATTGTGCAAAACCTTAAATTGTGTGTCATTATCGGCTATCTCCGCTCTTATCCATAATGAGCCGTTGATCCTTACGTAACAAAAATTGTTATCCACAGTTTCTCTCTGTGCTTAACATTTGAAAGTTCTTTTTTCCCTCACTTCTCGGCCACCCCCTGTCTTTGTTATATCCCCTTGTTTTAAAGAAATTTTTTTTTGTTTTTTACTGTTTCTTCGAAGACCCTGCGACCGGAAATTAAATGTTTTTATCCTAGCGAGATTAAATTCCTTCAGTGAAGGAGAGAATTGAATTTTTACTCTTTCTCTCTCTCTCTCTAGTTGGAGGGGTCTAAAGGATAGTGTTGGGAAAATTCCATGAAAAAAAAATTTTTTTTTGTTCTTTTTTTGTTTGGAATGTTAAGAAGTGTCTCAGAGATTTTGTTTTTACGGGTTAAGAAACACTTTTTTTCTTTAAGATAGGAGAGAGAAGGAGGAATGCAAATACTTCGGGCTAATTAACAAATACTGGAAGTGGGCCTCAAGAAAAGGGGTTGAGAAATCCTTAACTTTTTTCATTTATTATTTCTTGATCGTTTGCTTCCACCCTTTTGTATAAGAAACTATAAAACTTAGGTCCAATAGGTATATCGACTCGAAAAGTAAACGGAAAGAATGCATAAAAGTTTTTCGGCGATTTCCTTTTCTTACTTATGGATTTTTCTGTGTGGAATAGTTTGTTATTCGAAATTTCTTGAACCGTTCTCTCTCCTCCCTCCCATTCTGGTTTTGTGCTGATGTTTTCGTATTCTCGTAAGAAAATTTTCAATGGTGGGTTCTCCTGCTTTTGAGTTCTGTACTTTTTATGTACTTTGTTATGAGATTCTTTTGAAATTCTGGTCATCAAGGAAAAAAAAATGGATTTTCTTTCAATGTGATTTTTTTTCTGATCTTATAAATAAAATATTCTCAAAGTTTCAAAGATGTTTAATGGATTTTATTTGGTGTCTTTTCTAAAGGATGTAAGAAGCCTTTTGTTATTCAATACACCTTGGAATGAAAAATTGTAAATAAAGTATTTCTTTTCTTCGTGATGCAACCAGTTTACACAATTCTAGTCACTCAATGCGATGGTCTTTTGATGGTATATAGTTGTCCTCTTCTTGTAGAATTCAGTTAATGTAATGGTCTCTCCAGAAATACTTACGCTTTTGATAACGTATTTGTAATTGAGAAAATTCTGTCAGATAATTCAGACAATACTTCAGTATGACTGAAGCCAAGTGGCCGAGTGGTAGCGTATCGCTCTTCCACACCACAGGTAGGCCGCGGTAGCCGAGTGGTATAGGTATCGGATCGTGTCTAGCTTTGTCACGCGAGTTCGAGCCCAGTACCTCTAAAGATCCGCCTTGTAGGGCAGCAATGCACGTTAAATCTGTCGAGAGCTCAAACGTCCTCCCGTTGGTGTGGTAGTTAGGAGAGGGGGGTGCCAACTCAGGTGTCGTCCACGTCACTTGACCATGGTTCAAAATTACGTGGTCCGTCGCGAAAGCCGTCGTGTAGCTGAACAGTGCGACGTTAATATTCAATCATTCATTCATTCATTCCACCAAGTTTCCAGTCTAGCTGGCAGGTATGTTCCACAAATATGCTTCTTTTAGTATGCATGTCTTAATGTATCCGACTACGTTCGGAATCGTGATTTTGCAAGAGCGTATAAATGGATAATATTTATGATATTTAGTGTTACTTATATTAGAAAACGTATATAAAATTGTTTTAAGAATATTATTGAAATAAAAGTTATTTAAGTTTAATATTTAAACAAAAAATGAACATAACATGACCCATTTTCAAAACATTCTCCTTTTATGAAAAATGCTTCTATTATAATAATATTTTGCCTGTATATAGTTCAGACCTCTCTACAGAGGCTGAACTAGAATTTTTGAAATATAGAACTTAGAAGTGGATTTATCCATATTTTACTACAACAGAGGGGAGAAATTTTAAGAAAAAAAACGCCGATAATTATTTCAATTGTTAGTAACTCTGAAGATAATAGAATTTTTCAAAAATCCTTGTCCAGACTTTCTGGAGAAATCTTCACTTTATGTTTGCAAAATATTATTACTATAGAAGCATTTTTTATAAAAAGAGAACATTTTGAACAAAGATTATTCTAAGTTACATTTTTGCCAAAATATTGTATTTAAATAAGTTTTTTTTTGTCATAATGTTCTTAAAACCATTTTATACATGTATTCTAATTTAAGTGACACTAAATATCGTAAAATTATCCATTTATGCATGCTAAATCTTCCGAGAGCTGAAACGTTCTCCCGTTGGTGAGGTGTGGTAGTTAGGAGAAAGGGTGCTAGCTCACAGGTGTCATCCACGTCACTTGACCATGGTTCAAAATTACGTGGTCCGTCGCGAAAAGCCCTCGTGTAGCTGAACAGTGTGACGTTAATATTCACTCACTCACTCTCTCCACACCACAGGCCCGGGTTCTATCCCCTGGCTGGGCAAGGTGGACTCAGCCTTTCATGCTTTCAGAGGGTCGATAAATGAGTACCAAGCTTGTTTGGGAACTAAAACACTGGGGGTTTCGCTTCAGACTGACCACATGATCGGGACATCAGTGCACCCCAGCTCCCAATGGTCACGTATACTGGGATGAGTACAGTAGGCCTTGGCTCTCATGGGCTGTTGCACCGCTGAGTTTGAGTTTCGTTTTGAGTATAACTAAATGACATACCACTTTCTTCTAACTTTCATTTCATGCTACATGGAAACTTGGCGATGCATTTCTATTTAACATACAAAAATCCTCATTATTCCATATGTTTTTGGTTGACACAGAAACGGGAAATAATCTCATGATTTGTCTTGCGTAATCAAGACGGGGTTTGAGTCCTGGAACTACTAAATAACCGTTATGTAGAGGGGCTAATGTACGTTAAATCAGTCGAGGCTCAAAGTTCTCACGTTGATGCGTGAACAAATTTCGAAAATAGGGTGTATGCTCAGGTGATCACTAGGTCCATCATCAGTAGTTTTCGTGTAGTTTCAAAGTGCGGTAAGCCCAGTGGTTGAGTGATAGCGTATCACGCTCCCCCACCACAGGTTCGCGATTCACACCCCGGGATGTGCAAGGTCAACTCAGCCTTTCATTCCTTCAGAGAGTCGGTAAATTTGCTTGGGGACTAAACATTGAGGGTTTCACATCATACTGACCACGGAACATCTGCTCATGCACCTCAGTGCTCAAGGTTATGAAAATTGAGATGGGCACAGTAGACCTTGGCCCTTAGGTGCTATTGCGCCACTGTGTTTAGTTTTAGTTGATAGTACGGTGTTATTAAAGAATCAGTCAATCACCACTTACAAAGTCGTGACTTAAATAACTGAGCTCTTAAATCATTACCCCTCCCCTCAAGGTTTCTCAAAAGAATGTGGTGTACACTTGTGTTAAATAAAATTGTATAACATTTTATTAAAACGGAGTACAAGAAAAAAATCATTAATACTTTTAAGATAGAAAATTTACAAATATAATTTAATTCAATGACTAAAACAATTCCGGAAACTCGTTGCACCATTTGAGAACAGGTTGTAAAATTTATTGTACTGTAATATTTGTATTCAAATGGAATAAAATACTAGTTTTTTTTTATTTCTTTCAGACAACTTCAATCTATTATGACAGAGTCAGTCTTAGTGTTACACAAAGTAGTTTAATACATTTTCCACCTTTCAATGTTGTTAAGGTACTTTTAAACACAATTTATTATTTTATCCGATGGGTCTTAGATGCATAATATGTTTCAAACCACTAACCTTGAGTGAGTGAGTGAGTGAATATTAACGTCACACTGTTCAGCTACACGAGGGCTTTTGAAGACGGACCACGTAATTTTGAACAATGGTCAAGTGACGTAGACCAGTGATCCGCAACCGCGGATCAAATGGTGCCAGGCCGCCTAAAGAACATTAAACAATTGTTGCCATTTTATTTAAAGTGGTGCATTTCTCTCGGATTTGCGCAACTTTTCACGGAAATCACTTTATATTCAACGTTATAAATCAGTTTTATTCATTTTTGGTGTAACTATATTTTATTCTGAAGGCATATTTAAATGTAACTGAATTAAAATTGTTAAATCAAAACACTCTAAAATGTAAACAATCAACGAGTCCCACCCTCAGCGGGCCGCGGTAAAATTATCAAATGTTGACCGGTCCGCAGCGATAAGAAGGTTGCGGAGCACTGACGTAGACGACAGCTGAGTTGGCACCCCCTTTTCCTAACTACCACACCAACGGGAGGACGTTTCAGCTCTCTACAGATTTAACGTGCAACGCTGCGCTACACGACGGGTCTTGAGTGGTACTGGGCTCGAACTCATGACATGCCTGCCATGATCCGATACCTTGACCACTGGGCTACCGCAGCCCTACTAACCTGGAAGTTCAAATTCAGGTCCAATGGAATACCGTATTCTCCTATTAGGAGAAATTGATTTAACTAAATGATTGCTTTTTCATTTCGCACTATACTTGCGAATTGCGAAGAACATCATAATATTGAATCATGGTCAATGTGTTAGAAGGAATCATAATAAAATTTTGTATTCTACGTTTTCATTTGGGGGGTAGTTTAGATTCAAAATACATAAGAATGTATGCATTTGGGTTAATCAACAAATTAGTGCTTTTAGAATGTTCACGTACAGAAACGGGAGAGGGGTCGCGATTAAGATGCAGGATATTCACCAAAGAAGAAGGAATCTTGACATACACCTAAGATTTACTTTTTAATTGATTAATTGGAATTAACGTCGTTCTGAAGGAGCTCGAGAGAGACTGGTGATTGGTCTTGTAATTTTGAATCACAACTAAAAACGAAATACATCAAAGTTCTCTCTTCTCTGCTCTACGTAACTCTATTGGAGAGTCTAGAAGTCAGTTCCATTTAACGTGTCTTGTTTAGTATGAAGGGACTTTTGTGGAATTAGTACTTGAACATTCTTATCGACTTGAACGTCAGGAGAAACCATGTCTTTATTACATAAATAATCAAATTAAAAAGGGATTCAAACTTGAGTATAACTTGTTAAATAAGGTAATAATATTTGTTTTTTTAATTGTTTCATATTTGGTGGAACATATATTGTACCACCAATTATTCGTTTATTGTGTGGTGGTACATAAAACGTACCACTTGTTTGAATGCCTCAAGAATTGCTGCTAGATGGTACATTTTCGGAACCACCACAGAGGTCAACTCCTAGCAGTTACTCAAGTTTCCAACAGATGTCAGAAGCTAATTGTGTGCAATGGGGTTTACACAATAGTTCATTCTTTGATCAGCTGTTTGTCTGTTGAGTGGTATTTTTTTGGAAGTGACTATGTTGTGTATTTTTAATTGTTTTGAAAGTGATTCTTGTGATATTTGATACAAATCAGGTAAGTACATATATTATGTAACTAAATAAGTCAATATTACAATAATTAGTACCTCACATGTGCATTGCTAGTATGAAAATATGAGAGTCCAAAAAATGCACCACCACGCTATTGAAGGTCATCTTCTTTACAAATACAAAATGCATTCCGCTTATTTTTTCGCAGTAATGGACATGTTTACTGTGCCAGATAGATTTGTTGTGTGTTACATTTTTTAAAAATATTATTTATTAAATAATAATACATACACACAAAATTATACAAATGTCCTAAATGAGCTATAGCTCGTGTTCAGGAAAAATAAATACAACTAATACACTTATTATATTTGTTGATTAAATAACAATTAGGTAAAATAAAATAATGTATAGAATAGATTACTTAAAATTAAAACTAACATTAGGTAAATTAGGACTAAACTAAAATTAAACTTACAACATTAGATTAGGAAAAACTGAAAATGATTTAATATATAGGATGAATAACAGCATAAGATGGAGAAGTGTATTTATTTATTTTTTCCAACTATAAAATAACTAGTTAAAGCTACCATTGTGTTAGGGATGAAAAAATGTTTCCAGAACTATGCCGCTGCTTGAAGCGTCGTGATACAAAATATGTACCACTTAGTTTTTCAAACTTTGGACATCCTTTATTTGAAAACATGTTTAAAATTATTAATAAATATAAGCTTTTGTTCAATAATTATAGTTTTATGAAGTCTATCTAAAATGTTTGTAATTGCTTCCCTCCAGAGCATTATTTTTGTCAAAAATTCAGCGCATGAAAGAGTTAAACCAATAACCAAAAAACCGGGAGTTACAATTTCGGAGAAAGTTTCCTTCAAAGACCCATGTGGAATCTGCAACGCTAAAATTTAACTATTACATAGTTTATATTTCTGGCAACCTTTCTAGTTCAAAAAGTCGCTTGATGAGATAAGTTTTAGGTTATTTTTCAGTTTCCGAACTCAAAAAATCGCCAGTGCATGTAGTATGACATATGATCTCGAGACCTTTGTTAAAAAAAAAATCATTTTTCTCTAGTTTTAAATAGTTGTGATCTAGTTAAAAGAAAACTTAAACTTTATTCTGTTCTTAAATTTATTTAACGTTAAAATTGTAGTTGTAATCATGGTTTATATAGGAATATCGCTTTTACGGGGTACTAATATTTAACAAAGCAAAAAATGTTTTGTAAAGAAAATTATTTAGAAATTATTTTTTGGTATATTTCTTTTTTAGAAAATTCAATGTTCTCTACATTTTTGTTTCAAAGTCAAACAAGAAAAATATAAAACACTACAAAATTTGCTGTAAAATTATTACAAGCATAATAACATCGTTTTTTAGTAGAGAAACACAATTTGATGTCAAGTAAGTATATTTAAATGAAGGACGCCTAAAACAAGACAAGTACGTGAACAAAAAAGCACATTAACTATTTTCCCCATTATAATTTATTTCATTAGACAAAGAGAATGTAATTAAAGCACCCATACCAAAAATAAATTTTTAACTTGCATGAAAAATGGCTAATGAAATTTAAGAAACAAAGTTTAAATTCTGTTTAAAATTAAATCCGTCATAGTTTTACGAACCCATTTTCGAAAAATACAAGTTTTAAATTAAAATATCTTTAAACTTAAATTAAGCTACCTTTGTTTCTTCTAGAAGGTGAGATAGAAAAGTAAAAGAATGTTATAAAGTTCTATTTTAAGCTTGAAAACGTTTCCCTTAAATGTATTTTCCACGGTAATTTGATTCTTGATGATTAATTTTAGAAGCAGGCAATCTTATTTTATTTGAATATAGATGAACTTTGAATTCAATTAATTTTTTGCAATACTTATTTAAGGAATTTCTGAGAACTTTTAATGACATAGAGTTTTGGCAAATATTGAGAGTGAGGGATAAAGAGAGGGAAAAAGAAGAGAACAAGAACCTTACTTGATATAAAAATCTTTTCAAAATCCTTACATTCAAAGTGATAAAATTAGAATATGAAAGATTAATATTAAAGAATTCAAGTTATATTTCTAAAAAAACTACGTTTACAAAAAATTAAGTTACTTGCTTAAGAATCTAAAATAAATAAGTGATTTAATTTAAGATGCAAACAACTTTCATATCTTTAAAAAAAAAAATAAACGTCTATTTCCCGTTTTTGAGAGTAAAATAAAATAATTAATTTCTACAGAAGTTCAAAAACGGGGTGTAGGGGGCTGAAGGTATTTTATAATTAAATCGAAATTAGATCTTGTATTTCTGATTATAATTATGCTACCTTATTTTATATTGGTTTTTGAAGCGAAAAGTATTTTTAAATGTACTACATAATTATTACTGAATAATTTTAAAAAATATACTGTCCTTAATAATTAGTTCGGTTTTATGAATAATTAAAATAGTGTTGTATTTAATAGTTTTTATCAACTAAGAATTTTTTATTTATTAATATTCGTTTACAAAAAAGGAGCCACAAGTATTGTTTTCTGAAATAAAATATCGTTTAATATTGGGGAAAATTTTTTAAAAGATGTACTTTTGATTAAGTCTCTTTTTTTTACTCTGATTTGTCTTTTTCCTTCAGAAGCAGCATTTAATAACGTGTAGGCTTAGAAAAAAAAGTTAAAACAAGAAAATAAAAAAACAACAACAACATTTAATTGAAAAGAAATTTTAATCCTATCTTCGAAGAAATATTAATTTTAAAAGCGCGTAAATGTTAGAATTTTTTTTTATTTTAATAATTATTATTAGCTTACATTTTTATTTTGTAGTAAAAGTCACAGAAACGAAAAAATAATCTTTGAAATTTTATTTCATTTGCACACAGAATGCTTAAACGTTATTTATTATTATTATTTTTGAGTTAATGTTTATAAAGTTTTTTTATTTTCCTCATATTTGCTGATTTTGAAGGTATTTTCCAATTTTTAGAACGTTTTTTTTTTTCATTTCTGAGCAAATAAGCTTTTTAGATATAAAAAACTTTTGAGTGTGTATAAAAAAGTAAGGCTAATTTAAAATTTACTAAAAACGTTTTAACTGATTTATATTAAATTTAAACGTTCACCAACTGATCTAATCAAAATATAAAATTATTAATAATTTCATTAATTTAATCATTCAAGCTAAAATCTAATTAGATGAAACTAAAAAAGCTAGAGCAAACTTCAAATAAAGTATAGCCCTAGTCTCAACTTATTTTCTTTTTTCAAATGGGTATTATCCATATTTCTTAAAAGGAAGTTCCTTTCATTAAAAATAAAATTCTATTAGAAAAATAAAATTGGAAAATCCGTAAATTCTAGATATATACCACTCAATACTTGGTAAGAAATGAATCTAATTTTTTTACTATCAGATATATCAAATGTTGCTGAATATTTTAAAATGAGTGATTTTAAGACATCTTTTGGTTTTTTAATGTAAATGTTTTTAAGTTCCTTTATTATGGTGATTACAATTCAAAATTCACCCACAGACAAACTTCTGCTTATAGTAAAGTACAGGATGTTAGAATTTTTCTTGCATGTGAAATAAAAGATAAATTCAATAAAGATAAATTAATACTATCAAAGAACAAAGTCTATACCACCTAACTCTTACTAAAAATATAATTTAACCCAGGATACAGGGGTTAAATTACTTTTTTGTGTCCCAACTTGAGTGTGATAAACATACAGGAATGCGATTAGTGCGGTTTCCCTCAATGCAGACCGCGCTACTATAGTACGGTTAGTAATTGAGTAATAAATTTTAATCAGTTCTGATTGATTCACTATTTTGAGGTTCGAAAGATTTTGCATTAAAATACTCCAGGTAAAATGTTGTCACTTAAATCATATGCTAAAATGAACGATGCTAATTAGTCATGGTCAAGCGCGAGGATTAGTGCTTGCGTATGTACAGGCTCGATCTCCAAGAAAAGGGGCTCATGGTAGATATAGCTCATGGAGATAATCTATTTTAAACTCAGGAAGCCTTGTCACATACTTATCCTTTCCATCTGATTTACGCCCCATGATTCGCTCTTTTTTTAAAATTATTGTTTAGATCAGGGGTGACCTTGCGGGCCACTTCGGAAAAACATTATAATCTCGCGGGCCGCACATAAAAATATGTACTTTTATATCAGATTTGGAAACAAAAAACATTTATTGAGTGAAAATTTAAAACAGAATGAATTATTATTATTGTTTTGATTTTTTCATTATACGACATAAATAAAATAATAATTTTTTTTTAATATAATAATGCAATGATCAAATAATGTTTAAATATTACACTTGCCATTTTCTTAAATTTCGGTGTTCCATTTGAATTGATCTTTCGTTACTCATTGTTGAAATTCGATAGTGCTGTCATTCGCAAACGATTAAGTTTACGTTGCCCTCTTTATCTTAACCATCCTGAATATTTTTTTAAAAATTTAAAAAAATCTCTGATGCCTCTTGCTTTTGGGCACTCCAAACAGAAAGGAGGGAGAAACAAAAAGTCCACACACAGATAATCATGTACCATCCATAGTAAAGAATATGCATAATGCAATTCCGAATTTATTAAAAAAAAGTAATTTATTATAGAAAAATCAAATGTAACTGGTTGATAAAATATAAATCTATTTTAATCTAAAGGACATTTCTATTATCAAAAAGGATTTATTTTAAAACAAGAACAGATAACAGGCAAATACATTGTATATATATATATATATATATATATATATATAAATATTATAAAAATTTCCCCCAAATAAATTTCAAAATAAAAAAATTTAAAAAAATTGATCTCAAAATTTTTTAAAAAAGTGGGGGGGCCCAACTTGCACTGGCGGTGTTGGGGGGGCACCCCGGTTTAAATTTTTCATTACTGAACCCATTTATAATTATTGAGAAACAAAATTCAATACATGTTTCGAGACTTGGACATGATTTAGGCTTCAACTCACTGGATGCTGCCGAAGTCATGAAATATACAGGGTATATCCGTAATTAAATTTGAAATTTGCTTACGCTACTATCCCTATAAATTGTCGCTAGTGTATCAGCTCTGACCAGATGAACTGGATAGTCGACAAACTTTTGCGTTGCGGTTTCTTCACGAGATGAGCTTTAGGATGAATAGCCATGGAACATTTTGTGGACCGACGAGGCCCACTTTCATCGGGAAGGTGCGATTAACACGAACAATCACCGTATTCGGGCTGGTGCAAACCCACATCAATTCCTACAAATTTCATTACATTGTTCGCATGTAACGGTTTGATGCGGCTTTACTGCAACCTTCATCATGTGAGTCCGTTTTTTAATTCCTACTATTAGGTTACACTGTATATATTTATTTATTTGTTTGTTTATTTATTTATCTTGGTGGGATTTTCAATCGTTAATAGAATACATTTTAAAGCGCTCCACTGAGCTGAAATTTTATATACATGATTAATTTTGGGTGACAATAAAAATTTAATTATAAATTTGAAATTTAAATTTAAAAATAATTATATAAAAAGTAAAATACCCACGTTGGAACTTACCCATTTTGGCGCTTGTAAAACTTGAAAAGGTTTTTTTTCCACGTGCATTCGTTAAAAGAAATTTTATAAATTTTTTGTTTTGGGTGACAATACGATCTTTAATGATAATTTAAAATTTTTACCACTTAATGTTATGATTCTGTCATATGTATATACGTATTTATATTAATTGTAACTATTTAATAAAAAGTAGCTAAAATACAATTTTTCTTTGTTGATCAAGATAGGAATTGGCTTAAAATTTTTTTTTATGTTACTTGTTTTCGAAAAGCACAGCCTCGTAGAGTCCGTGACATGCACCGTCACCGATCAAAGATGCGTTTCATTATCAGAGCAATCCGTTATTCCGGCTCCTCAGTTAAAGCTATGTGATTGAACCATAGTGTTTTTGCAGAATGGTGCTCCTCCACACATTGCCCGATCGCAATTTCGGTGACGACAGAATCATCAGCCTGCATTTTCCTACAGCTTGGCTTCTTAGATCTTCCGACTTGAATGCTTGCGACTTTAAACTGTGGGGATACCTCAAGGCCATGGTCAACGTTATCCCATCCCATCTTTATCCGAGCTTAAGGTATCCATCTACCCTAAAATCATGATTTTTTTCTATAATTGACAAATTTTGTTTATGATTTCATTTAATAGTCCACATTATTAGCTTAATAAAAATACCAAGTTTATTATTTTCCATTCACTAGAATAAAAACTACATGTGTTTTAGTAAAAGCAGATGGCATAACTTCACACAAGATGTCAAACTTTAAAATGCGTTTTACTTGAAATGTGTTTTTTTCGGAAAACTCAAACGGGGACAGCGATTGCTCAAAAGGTTTATAAAATAGTTTGCTGAAATTTTTTGTGTGTGATCCCTATAACAATAGAAGTGTTTTGACCTTCAGATTTATCAATCACTGTTTTATTTCAAAATTTACAGTGCCTTATGTGAAAATAATCACTGTTTTTTTTAAGCAATTTCATATAGTCACTAAGATTAAGTGCTCTAGTTTTTGTAAAAATTAAAATCTCTTATTCTGAAGGTCATTTCAAACATGAATAACAAAGTAACATAACAAAATTCAAAAAATGAGAATTTGTTCATAAAATTTTTGTACAGAGAGGGGCCCGTTTATGTAAATTTTTCTACATTTTCACCAGTTTTTTACCATAATAATAATAATAATTTTTTTTTCTGTTTTTAATTTTATGATTTTTTTCTTTAAATATACTAAATATATCTAAAAATCACAAAAAAAATCTCCATATCTCAATTTTTTCAAAAACAGTTGTCGCAAGTAGTCGGATACCTTATAAAAAAGCATAGAACGCCATTTGCGTAACATTCCGCAATTCATGTTGCTCTCAACTGTCGAATATGCAATTTTACGCTTCCAGATGGCAGCAGACAATGGTAGGCAGCATATAGAACATATTTTGTAAACTTTTGTAGATTATTTATACTTTCTTAATAAAGCTATGATACGCCACCTATGGGTGGTTTATGAAACTCATTGTTTTTCCTTTATTCTGCAATACCCAATTTTCAAGCAATTCCGCTGTAAAGTTTTTGTTACAGACTACTCGCTAATTTGAAGTTTAATTAATGGACAGCCGGTATTTGAATGAATTCTCATCTTTTCTTGATGACTAAAATATTATTCCGAGAACGAGATGAGCTCTCAAAAAGATTGAGCTTATGAAGAAGAAAAAGAAATTGGAAAGAAAATGTGTAAACAGGAAAAAACTTCATTTCGAATAATCTTGAAGAATTATTCAATGCCATCGGAAAAAAACAAGATAGTTGATTGAAAAATGATCTGAATGAAAAAAAGGAGCTTTTGAACAAAGGCGAAAACTAGAAAATGAAAACATGCGTTATCGTATGATCTACGAAGTATAAAAAAAGGAGTTTGATGATTGTGCAAACATTTTTTTTTTACTGATTTTCTAATTAAAAAAAATTTTTCTTTTTTATTTTATAAACATTAAGTAATATAAATGTTTTATTTTTACTATTCATCCTTTTAATATTTTTCATTTATTTTATGTAAATACACACACATTTCCGTATTAACAAAAATTTATATGAACGAATTACTTATTTTTCTGTAAAAATAAAGATTCATTCAGTGTGGATTTATTCAATGACATGAATAAACATTAAGTCTATCGCGATCGACCTATGGACGGCCATTACTAAGACCAAAGACATCAATACTAAAAAAAATATATATTTATGAACCACGGACGCCAGATAGAATGGGGAATCGGTGTTTCACACTGTGATGTGACTGCTTTACTGAGCATATGTTTCTATAAATATGTGGAAGACGCATGTCCCTTCTTTGGAAGGGTATGATGAAGCTTAACACGTTCACTGCCCTGTAGGGGAAACAAGCGATCACTGCAATACCAGTCGTTGAAATGAATTTCTCCCAACACTGCGACTGAAGGGGAGAATAGGTACTGACGATCAGCTCTTCCCGCGATAGCATGGGATTGGCTACTGAGACATCATCCTACATCCCGCGTTTCTAAGGGTTCGGGGTTTCCCGTTAAAATCGATTCCTGAGGTGGCACGAAACTTGACAGTGAAAAAACGAAGAATATACCTCGGTTTCATATGCTCGCTGCATTGAATGCACCCGTGAACTCCGGTCTAGCAGTCGCTTGTAGTTGTTCAAGTATTCAACTTGGAAATTTTGCGATACTTTTGTTTTTGTAGTAAAAAAATTAATGCCATATTTTAAAAATGGGGTAATATCTTATACAAGTGTTATGACAAAAAAAGAAAACATACAATTTTAACACAGAATCGGCCACACCCACGCCACTGGGTGGACCACAACACTTTAAAAATATTTGAAGTAGCCCTTACCCTGGAAAAGTTCGTCCACCCCTGTTCAATGAGGTACTTTAGAGAAGTGGTTTCCAACCCCCGGTCCATGGACCGGTAGTGGCCCGTGGATCAAATACTACCGGTCCGCACAAGAAACATTAAATTATTTTCTTTTCTTTTACTGTGGTATATTTTTCTTGGGTTTGTGCTACTTTTTATGAAAATCGCTTTATATTCCTTGTTAAATCACTTTATATTCATTTTTTGTTGTAGCTATATTTTATTCAGAAGTCTAGATTAAATACAATTAAATTAAAATTATTAAATCAAAACAGTCTAAAATTTAAACAATCAACGTCCTCCCCCTCAGCGGGCCGCGGTAAAATTAACAAACATTTACCGGTCCGCGGCGATAAAAAGGTTGGGGAACACTCTCTGCTTTAGAGGAACCAATTAACATTACTGAGAGTTATTCCTGCGTACCTTACAGATACTATCAACATTTAGAAGTTGACCTTAATTTTAATATATACTTTTATTGTAAGAGCTATATGGAAAAAAAATTGGAACATCTTAGGTTAATTATGAAGGCTCATATCAAAGAGAAATAATAATTATCTTATTCTTAACAGTTTTTTAAATGACATAATAAATGTAAAAATTTTCAGTATTTAAAAATTTTTCAACATTGAAATGCACTTTTATTTACACAAAGAATATTCTTCAATATTTCATAAATAATTGCCATAAAATGATTCACAAATACCCCCAGGTTAATAGTATAAAATAACACGTGTGCCATTTAAGGATGACATCCATCCAATTTACAAGCCAGGGGAAAAAATTCTTCTAGTTTGAAGTTATAAATATTACTCACTAAAACATGATTAAAAAAATATGCCTTTCAGCATTTTTCAACCTTAAAAAAAATTAAAAACATAATGAAGTTACTAGACAAAAGACTAAAAATATCCCATCACCTACTTGCTTCACGCAAATTACATATTTATCTAAACCGTGTTCAGTTAAGTATAATTTACAGAAAACGCTGTTTCAAAACACGAAGGAAGAAAAAAAAAGAATCTTCACTTCTAAGCACGATAAAACATTAAATATTTACCTCAAAATACTAAATTAATAGACAGATTTGCTTCATAAATCTAGATTAGTTATCTGAGAATTTCTCACAACAAATAAGGTTTTTCTTCTAAGTACCCTGAGTTTTGGTAAATAAAATTTTTATTTCGATAATATTATTAGATTCTCTTCTGCCTTAGAACTTGGAAGCCAAAGAATTTGGCAAAATGCCAGAAAGTTTCCTATTAACACAGAGCTTTCGAACTTATATTTCTTTGTTGTTTTCGCATTAACCTCTTTGCCATTTATTTACCTTTTTTTTTTTTTTTTCATCCGAAATCCCCGTGAATCTATTTTTCTCTTGTTTTGTCGACAGCCCCAGGGGGGGGGTTTCAAAATTTTTTAAACCCAAAAAAAAACAATTGTGTCGCATCGGTAGACTGTGTCTGCTTTTTCGAAAGGGGAAAAAAAAGTTATTAATTGTAGTTACATGTTTTCTTTTAGAAAAGGAACAAGATAAACTTTTTTGGAAAAGGGTTTTTCTATTTCCAAAACATAATGAAATTTGGGCTATCGGAACTGATTGCAAGAGTCTTGGAAAATCGAAATTTCAGAATAATTGTGTAAATACAGAGATCAGGCATAAGAGACGTGCTGTTTAAAATAACAAAATTTAACAGTGGATGTGCAAAAAGTAAGTTGAAAAGACATTGTTGCCTCTAAGGTTGTGATGTTGTGTGGACGACATAACCTAATTTTAAAGAATAAAACGAAAACTATGAACACTTTTTTTCTCTTTCACTTTTCCAGATAAAGAAAAAAGTGTTCCAATAACAATACGAGCTCGGGTCGTTATGATTCATTCATAAAAGTATATATTAATATACTTTTATATTAATATAAAGTTATATATTAATATAAAGTTATATATATATAATACTTTGCAGAATTTCTGAAAATATTCCACATTTGAAAAAGTCTGTATATCTTTATGTATAAAAATCTGTGCGTGTGTGAACTCCTCCTAAACGGCTGGAGCAATTTTGATGACATTTTTTGTGGGGGTTCAAGGGGATTCGAGAATGGTTTTTGATTCACAACGGGGGCCCATACATCAATTAGTTAAAAGATATTTAAATTAAAACCGTTTTAATAACCAGTTTTGGGTCAACTTTGATTTCTCTGTATTGTTTTAACACTGTTATTTTAAACAATGAAAAAAGGGGCAAAAAATCAGTTTTCAAAAAGGGAATTTCATGACTTGTTATTGACTGTATTAAAAATTTGTTTAAAATAAATGCTTTTAACATGTGATCAACTTGAAATATATTTTTTTAAAATCTCAATTTCAGTGTTTTAAATTTTTTTCAATTTAAATTCCAAAAAAAGATAAAACTATTTTTCAATAGATTGGTACTTTTTTTAACCTTTTCAACGCTACCAAGTTAATTTAAACTAACTATTGTAAAATTTTCAAAAATTTGGAATTTTAAATTAAATAAAAATTTGCTTTCTTTATACATAAAATATTTTTTTAAAAGTGTATTTTTTTTTGTCTTGGGGCTAAAATACAACGAAGAAAAAATAAAAATTATCAAATGCCATAATAGTTAATTATAGGAAAACTACCTAAACACACGAGCTTGTGCGCTTATGGGTCATTTGGGAAAAACAACTTTCGGAGGGACGTGCAGATAAAAAATTTTCGCAAAAGTTTTCTTTTTGGGGTTTTTCTTTTATAATGATTTTTAAATAATGTTTTTCCCGTAATTTTTTCCTCCCAAATTTTTTAGTTTGAATTTTAAGAAAATATTCATTTTTTCAGTATAAAATAATTAAAACGATCTTAGTTTTTAATAATGCATCGTAACTGATAGTTTTTTTTTAAAAAAAATTTAATGAAAAACCTTAAAAAAAAGGAAAATTGCCTGTTTTTTAAAATAGTACTATTTCCTTTTTTTAATCTTTTTATACATGGAATGCAAAAAAAAATTTTTTGGCTTTTTCCCCTTAAGTTTTTTTTTCCAGTTATAAATATTTAATTGAAAAATCAAATTTAGATAAAAAATGTTTCATAGTAACGGTAGACATTTTTGATTCATTATTTAACGAAAATTGATAATTTTTTTTTTAAAAATTAAAGGTTTTTTGCGTTTTTTTTATTTATTACTAAATTATTTATTTAATAATAAATTTACATTGTCTGTTTTCTTGAGGGCGAAACTGGATTAGCAAATTTTTTTAAACGAAAACAAAAATTTTAAAAAAACCCCTACAACGCTTGGCTGAAAGGAGGAAAAAAATCTGGCTGGAAAAGTGGAAGAAATTTCTGAAAAGGGGTTTAAATGACATAAATATAGAAACCATTCACATTTTCAGTACCCCCACCCACCCACCCACCACCACCACCACCCAAAACACACACACACACCACCACACACACCCACCACCACACACACACACACACACACCCACCACCACCACCACCACCACCACCACCACCACCACACACACACACACACACACACACACACACACACACACAGAAATACTGGTGTCCAGAGAGAAAGAGAAAATTTCTATTAGGATAAAATTGTACCTACGAAAAAAACCCGACAGGGCAAAGATGTGGAAGAAACTTTGAAAAAGAGTATTTTAATGAAATTAATATCGAAGTCACAGAAGTGCTGACACTGAAAAAGGAAGGGGATTCTTCCAAGGCATAAAGCTGTACACTTGAAGAAGCCCGTGCAACGCCGGGCCATCCATCTAGTATTCTATAAATACACAGGTTTTTACTTTCAGGAAAAACCTTCTTACCCTGTATTCTCAAGTATAGGAGATTAAATATGAAACATAAGTTATACTGAAAAAATTTATAGTTTCTAATTGAATTTAGTTGTATGTTACAGTAGACTGCTTTTTAAGTGTTAAGAGTATTTTTTTTTAAAATTGTTTCTATTTTGCATCCTATTGTACAGCATTACGAACAGACAATTTCAATATTGTTGGGCCTTGCCACAACTATTAACAAACATAATAACATGAGATGAATGAGATTCAATATATATATACTTCTGGTGTTTCATGAAAATATTCTGATAAGTGGATTCAAAACATATCGTAAAAATATTATTGGGTAAGTAGCATTTGCTTATCATCGAACTTTGTTCAATATAATTAAATAATATTAGAAAAAATAAGTAATCATTTAGTAATAAGCATATTTTTCTTTCTAGAACTGAAAATACGTATAGTTTCTTTTGTTAAAATACGTAAATTTGATAAAGATTTCAGTTTGCTAACAAATAATCATTTTGGTTAATATTTCTTTTGCTTTATAAAATTAATTTTATTTTTTAAAGCATAGACAAAGGGTAATACCTAAAACCCCGGTGTAAACGGCCCCCTATTTTTAAGCTGCTTTTTTTAATTTTTAGGTATATTCGTCCTAATCCAATGTAATGATTTCCCGGTGGAAACCGGGCTTGACTGACGGGGAATTTCCCCACACAACTGTTTGGATCTTTTTGGATACCCACGTGCTTTGACTTAACTTTAAAATTTGGTCCCGTCTTGGATACCCCCACCCCTTTCCCACAAGGGACCTTTTTCCCCCCCTTGGGGATGAATGGAAGAAAAAGACGCCGGCAGCCGATCCCCGAAGTGAGAGGGGGCAGAGAAAGGAGATTAAAACCTTCATTGAGAAGGGGAAAATCAAAAAAATTCTTCCCTCACAAACCCATCTTTTTGAACTTTTCCCCCAAAGTTTAAAAAATAATGTATAATCTGTAAAAATGTTGTGACGTAAATAAACTAAATGTTTAAATTAATCAATTTCCATTTTTTCCCCTTATTTATATCACCTACCGTTAACTTCCCCGGCCCCCTTTTGAAAAAACCTTAAAAAGGAAGGGAAGCCTTTGTTTTAAGTAATTTATTCGAGTTTTTAAAATTCCCAACTTTAAAAAAAGTAACTTGGAACTTTTAACCCTTTAAGTTCATAAAAAAAGTCATTTTTTTTAAAAAGAAACATTTCATTTATGAAAATCTAATTTTTTTTTTGTTTAAATCTTTTTTAATTTTTTTAAAACTTTTTTTCCATACCGGGGTAAACCCCACCGAAAGGGGTCTTATTTTTTTTTGTAAAAAAAAGGATTTTTTAGGATTTTAATTTGTTTCTAAATTTAAGCTACTTTTTCTGAACTCGGAAAATTACACGGTTTATTTTACAAAATTTCTAGTCAAGTTATTATAAATCCTTCAATCTTAATTTCCTATTTATATGCATAGCAGGTCTTTATTTCAGTATATGCTATATCTAATATAAGTAACTTAAAAAGAATAACCTTATTCTTTCTTATAAATATATGTATATAGTATTTGCTGTATAAGCTTAAAACATTAAAAACTGGTAATAAGATACACGCCTTGGATCAGATAAAAAATGATTATGATTACTGCGTAACAGTTTAAAAATATTTGAAGTTTATTATGATTGAAAAATACTTTCTGTTTTCAAAATTTATATTTTTAGATTTTGCTTAAACATTCTGAAAAATCGTGAAATAAGAATATTTTTTAGTTTAAGTTCGGCATCGGTTTAATGATGGTAGAAGAGTTCATGTGTAAAATGACAATAATAGTTAAAATTTGTGTGTGACTTACCTCTCGAAAATTCCAGGCAACCAAATCCTTTTGATTTGTATGCTTTAGAAGAAACTAGATGAAATACGATTCGATAAACGATGAAGAAATATTAGGATTTTATTGTAGAAGTAACTAGCAGAATTCCACGATGTCGGAAGGATCTCAGTAACAGTATTTCCAACAACTTTATTTATTATTCCATATTCCAATATCTTTAACTTAAGAGTTAAAAATCAGCAGACGATTTGAGTTGAGCTGCCGAAGTTCCAATCAGCTTTATGTTTCGATAATTTATTTTCAGCCGGGTCAAGTTCATAGTGGTTGAGTGCGATTTTATAAGTGAAGTCACATAAAAATTTTATTTCTTAATTTTAAAAAGAACTGAACTGAAACTAAATTTTTAATTTAAGATCTAAATTATTTTAAAGAAAAAGAGACGAAACTAATTGATTGAAATAAAAATTCTCATTTTATTTGTTATGTTATAAGTTTTTTTAAAATTTATTTTCTCAAACTATTAACAGAATTTTCCAAATATGCTTAAAATCTGTGACAAAGTAATCGATTTTTCAACACACTTATCGTAAACAAGGATATTTTGCCATGGACAATTATAGATTTTTTTTCTCGTAGAAATATTTAAATTGACATGAGAGATGACTGAAAAACTTACTCGTACATAGCAAAGAAGACATTTTTCATGTAATTCAGAAAGGATATTTTAAACTTGAGTGATACTTTTCAAAAATCAAAATAAGGATTTCTATTTTTTTATTTACTAATTCTTAAATTAAATTAAAAGTAGAATTAAAAAAATACTGTTTTTATTCGTATATTATATAATGAAGTACTATTTAGGACTCTGCGATTTAAGCGAATGGGAATTTATAATAAATACAATATGTTAAATGAATTGTGCTTTTACGGAATTCCTGAGATAATGCGTCATATCTGTTCCTCATAGAGATAATATGAATTAGCTGAGAGAGAGAGAAAAGAAAATATTAACGCACACAAAGAAGACAAAAAATGAATAATTTGATGAGCATTAACAAATAAAGTTAATTTCAAAGATTTTTAAAAATATTTCAGCGAGAGAGAAAACATGTTTGCGCGGGAAAAGAGAAAGCAGTTTTTTATTTTACAGACGAAGCTCTCGTATTGGACGAAAGATTAAGAGAGAAAAATAGCTGCAGTAGAATTTTTTGAGTAAATTGCATTTATTATGATATTCTTTTATTGAAAAACGTTAATCTTTTCCCACCATTTCGAGCTATCGTTAATTTAATGAACACATTCTATGCAGAATGCTCAAGAAAATTATTTTCGAGTGATTTTCATTAAAAATATCAACAATTATATATTGCAGCTTAAATTTAATTTAATCTCTATTTGTGATCTTTTATTTTTCACTACATTCATAAATAATTCCTTCCAAGTATAGAATCCAAATCCTCATGACAATTTTCCCATTTTAAAAGCCTATTTAGCTAAAATGCTTGAAATCGTTTTAAAGAGTAGTAAAATCGCTTTGAATTTTGAATTAACAATTATCAGAACACATCAAAAAGTATCATTCACATCGAAAACAATCATAATAACATTAAAACTAAACTGATGATAATTTTGGCATTAATCCTTTTTTTCTCCTTGAATATTATTATTTTTCCCTGACTAAAGTCCATTTAAATATTCTGCTACACATTCGCGAAATACATGTCGCTTTGTACAAAAATTACGTCCTCATAATAAATGTCAAGTCTTGTATATTCCAGTGTTTTTTCTAATTGCTGTCATTGAGTTTTTCCTAATGCATTTGTAAGTAAAAAAAAACTCTTTTAAATATCTTAAGCTAGGTCATTTGCTCAAAAGAATAGAACAAAAAACTGTTCTTCCTTATCTTTATTGTTCTTTTCATGACTTTTATTGCAAATGCCTTAAGACTAGTTAAGAAAAAGTCTTTTACGGAAGAAGGAGTTTTTTTTTAGTCTTTTAACAAAATATACACCCTTTTAAAAGGTGAAAAATGAGACTGTCAGATTTTAAGAAGCCACGCAAATTACGCTTGAATGCCAGTTCTCCAAATTGACTGTTTTTAATGTCAACGGGAAGCTATCTTCATTCCAAGTCTCTTTTTCTTTTTTTCGTCATTAGCAAAGAGAAATACAATCGAATGGTTATCACCTACATTTACGACCGTAAAAAGAGAGAGAAAAGAATGAAATGCTAGAACGCTTGAGAATGCCTTTAATGCTTATTAAAAATATCATTCTTTGAAATAGGAAAATAAAGAATTGTCGAGTTAATATTTCGCATTCTCTGATGTAGTTAGATTCCTGGAGAATTAACCGTTCTTTCGGTTGAGATTTAAGTTTTGATAGTAACTAGATTTTGACGTTTGAAATGCTTATAACGATGTATTTAATTTTAAAAGTTTTGAAATTATGTTTTAATAATGACGTAAATGCATTACATACCATATAACCCCGAATATAAATCAATCCGTGTATAAGCCGAAATGCCGTTTTTTCAAAAATTTGTTAAAAATTTGAAATTTGTATTTAAGCTGCATTGAAAAGAAGGATTCATGTAATTTTCAAATATGTCGCAATGAGGGCAAAAAATTTGTCAAATGAATGGAACATTTTCCTATCAAATTGCTGTTAAGCAAAACATCAAACGACAACGACGAAAGTTTCCTTTCTGCTATCTCTCTCTGAAGCCAAGACATACCGGCCCCATTCATTTGTTACCTTGTACATTGTTTGTGCTAGTCATACTTTCAGAGCTCTCAACCTTTTTTTTGGAAAATGAGTGTGAAGAGAGATTTGTATATGTTGCGTGATCGTCGATCTGTGTTTCATGCCCTGGAGGTAAAACTCACCGCATGATGATTATATGCATTCATTTAATCCAGTAAATCAGTTATCAACTGATTTATCAACTGAACAGATATCTGTTTATTTAATCAGTTTAACGAACGAACTATTCCAAGACTGATTCAATCTGATTTTGAAGGATCTATGTAAATTTTTTTCATTTAGAATAAAATTTCCATTCTAAATACACCAAAAAATTTTAAATATTAAAACTTCTTGAGTATTGTGAGCAGAAAATGTTAAAGATTATATAAAGTTTTTCTTTGACAATGGTTTTTCTGAGCTATCGGATGCGTTTATAAGCCGAGTCTCATACTTTTAACTTAAAAAAAAGTTCTAAAAATTCTCGACTTATTCACAGAAATATAAGGTAATTAAGATGGTCGTGACCTTGTTATACTTGAAGGAAGAATTCATGTATTTGATTTAAACTGTCTGCTAGGGATGGCGGTTCTTTCCGAAAAAAATCGATTTTTAAATCGATTCGAATCGTAACCTGATGAATCGATTCACAAAAAATCGAGATCTAAAAGATCGATTTTTAAAAAATCGATTTTTTTTTCAAGTCTGCATTTACAATATAAATATAAATCCACTTTATGAAAAACAAGAAAAATACCATAATGAACGATCTCTTATCAGTGCAATCAGGGGATTTTTTAAGTTTAGGGAACTCGACAATTGAAATATTTTTTATTACCGTATCAAAGTATGAGGTGTAAAAGTAGACATTTATTTTCTAAATGTATTTGTTACATTGAAAAATTTAGAAAATAGATTATATAGTTTATAATTCCCAATGCTTAATATCTGAACTTTTTAAAAACAACAGTCTCTCAAGTCTACTGGGGTCCAAATTGTTCCGCTCATCACTTGCGATGATGCCGGCAATCGAAAAAAGGCGCTCACAAGGAGAACAGATGATCCCACGATACTCATATAGATCATGGTTATTGAGTGAACGTGATGATAAATAGAATTTTTTGTTCTTGCCAGTAAAGTATAGGATCACATACTTCAGGTGCACAGCTGCCTGCGATAAATAGTGTTTAAATTCTTCGTTTTTTATGTTTTTTACCAAAACGGAAAAAAACGAATGTCGATTTTCTAGGAGGAAATATCGATTCACTGAATCCGTTCAGTGCTACATATTGATTTAAAAAATAGATTTGTTTGGGCCGAGAAATCAATTTTTCGATTAATCGACCTCAGATCGCCATCCCTACTATCTGCGGGTCTGCCGATCTGCATCTCAGACAACCAGGTTGAAATGGAATTCCACTTCTAACCTGTTATTAGGCGATATTAGTTATTAGTTATTAGACCATTAGACCAATTTAGTTATTAGACAATTGTTAGTTACGATTAATGGAAGAGGAGATCACCGCAATGAAAGGATAGGTGTAAATGGTCAACATTCAAAATTATTTGGCCTTTTTTTTTTAAAAAAAAGCCATTTTTTGGCTAAAAAATAGAATGGTTGAGTGTAAGTTTTATATTCTTTGATGTATAAACATCTGTTCAGTAGAGTCCCGAAACCTCGGCACTAGATAATCCAGCAGTCTGAGTAACTCGGTCACACCCCAGCAGATCGAAAAACAGTGGTTCGGGAAAGATACCGAGCAAGACTATATCCGATGCAGAAATTATTGGTGCTATCACAGTGTGACGGGGCTTTACCGTGTTTTTCCTACTAATCCTCTTGGGGAATCTTTGGGGCCAACATTGAGTTGTTTCACAGCCAATCCTCTCAAGAAGAAACCGTGATATTCAGATTAGTTAGTAGATATATAGTGGAGGTTTTGTAATCGCGAAGAAGAAGAAAGGAAGATGAGATGCTGAACGCCGTGAGCTGATGGTAAGGACTTAAACTTAGAAGCGTAATTATAGAACGGGCTTTAGAGAGTCCAAGAAATTAAGGAAGATTGAGATTCACTGGATAACGTTACTAAAAGTTAAGCGGTTAGGATTCGGGGCGCTTATTTACATAGAATTTAGGGAGTCCTTATATCTGCTGGTTTCCTTCCTATAGTAAGACTTGCTTTGTTCATTTCAATTGATAATAATAAATTGGTTTTTTATTATGGCTAACTTGGGTTATCAATCAATCATTACCTCCCACAAATCTAGGTCACATAGACGAAGAGATGGTACCCCCAGGTACGGGGTATTACAACAGTTAATGAAAAATGCTGGAAAAGGATGGACACGTTAACGTTGAGGTCACCGTACGAACTCTAAGATATCACATAGTGAGGAACTAAAGGTTGTCGGAACTGCCCTTCAGTATTTTGAACAAGGTGCATCGGTAATGGACTTATTGTTCCTTTGTCGTGGAGGCCACGATAGCCTAGGGGTCAAGGTAACGGACTCGTGGCTGACACGTCATGAGTTCGAGCCCAGTGCCATGGAAGACCCGCCGTGTAGGAGAGCGATGCACGTTAAATTTGTCGAGAGCTCAAACGTCCTCCCGTTGGTGTGGTGTGGTAGTTGGGAAAGGGGGTTGAGTTGTCGTCCTCGTCACTTGACCATGGTTCAAAATGACGACGTTTGTTGCCAAAAGCTCTCGTGTAGCTGAACAGTGCGATGTTAATATTCACTCACTCCTCTGTTGTCTTCTTGATGTAGCACAAAGCAGAGTTCAGTATAGAATTACAAAAGGACATTACATATGTATTTCTTTAAATAAGCGTAACAAGTTCTTGCAAAGACGGCTATTTAATTTTCATTATAGACAGCTGTATGCCATCATAATGTATTTTTCTGAGGTGTGTCTGATCAGGCAAAATACTGTATACCAGCGTTTCTCAAACTGTGGGGGCGCGTCCCCCTAGGGGGCGTTATAATCTTACCAGGGGGGCGCGAGCATATCGAAAAGTCAAAGATAAAAGGTTTAAAAATATCATTAATTTGCTGATAGGAGTCAAAACAAAATACATTCTGAGATAATAAAAAAACCCATTTACAATGATATAATACACTTATAAATGTATCAGTACTGCGCATTGTATTTGATCATTAGTTCATGAATACTAAATTCAGAACAAGTTTAATAATTAATAGAGACCCCATAATCTGTCATATACAAAATTATATGCGAAATTTAATACTGATCTTGATAATCTGTACAGTTTATAATTATTAAAGTCGTATTGTGTAGCTTTAGCGTTAAAGTAATATTGAATTCAACACATTATTTCATGGAGAAAAATAAAATAATAAAAATTCATAAACGCCATAAAAATTAAGAATAAAAATTGGGTCGCAAACAGTGAAAGTTTGAGAAACACTGCTGTATACTATGTATTCACTGATTTTCTTTTTCATATTGTAAATGTGTGTGCTCTATGATTTCATAAAAAGTAAGTACTTTTACTTTGTTTAAGGTATCCGACTACGTACGGAACCATGATTTTAAAAAAGCGCATAAATGGATAATTTTCATGATATTTAGTGTTACTTAGATTAGAACACATGTATACAATTGTTTTAAGGACATTATGACAAAAAATTATTTAAATACAATATTTTGGCAAAATTAACTTAGAATAACTTTTTTCCCAAATGTTCTCCTTTTGTAAAAAATGCTTCTATTGTATTAATATTTTGCCTGTATATATCTCCGACCTCTGTACAGAAGCTCAACTATGATTTTTGAAAAATTCAAATTATTTTCAGAGTTACAACCATTTGAAATAACTATCGGCGTATTTTCTTAAAATTTCTCCCTTCTGTTTTCGTAAAACATGGATAAACCGACTTCCGAGTTATGCATTTCAAAAATTCTGGTTGAGCCTCTGTAGAGAGGTCTGAGCTGAATACAGGCAATATATTAATACAATAGAAGCATTTTTTAAAAAAGGAGAACATTTGGAAAAAAGGTTATTCTAAATTAATTTTTTGTCAAAATAATGTATTTAAATAATTTTTTTTGTCAATGTCCTTAAAACAATTGTATACATGTATTCTAATCTAAGTGACACTAAATATCATAAATATTATCCATTTACGTGTTTTTGCAAAATCACGGTTCCGAACGTAGTCGGATACCTTAAGGGTGTTTGGGCAGTTCATTATGTGTTGTGTTCTCGAACAAACAATACATGCAAATGCAATGCAATATTTTCTGATGAAACACTCATACTTATTCTTTATTAATCCCATTTTTGATGACCCGATATTTCACAAACTCGGTAACCTAAGCCGAGTTTTTGAGACTGCTGTATTACATTTTGGAATTATATAAAAGTATACATATTCTAATGAATAAGTTTTAGCTTGGAATAATTACTTGCAAATAGAAAATTTGAACGTTATATAATTTATACTTTAAAATGCAATCCAAATTAAATAAGAAAGCATTTTTTAAAGTTATAAATTATTATTTATTTATTTTTTCGCTTTAAAGTACAATTATGATTGAAAATGTTCGGCTTGTATGGAACTTTCATTTAAATGCAAAAATATTTCGTAGTTAGCTACCTTTTTATTATTGTTCTTAAAATTCAATAAAAATATTTAAACAAAATATTTTTTCAACTAAGAAAATAATTAGCTGTAGAAATATTCTTTTTAAAGAAACATTAAAATGAAAAAAACAAACAAACTATGTAAGCATTTTATCTATTTAAATTTAAAAAAACATTTTGTTGTGTTTATAAGTTTAATTAGAAAGTACAGTCTGTAAAATTATTTAGAAATATTTTAATTACGGAAAAAAATGAAAGTAAAAAGTTATTCTTAGAAAATAAATCATGTATAATTGAGAATATTAGGGTAACTAATGTTTACAATGAACTGAGTCAAATAGTAATTAAGATTAAAATTCTGGCAAATTTATTTGCAAACATCTAAAAAGCAAATCATGACATTAATTTAAATCTGAATGAACCTATGAATAAATATTTGATGATTGTAAAAAAACCCCAAGTAACAAATCATTAAAATAAATTGCGACTCATTATAATTACGGGAAAAAAAACTTGTAAAAGCACTTTCAGATAATTTTTTCCCCCAACTATCGTATAGATAATATGCATATTCTTTTAAATTTCGTCTGTCATAATAAATTTATTTCAATAAAAAAATGCAATACATAATTTAAATATTACGTATATTTTTCGAAATACTTAATAATGATAAAGAATGCCATTAATAATATTATTTTTTCGAAAATACGAATAAGTTACATTTAAAAGACGAATTGAATTGTTCGAATTTTCGAAGTTCTCACTTTGCAGTTATTCTTTATTTGTGTGAGTTAACTGTCTGTTATATCTTTTTTAAAATATTTGTTTTTGAAGAAGGTTATTATGAATTGTTAAATTCACGAAAAATGATTTTTTTTTGATTTTTTGAAATTTGATTTTTTTTAATCTTTTAACATTTTACGTTAGAAAAAATTTATAGTTTCAAACATTTTTTGTTGAAACGGTATAAAAGGTAAGGTTTAACAAAAGAATTCGAAATCTAAACCTAGAAATTAAGTATTTATATAACAATTAAAAAGAGTTCAAAAAGTAAGTCACCAAACAACACTTTTAAAAAAAGACTGGAGCTGTTCCAAATTATAAAAAACAGGAACTTATTTCTCTTTAAACACACCTTTTATAATTTATGACTAAAAACGGGAAACTTTCAAAAATTCGAAAAGAAGAAAAAAATAAAAAAAAAAAACACAGCGAAAGATCATTTCAGGATAAGTTTTATAAGCCCACTATTTATGGATCTTTGAAGGAAAGGGGAACTAAAAAAAGGCGGAGAAAATTTCCAAACTGTTTTTCAATTTAGAAAGCTGAATATTTATTCTTCACTTTTTATTTTTTTAAATATTTTTTTTACTTAAAAATCTCAAGTCTTTTCATTTCGTCTCATTACTCTTTTTATAGTAATTTCTTTCTTCTTTTCACATCATGATCAAGAATGAAATGTACTTCTTTGAAAAGATTTTTTCTTTAAAGAAAAAAAGAAAAGAAAATTTCATCTTTGTGGTGAAAGAGCAATTCATAGCTTAAATAGATCGTCGCCAATAATGTGATTGAAGCGCAAAGGGCGGAAAAAGAGAATTTTTCATCTCATTCAATGAATAGAGGTTTTCCATGATCATTTGCTATTTGTAAGAAAAAAGCGAGAGCAGATAGAGAACCGAAATGTACGATCTTTTCTGTTTGGAAATGATTGTAGCATTCATAAACGCGTCGGCCAAGATGATGAATATTATTGTTTTGTTTGAAAGAGCTGTTGGAATGATTTAGTAGATATCTGTTGTTATTATTATAAATAAGTGTCTTAATATAATAATAAGCAATATACGTAACTTAAATCAGTCACAAAAGCTTCACTCTTCTGTTTGTTTCTTCATTTAACACAAGGGTTCTTAACCTACTTTTGCTTATGGAGCTCCTTCTCAGCAGCACGTCTTAAAGCAGGGGCCAACTGGGCTCGGGCCCAGGGCCTCGGCTACAATAGGGGCCTCGTCTTGATCTCGCTTCACTCATAATAAGATCACAATTAAAATAATTTCAACGGTAAAATGTTATTTCCGGTTGTATTCTCCGAAAAACTGGGAATTTCGGATGATATCCCAAATGGCTACATGTGATGACCATTGTCCATATATAGGCCTAAGCCTATTACCATACATCATCATTACTCAGTGAGTATAAAGGCGATAGTTGGTCCAGCCAGTTAGTACGTTTGTAAGTCACATATACTTTTATTTGTTTCGGATTAATATTTATACGAGTTGTTATATTATGTCTACTCTTAAAGTATCCGACTACGTTCGGAACCGTGATTTTAAAAAGGCGCATAAATGGATAATTTTCATGATATTTAGAGTCACTTAGATAAGAATACATGTATAAAATTGTTTTAAGGACATTTTGACAAAAAAAGTTATTTAAATACAATATATTTCGGCTAAAAATTAACTTAGAATAACCTTTTTTCAAAATGTTCTCATTTCGTGAAAAATGCTTCTATTATAATAATATTTTGTCTGTATATAGCTCAGACCTC
The DNA here is from genome assembly GCA_019973955.1 of Trichonephila inaurata madagascariensis. Classification (NCBI taxonomy): domain Eukaryota; kingdom Metazoa; phylum Arthropoda; class Arachnida; order Araneae; family Nephilidae; genus Trichonephila; species Trichonephila inaurata. The sequence goes on from BMAV01015308.1 coordinate 142,524, forward strand.
TGTACAGAGGCTCAACTATGAGTTTTGAAAAATTCACATTATTTTCAGAGCTACAACCATTTTAAATAATTATCAGCATTTTTTTTCTTAAAATTTCTCCCCTCAGCTGTCGTAAAACACGGATAAACTCACTTCTAAGTTATATATTTCAAAAATTCTAGTTGAGTCTCTGTACAGAGGTCTGAGCTATATTCAGGCAAAATATTATTATAATAGAAGCATTTTTCACAAAAGGAGTATATTTTGAAAATGGGTCATTCTATGTTCTTTTTTTGTCAAAATATAGTACTTAAATAATTTTTTATTGTAATACTATTCTTAAAACAGTTTTATATACATTTTCTAATTTAAGTGACACTAAATATCATAAATATTATCCATTTATACGCTTTTGCAAAATCACGGTTCCGAACGTAGTCGGATACCTGTGACGTCTCTCGCGCCTTTCTGATTAACATGACTCCTATGTTCTTTGACGGCCACGATTAATGGCAAAACTTTCCAACCCAATACCAAGAAGAGAAACGGATCGAATATGTAAATGAGATATACTATAAAAGGATAGCGTGGCAAACCTAGATATAGCATAGCGTAGCAGGCTCAGAGGTTGTAGTGTGGAATCATTCTGATCAATAGCGTGACAAAGCTTAGTGTGGAATCTTGAGGATCAAGAATTAGCTGCATTGCGGATCAAGAATCTTCATATATAAAGTTATAGATTATATTCTCTAGGTCAAGGGACCAGAACTGGAAAAGGTAATATTAGATATAAGTAATTAGATAAACAGGATTATTTAGGATAATTGAGATAGAGGATCTAGTTGCGTGATCTGACTTAAATACGTGATTTAATTTGGGCTTGACTCTCACTCTAATTAATAATTGTCAAATTAGAATTTAAGTATTATAAGTTACTCTTAATAAAAGTTGTATTAAGAATTATGTCTCTTCATTTTGATAATCCCACACCTCTAGCTTACGCGGAACCGGCAAGACATGGTCATCACAGGATGGCTATGTCTCAATGGCGCCCGAACGTATTTAATTCTGGGTTAGGTAATGTAGGTGGAAATACAATTCTACCTGAAATGTACTTTTCAGGGTCGGAGAATGTTGCAGAGTTTATCGAGTGCATCGATAACAATATACAGTTACTTGAAATCCCAAGTAATCTGTCATGTGCTACTTAAAAGTCATCTCAGGGAAGGGCTCAAGATTGGTATTCGATATTTGGTTCGTTGTTGAGTACAAAAATACAGCCACGGATTTTTGCGCAGCTCAAAAGCTGAATTAGCGAAGGCTTTTCCCGCGATCAAAAATAAGAAAGAACTACAGTCGAGTTTTATGCATCACAGCAGGGAAGAAATCAGGAGGCGACTGATTTTGTATATAGATTACTAAAAATAGAGAGAAGTTTAGAATTAGGAATGTCCCAAGCAGACTTAGTGGATCATATTTTTAGTTCGACTCGAACCACAGGTACAGGACTACGTGGAAGTCCGAAATCCACAAAATACGATACAACTTTTTAGAAGTCCTGGCTAAATTCGAAGAGAATATTCTTGCAAATTACAAAGGGGTTATCAGAACCATAATGGAGAAAGACGAGGTCAAAATGCGCATAGGATGCCTAATTTTGAAGCTAATGGTAGAAACTGGAGAAATTCGGAAATAAGGAGTAGACCAAATAACAGAAATAGGTTTTACGAGAATAGCCGTCGAAATAATAGAGGGTTCGAGGAGGAATAGGTTTAATAATAATGATCAAAAGATTCAGCAATAGGGGTTACTCATTTCGAAATGAGCGAAATGATAATTTTAATAGAGGGACCGTAGAAATAAGGGTTCAGTGATAATTTCAATCGAGGTGATAGGACCAAAGGGGACGATTAAATATTGTAAGGTTAATGATCAACCTCAAGAGGTGTCGACAAGAGAACAATTAGACTTTCCAATATGTTAGCACCCGAGAACTTTACATATATTATTAAAAACAAAAAAACCCCCAAAAAAAAAAATTTTTTAAAAAAAGGGAAAATTTAAAAAATTAAAAAAAAAAAGGGAAAAAAAAAACCGGGGAAAAAAGGGATAATTTTTTTTTGGGGGGGAAAAAAAAAAAGGGGAAAAAATTTTTTTTTTAAAAATTTTTTTAAAAAAGGAAAAAATTCTTTTTTTTTAAAATTATTTTTAAAAAAAAATTTTTTTTTTTTAATTTTTTAAAAAAAAATTTTTTTTTTAAAAAGGGAAAAAAATTGTTTTTTTTTTTTTAAAAAAAAAAAAATTTTTTTTTTTTTGGGGGAAAAAAAAAAAAATTTTTTTTAAAATTTTGGGGGGGGGAAAAAAACCCCTTTTAAAAAAGGGGTTTTTCCCATTTTTTTAAAAAAAAGGGGTAAAAGGGCCCTTTTTTTTTTTTGGGGGGGGGTTTTTTAAAAAATTTTTAAAAAAAATATTTTTTTTTTAAAAGGGTTTAAATTTAAAAAAATTTTTTTTAAAAATAAAAAAAAAAAAAAAAATTTTTTCCCCAAAAAAAAAATTTTTTTTTTCCATTTTTTTTTTTCCCCCCCCGGAAAAAACCCCCTTTTAAAATTTTTAAAAAGGAAAATAAAAAAAAGGGAAAAAAGGGTTTTTTTTTTTTTAAAAAAAAATTTCACTTTTTAAAAAATTAAATTGTTTTTTAAATTTTTTTTTTTTTTTAAAAAAAATTTTTTTGGGGAAAAAGGGGAAAAAAAAAATTTTAATATTTTTAAAAAAAATTTAATTAAAAATTTAAAATTTTTTGGGGGGGGTTTTTTTTTGGGAAAAAATTTTTTTGGGAAAAAAAAAAAAATTTAAAAAAAATTTTTAAAAAATTTTTTTGGGGGGGAAAAAAAAAACCCCAAAGGTTTTTTTTTGGGGGGGGTTTTTTTTAAAAAATTTTTTTTAAAATTTTTTGGGGGTTTTTTAAAAAACCCCAAAAAATTTTTTAAAAAAAAGGGGGTTTTTTTGGGAAAAAAAAAAAATTTTTTTTTCCCTTTAATATAGCTTAGGGGGGGAAAGGTTAAAAAATTTTTTTTAAATTTTAAAAAAAAAATTTTTTTAAAAAAAAAAAGGTTTTTTTTTTTTTTTAAAAAAAAAAAACTTTTTAAAAAATTTAAAAAATTGAAAAAAAAAAGTTTTTGGGAAAAAAAAATTTTAAATTTTTTCCCAAAAAAATTTTTTTTTTTTTTTTTTAAAAAAAAAAAATTTTTTTTTTAAAAAAATTTTTTTTAAAATTTTTTAAAAAATTTTAAATTTTTTTTTAAAAAAACCCCCCCTTTAAAAAAATTTTTTAAAAAACCCCCAACCAAAAAAGGGTTTTTTAAAAAAAAAAATTTTTTTTGGGAAAATTTTTTGGGGTTTGGGGAAAATTTTAATTTTTTTTTTTTGGGGGGTTTTTTTTTTTTTTTTTTCCCCTTTTTTTAAAAAATTTTTTTTTGAAAAAAATTTTAATAAAACTTTTTTTAAAAAAAATTTTTTTAAAATTTTTTTTTTTTTTTTTTTTTAAAAAAAATTTTTTTTTTTTTTTAAAAAATTTTTTTTCCCTTAAGGGGAAAAACCCCGGGCCCCCCCTTTTCCCCCCCCCTTTTTTAAAAATTTTTTTAAAAAAAATTTTCCCTTATTTTTTTTAAAAAAAATTTTTTAAAAAAAATTTTTTTTTAAAAAATTTTAAAAAAAAAAGGGAAAAAATTTTTTTTCCCCAAAATTTTTCCCCGGGTTTTTTTAAAAAAAATTTTTTTTTTTTTTAAAAAAAAAATTTTTTCCCGGGGAAAAGGGGGGAAAAAAAAAAAAAAAAATGTAAAAATTGTGGATAAGAAACGTTTGGCAAAAGAATCCAGGTACCTTTAGAGAATTCTTTTCCAACCTTTATATCCCGCGAAAGGGAAAGTTTTTAACCGGCCCCTGAGGATTGGATGTTGATTGTTTATATTTTAAATTATTTTGATTTAATAGTTTTAATTTAATTGTTTTTGAAGATGCCTTCAGAATAAAAATACAGCTATACCAAAAATGAATATAAAATGATTTTTGGAGAAAATCCACAAACCTGAGAAAAATACACCACAGTGAATAAAGCAGAAAAATTTTCGGGGTTCCCAAATTTTAACGAATACACCGGGAGCGAACATTTTATTCGTTAAATTGGGGTCCAAACAAAATACAAATTTTTTTGAATTTACCTTTTGGAAATTCTACAATAAGCAACCACACAAAAAATATTTATAGTTAGAAATTTTACACTTTTTATTCAACAGAGCTACTACTGAATAATTAAGCGCCAGTTAATTGGAAGTTTTAAAATACTGACAGATAGATATTTGAAATTGTTTTGATTCCTGATTCTCGAAAGAGTTCTTTTTTCGACTTTATGCAAAGAAGAAAATACTACGTCATTTATATCCTGTGCTGCATAAGGGTATGCTTTCACATTTTCCAGTCAATGTAATATATTAGAAAGTGTAACAAAACTGTTACATTTTCTATAATACACTTAATGATAACTGATAATGGAACTCAAATCAAGTTCCATTATCAATTTCTGTATCAGAATTGCTCCTTTGGGGCCCCCGACAAACAAATTTTTTTGAACTTGTTTAATAGATGGGGAGTCCCATCAAATGTGAAAATAATCCCTTAAAAAAAATATTTTTTTGTTATGGAGTGGAAAAAAAATAAAAGAGGAAAATTTTTTGTCCTATTCAAAATTAAAATGGTAGGTTACACTCCTGACTCAACCGCACGTGTTATTTCTAATAACGCTCTGCTTCCTTTTCACGAAAAGTAATTACAAGAAAAAATGTTTTTTTTTTTTTCACGGGGAAAAGCCGTTTGGAAAAAAAAAAATACAGTTTTTTCGAACACAAACTAATACAATTTTTTTTCAACTGTTGAAAGAATTCGCTAATTCGGGTTTTTTGGCTTCATTTCAATACAGGAAAGAGAAAATTTTGGATCGTGAAATTTTGTTAATTGAAGTTTGTTTTAATCTCCGAAATTTAAATAAGTTTTTTGGGGGGGCCCGGGTTAAGGGCCGCCCCCAAAAAGAATCCAGAAAGTGTTGGTTTGAAAAATTTTCAGATTTTTCTAACATAATATGAAGAAATTGTTGATAGCATGGCAATTATTCCAAACGGAAGAACGCTATTAGTTCAAACTTTAAATATGTGTGTCGATAAACCATTCAAAGCAAATTTAAAAAGACAGTGGAATATTTGAATGTCAAAATAAAAAAAAAAAGCATTTACAAATGGATGCTAAATGCCTGTGTACAAGAAATCTTATTTTTATATATGTTTATCTTTTCTTCCTTTTTAAAGTTTTCGTTTTTATACCCGGCGTATAACACGCACCCCGTAAATTCCGATAGTATTTTTTTGTGTCAAAAGTACGCGTTATTCTCCAGATTATACCATAATTACTGTAAACAGTTTGTTCGCCTTCGTCAAATACATTCGCAGTTTGTTGTTGTTGCTAATCCTTCAGGGTCTGACGAATTTACAAGATCAATTAAATCGTTGACTATTAAAAAGACGAGAACAAGACGGTGTTCAGTATATATGTAGGATTTAGAGTATTAGGGAATATAAAATATATTCCGACCAGTGAGGTTACAACCTCACCAATAGATGGCTCTACCAGAAAATAACGCATTCCCTTACCGAAACTGTGGGTTTTGGGGGAGAAGAAAAAGCGACAGGAAGCGAGAGAGACGTCTGAGGGACAGGCTCCGTTTTTCCAGGTCACGTTTTTTGGTCAACGGGTGTCGCTAGGCTTAGCGACGATTGAGAGTATGCTCCTTGAAATAACTCATAAAGTTTGTAACCAGTATTTAATTAGAAATAATCTAATGTTTCATTAAACAGTAATTTTACTCTAATCTGCTTATTTCTTTGAATATCAAGTTCCGGAACATAGTGACTTACCCCTAGACAACAAAAAAAAGCCACTTGTATAGATAAAATACACCCTACAAATATATCTTTGCTTATGAGATACATGCAACGCATTACGTGTTCGGAGGAAGCCTGGTGATCTTGACACACCTTGTTCTCTGAGAAGGAAAGGCACTTGATGTGACCACAGGCAAGACGAGAGAGTGTAGTTTGGGAGCATCTGTCACACTTGAGGGCTAGGGCCAGACCGGGTCTATTACTCGCATACCAAAGATAAGTGGGACACACCCGCCCCTCAATCAAATTTTGAGTTTTTTTTAACGAGTATAATTCCAGATAGGTAAGGGTGGACATGGGAGGAAGTTGGAAGATTACAACTCTCCTTCGCTAGTTTGTCTGCCATTTCATTGCCGTAAAGTTTGGCATGAGATGGGATCCATTGAAAATGGATATCATGTTTTAGATATGTATGTTTCAGTTTGTGTAAGATGGAGACACTGGTTTTGTCGCCAACAATAAACCATTTTTTAGTTAACTAACTATATAGGAGAGAATCCAAAGATCTCCGTGATTCTCTTCTTATATAGAATAGCCTCAAGTCCCGTGTCAATCGCTATTAGTTCATTTCCGAAAATTGAACAGAAATATGGATTGGGCTTTTTTAGAGACAGTTTTTCCTGGGGGTATCAATATAGATACTGCTACCGGCTTAGTCAGATATTTTACTGCCATAAGTATAAATCTTGATTGCATCATTGGGGACGCTGTTAATGATTTCCAGTGCTAAATGTCTAAGATAGCTGGAGACAAATCTTTTCTTAATGACGTGGAAACATAGGTTGAAGTGGAAATAGTCTGGAGTTCCCCCCAAGTTTTCAAGTTGTTGTAGTAAGACCGACCAGTAAGAAAGTTCTGGGACTCAACTTGACCGAAGGGGTTATTTTTCTCCAGCCTTTGCCTGTTTGCCCAGTTATTCAGTTACGTAGACGTTTTGTTTTGTTTGCAGAAGGTAGAAAATTTGTTAAGGTATTTGTCCAATCCAGTCTATCTACTACTTCAACCAGTTTAAAACATTTAAGGTCAAAAAATTTTCGCAGCTCTCTCAAAGGTGGAATTTGTTTCTATAAATCCGCATTTTAATATATCAAATTAAGTATAAATTAACTGTTAATATTTTTATAATTAAAAAAAATGTATCTTTTACATCTATGGATTTTATTAAAACCACAAGCTACGGGGAACTAGTTTTAATTTAGAAAATTCAAGCTTATTTTACTTACACACACACACATAATTTGTGAAAATATAAATTAAATAAATTATTTCAAATAACATGAGCAGATGTTTCCCTAAGTATTAAAAAAAAGGATTATTTATTTTCATTAAATTAGTTTTTAAATAATATTCTGTCATGAACCTCCATCTTCATATTTTAGACTCCTGAAGCCTAATAGCTTGTAGACGAAGATAAAATATTCAATTATATTAAGTAAGGGCGAGTGAATTTGGCGACAAATTTGGCGATCAAAATAGATGTATTTAGTTCAATTCCAGAAGGTTCTAGGATGACTATTAATGAAGGAATATTTTAGTAATTAATAGTACAATAATAAACCTTTCTCATGGCAACAAGTCTTTGTACCTAGCATTCATTTCGACCCATTCCGTAAAAATGTACTGAGACTGTAAGATGCAGCTCAATTAATTTCTGAATCCATAATTTTAAGAAATGAACTCGGATTTACTGGAACAAATAAGAAATCATTAAATCATATTAAAAAAAGTAATGAAAATAAAAAAGAATTTTGTGTAATGGACGCTGGGAAATCAATCTGGAGGGTCTGGGTCCCTTCTTTCTTTTAACGGTTAAAGCAAAGACAATCTTAACAACGTTGTTTTTGCTTTTTTTAAGAAGGGGAAAGTACAGCATTGGAATGATTGCATTGTTGCAATTAATCCAAGAAACAGCCTAACTCTACATTCTTACAATGATGTTTTTGCTTATTAATGTTAAGAAGGGAAAGAAAGTGCAGCAATTGAACGAATTCAGAGTGAATTTAATCATTACGACATTGCACAGTCATTAAAAATTTTGCTGTTCGTAAAATTAAGGGTAGGGTTTTCCTTAATAGTCATTATATTCTCATAAAAGGATATCAATTATTTGATTAAAAAATCTACGCTTTAGAAAAATACATCAAATGTTTTTTAATTTTTTCGGAAAGTTATATGTAATAGTAAAACGATAACCGGAAAAAATTATGCAGTATTTCTGATATACGACTTCATTTTTTTAAAGAAAGGGAAATATTTTTGGCTTTATATATTATTTTGCATATTACTATGCTTCAAACAGCTGTATTTTGCTTCACTATTGCCAAACTCTACTTCAACTGGATGTTAACACCGTGATTATATAATGAATGCATTTTATTTCTTGATACTTTCTTTTCGAATAAGTGTATAAAACTAAATATAAAATTAATGCATTTCAAACATTTTTTCATTAAGCAAATACAATGAATAATATGCATATCAACAATTAATTACAAATGAATAATTGAAAAAATAGAAGTAAAAGCAATTCTAGTAATATATTCATATAAATAATAATAAAAGGAAATTTTTAATTATTATTGATTCAAAAAGGGGAAACAATTTAAGAAAAACCATATAATTTTTATATTTGATTTATTAAGCTATAATATTCTTTAAAATATTTTATATCATTTTAGCTTAAATGAAAAACCTAGAATTTTGCAATCAATATATGGGGATTAATATTTCATAGTATCCTTTTTTATGCAGAAACGTCAATAAATTTAGTTAAATACAATCTTCGAATTTTATAGTAAGAATATGAAAAGCGAATTACTAATTTTCCGTATTTTTAAATTTCAAATTATTTAAAATAAAAAAAAAATACTATAAAAATAAGAATAATACAAAATATAATAAGTAAGTAAATGATTATTCAAAATAATTTCAAAATTTTTCCTCTGTCTCCCATTTTGTAACAATGTAAACATGTTTAACAAATAAATTATTGTTTGAAAAACTAAAAAATACGCTTTTATAGTTAATCGAACTAAAAAGTAAAAAATAATTCTTAATATAAGAATAAAATGATTAACGAGAAAATTAATGTCATTGTGGTAAAAGCGTGGGGTGTGTACTACATTTTTACCCTAACTCTTCATTTCGGAATAGAACTAGTAAGAAATTATAAGAATTGATATCGAGCACCCCACGCTTTTACCACAATGGCATTCATTTTCTCGTTAATCATTTTATTCTTATATTAAGAATTATTTTTATATTTTTCAGTTCCATTCACTATAAAAGCGTGTTTTTTTTAAAACTAATTTTTTTTCATTTTATAGTTCCTTCTACAATAAAAGAGCGTTTTTTTTAGTTTTTTAGACCATCATTTATTTTGTTTGTTGTATTTGTATTAACCATGAGTGTTTTTATTTAAGGTAATACCTTAATCTTTCAGTCGCCAAATCTGGAAATCGGAAAACGTTAATCCTGATGATCTTATCAAGATAATGGAACACAAAATTTTAAGTTATTGCATTGTCATCGGTCCTTGACAAGTGTGCAAAATTTCGAATTAATCTGACCTTTTAAAGTGGATAAAAATCGAGTTCAAAGAGATTCCGTTTCGTACAGGTGAAGCTAATAAAACGTGTTAGAAAAACGAATTTCGAATGAATTTATAAAATACGAATTTTAAATATTTAGCATACAAATAAACACACTTTTTGGAGTAGATCTTAAATGTATATGCATAAAATTAATATGTGTTTAGTTGAAAACGCACTAAAAACTTTCCACAACTGTAGGACAAGTTCTATTAAACAATAAAATTTACTGCAACGTTACTAACACATTAAACCTTTCCAGACAACCATAACATAACAGATTATTACAATTTTATCAGAGAAAAAAGAACGAACGATGCGTGAGTGATTGTGAGACTCTTTCTTCCCTAAAAGAATTTTATTGCAATTTTAGTCAGGAAAGCAAAAGAAGAAAAAACATTATTTCTTCTAAAAACGAATGATGTATGAGTTTAATTTTCGGGGCATGACATCGGACATTGCGTGTTGTTGAAAAAAACCGAGAACCAATATTTTTATTCTTCAGGCTCTCAAGCACCAGGTTATTATGGGTGTGCAAAAGTTTACTAAGTGTTTTTCTGAAGATTGTTTGGTGTGGTTACTTTTTTAATTAAGTTTTTTTGATCGATGTAGAGCATTTTCGTTTGCGTGGTGGAAGAGTGGCTAACTATAATGCGCAGGTTTTAGAAACACCTGCTGTCAGACGCCATTTTTCTACGTATATTTATTTAAGAATTGCTTTTGTTTAAAAAAAAACACTTTGTAAGTATGACTGATTAGCAGCTTCGTGATTCCCATTAGAATTGGGGAAAATTGTATATTTTTATAAGGAAAAAAATATATATTATATTTGAAACAAATTCTATGAAAGTTTTTTTGGAACTTAGTACAAAGTATTAAAATCGAATTATAATAAATACCTAGTTTCTTTCGAATCTTTAAATGAAAACAAAAACATTTTTTTTGTTATTAGGTTTTCCCACATGTAACATTTATTTATACAATTATTGTTATAGATTTTCTGGTACATAGTTTTAATTTTCCTTTTTTTCTTATATTCTTAATCCGGGTATATAAAGAAGAGAGAGAGAGTTTCTTTATGTAATCGTATTCATAAATTAAAATAGCTTTATTTCTCAGATTTTCTTGTATGTTATAGTATTGACTGTTATGAAAATGTGCGCAAAACCCAAGTGAAACTGCTTTTTCTAGTTGAACAAATATATCAGGTCTGGCAAATGACATTTAGATAAATGAGTTATTGTCCTCTAGCCATAGATGTTAAGTTCACGTGACATACATGCGTCACGAGGCTAGATAATATGACATTAATCTTGAATAGAATGAAGATTAGGGATGAGAGATTGCATTATATTCTAAGGCGAATACGTCATCATTTAACTTGGACTGCAACAATTTAGTCGAAGCTTTTCTACCTTTAGTGGCCTTCTTTAATGTCGAGTGAGTGAATATTAACGTCGCACTGTTCAGTTACACGAAGGCTTTTGGCGAAGGACCTCGTAATTTTGAACCCTTGTCAAGTGACGAGGACGACACCTGAGCTGGCACCCCGTCTCCTAACTACCGTACCACACCAACGGGAGGACGTTTCAGCTCTCGACAGATTTTACGTGCATCACACCCCTACACGGCGGGTCTTTAGTGGTACTGGACTCGAACTCATGACATGCCTGCCATGAAACGATATCTTGACCTCTGGGCTACCGCGACCATCATGACACATGTCTTTAATGGCGAGATGACACTCTTTAAATCTTTATCTACCGCATTATGATTTACTGCAGTTTTTTTCAAGCAATATATTTTTTTTTGAATCACAACACTAAAAATTAAGGGATATACATAAACAAAATACTCAACTTTGGGAAATTTAATCCGTTAGAGCTAATTAATTAATTAAAGATATCCAAATGTAAAATTAATTATATGCGCTGTACACTTAAAATAAATAGTCAAATCTTTTTTAAAGTTCTTCATTAACATAAAAAAAAAATAAGACACTTTTTGCCATTAACTATTTTTTCGGAACAAAAATGACAATCTTCGCAATCCGCTGAAAACGGCGTCAGCTGAAAACTCAATTTCTGCTATAAAACTATTCGGCTTCCCCGCTAAAATGCTCATTATAGAGCCCGTGCTGTCATATATCTTGGAAGAATGGATTTAAAAGAATATTCCTGTTAAGTATCGTCAGAGTATTCGTAAAAATGGTACTTTATGTAATTTTAAAGTGATTGGTACTTATAAGTACCGTCGGTAGATAAAGGGTTAATACACCCATTGCAGCAGCTACAGGGGTGACACTTTGACTTGCTTCTAGTCGTCCAACTGCTCGTCCACATTCGTAGTCACTCAAATGATGTCTTGCTGACATTTTGCTCTTAATTATTGCAAGAATCAAACGGAAATTCAGAGATAAAACTTTTATAACATCCAAAGCTATTTTCGTCAATCATCAAACGGCATATATTTTCGTATGAATCATGAGCTTGTATGCACAGTCTTTTATTCAGATAACGAGTCCTGGTCTACCACGCCCGCAGAACATTTACTTTTATTGGTCAGCTGTCTGAGACGCAATTTTGCATAAATCACTTGTTTCTTAGCAATCAATTATCAAGAAGTGTAAAAGAAAAGCTTTTTTCTTTAGCATTGTATTGTTGAATGTGGAATACCATGTAAAAATATGAAGAATATTTTCTTTTCTGTAGGTATAAAAATGTTGAAGTTTGAGTATAAATAAATCACGAGATTCAAATGAAGGAGATTTAATAGAAATAAGCCTTTTCGAACAGTGAAATAAATTAACTAAAACATACATAATATATATATATAATATTTAATACAAATAAGTATGAAATATATATAAAATACTTGAAATATTTGATTGATTACTGATTTTTTTTTTAAAATTTCGCAATCCAAACAGTCCATAAACGATCAATTTATAATTTATGCAATCCGATTTGTATCTCTGATTTCAAAACTTCGACAGACTCGAAACTGACCTTATAATGTTAACAATGTCCATGATATTAAAAAAAAAAAAAAAAAAGGAAATAACTAAAAACCCAAATAATCAAGTTAATGATTGAATAAGATAGACTATCCTTGATCACAAGAGTTTCGAGGAAATTCAACTAATTCTTAAATAATAAAAAATTCACTTGTCTGAAATATTTGCAGGCTGTGGTGTATTAGAAACGAAAACACACAGTGAAACTAGAGATATATTTTCAAATTTTAATTACAAAAACATGCTAAACCACTATCTTACACGCCAGTCAGCCTTCTTTTCCTCGCTTAGCAGGTGTGACCCTAAAACCGGTCTCTGCGCAGGTCCTTTAGAGAAGTCTATCTGGGAACGTAGGGGAAAGGGAACAGAAAAATCCTGCCCCCCTTTATAACCCTAAAGCAGCCCTTTTGGAATTTTTTCGCCCCCAAAGTCATCAGCGGGTTTTCCCTTTTTCGTAAATTGTTCGAAAATAAGGCACTCAAAACTGCAGCTTTTACAAAATGACAAAAGCTCCACTGTTTACGATGATGTCTCATAATTCTATGGTCGATAAGACTTCAGAGAGAACATTCTAAAATGGATTTCATTTTCAAAGTCGATAAGTGCGTATAAGTACAGGGAACAAAGTAACAGCAAGTTGATGAATATGATTTCTCAAACTGGTAGGGAAATTCTCAGCACTGTTAATCCCAATTTCTCAACTTAAATTAACTCAGTAGCGTGACAACCCATGAGGGCCAAGGCCTACCCCAAAAAGGCCCCCAAATCATTTTATTACGTAAAACCCCAGGGCCGAAGGTTCCCCTTTTTACCCCAGGGGGAGGGTTTCCAAATTGGGGGTTTGGGTTTGGTTCCAGTCCCTTTTCCCCCGCAAAAAACCCCCCAAAAAGGGGGGGTTAAAAATTTTTTTCCCCTGTTTTTTTACGTTTTCTTTTTTTTGAAAAAATTTTTTTCATTTTAAAAAACCCCCTTGGAAGGGAAAAAAATAAAAAAAAAAAAAAAAAGGGCTTTTAAACTGGGCCCACCCCGGTTTTAAACCCTTAAAAGGGTGGGTTTAAACGTTTTTATTAACCCAAAATTTTCAACAATTAAAAGATAATTTCCAACAAAAAATTTTTTTGGGTTCACTTTTTTTTTTTCCTCCTTTTTTTAAAATTTCGTTAAATTTCTTTTTTTTTTTAAAAATTTGGATTTTAATTTAAAAAATTTTTTGTTTTTGTTTAAAAAATTTTTTTCCGGTTTATTTAAAAAAAGAAAAAAAATTTTTTTTAACCCCATTTTAAAGAAAACGTTTTAAATTCTTTTTCTTTTCTTCGATAAAAAATTTAAGGGGGTTTTAACAAAAAAAATTAAAAAATAAAATTTTAATTTGGGTTTTTAAAAAATTAAAAAAAACCCGTTAAAAACAAAAAGGGTCATAATAAACTTAAAATGTGTTTAAAAACTTTAATACAAAGAAAGTTATTTTTTAATTTATTTTTTAAATTTGGGGAAAAAAAGTATTTTCAATCCTTTTTATTAAATATTGATCAAGGTTAACATTTGGAACGGGGTTTTTAAAAACGAAAAGGTTTTTGTGTATTTTTTCCGGCTATTTTTTGTTTTGGGTTTCCCTTTTTTAAAATTTTAAAAAATTTTAAAAAATGAAATTTAGAAAATTTTTAAAATAAATTTTTTAAAATGCTTCTTTTAAAAAACCCTTTGGGGTTTTTCCCCTTTCGGGCTCCTAAAAAAAATAAAAAGGGGGGGTTTGTGTTTTAGGGGAAAATTTTAAAAAAAAAGGGTTTAAATTTTTTTCAATTTTCTTTTAAAAATTTTTTTTCATTCTATTTTGGTCTCCGAAAAATTGGTAAAGGGTAAAATAATTTTTTAAATAAAAGGTTTTTAAAAAAAAAGGGAAAAAGGTTGAAGGGTTAATTTTAAAAATTATTTTTTCAAAAAATTTTTTTTCAAAATGTCCTTGAAAAAACTGTTTTAACTAAGTACAAAAATTTTTTTTTGAAAAATTACCCTTTTTTTTGGAAAAAATAAATTTTCCCGGGGGCCATTTTAATCATTTTTTAAAAAAAGGGAATTAAAGGCAAAATAAACATATTTTTAAAATAGAATTAAAAAAAGATATTTTTTAAAAAAACTTGAACTGATTGCCTTCAGGATCAAATTCATAACAAATTATACAATATTATTAAGCAAACATTTTTATTTTAAAAATTTCCTTCCCAAAATAAAAAGTGAAAGGGAATTTAAGGGGACTATAATGTTTTTTATTTATCGTTTTTCTCTTTTTTAACAATCTTAACACATTATTTATCAATTAATATATATGTAATGTTGCACCAATTATGCATTATAAAAGTATTAATATTAATTTTTGTATTTAAATAAAGTTTGATCTTCTTATGATTTTGAAATATTTAAAAGTGTAGTAAACGCAATTTTATAATGATGATGAAATAATTAGTTAAAATAATATATTCAGTATAGATGAAATTTTAAATTTTTTTAAAAAAAAAAAAGATTTTTTAAAAAAAAAAAAAAAAAAAAAAAAAAAAAAAATTTTTTTTTAAATTTTTTTTTTTTCCCCGGAAATTAAAAAAAAAAAAGGTTTTTTAAAAAAAATTTAAAAAAAAAGGTATCTATATTCCCCCCCTTTTTTTTTTTTATTTAAAAATTTAAATTTTTTTTAAAAATTTTAAAAAATTTTTAAAATTTTAAAAATTTTTTTTTTTTCCCTTTTTTTAAAACCAAAAAAAACCCCAAAAAAAAAAAAAAAAAAAAATAAAAAAAAAAAAATAAAAAAAATTTTAAAATTTTTTTTTTTTAAAAAAAAAATTTAAAAAAAAAAAATAAATTTTTAAAAAATTTTTTTTTTTAAAAAATTTTTAACCCAAAATTTTCCCCCAAAAAAAACAAAATTTTTTAAAAAAAAAAAAATTAAATTTTTAATTTAATTTAAAAATTTTTTTTTTTAAAACCAAAAAATTTTTTTTAAAAAATTTTTAAAATTTTTTTAAAATTTTAAAAAAAAATTTTTTTTTTTTAAAATTTTTAAAAAAATTTTTTTTTTTTTTTTTTTTAAAAAGGGGGGAAAAAAAATTTTTTTTTTTTTTTTTTTTCCCTTTTTTGAAAAAAAAATTTTAAAAAATTTTAAATTTTTCCTTTTTAAAAATTTTTTAAAAAAAATTTGGGTTTTAAAATTTTTTTTTCCGGGGAGATTTCCCCCCTTTTCCAAAAAAATTTTTTTTTTAAAAAACCCCCCCAAAAAAAAAAAAAAATTTTGGGGGGTTTGGGGGGGTTTTTTTAAATTTGAGAAAAACCCCCTTTTTTCCCAAAAAAAAACCGGAAAAACGGGGGAAAAAAAACCCTTTTTTAAGGAAAAATTTTTTAAAGGGGGAAAAATTTTTTTAAATTTTTTTTTTTTTTCCCTTTTTAAAGGGGTTTTTCCCCAAAAAAAACCGGGTTTTTAAAATAATTTCCCCTTTAAAAAAATTTTTAGAAAATTTCCCAAACCCCCCCCTTTTATTTTAAAAAGGGGGGGGAAAAAATTTTTTTTAAAAAACCCCCTTTTGGGGGGGAAAAAAAAATTTTTTTAAAAAAAAATTTTTGGGGTTTTTTTTTTTTTTTTTTCCCCCCCCTTTTTTTTTTTGGGGGGCCCCCCCTTTTTTTAAAAATTTTTTTAAAAATTTCCTTGGTTTTTCCCCCCCCGGGGGTTTTAAAAAAAGGGGTTTTTGGAAAATTTTTAAAAAAAAACCCCCCCCAAAAAAAGGGTTTAAAAAACCCCCAAAAAAATTGGCCCAAAAAAATTTTTTTAAAAAAACAATGGGGGAAATAAAAAGGGGGTGGGCTTTCCCCCCCCCGGAAACCCCCTTTTTGGGTTTTAAAAAAAAATTTTAAAAATTTTTTTTTAATTTAAAATTTTTTTTTTTTTGGAAAATTTTTTTTTTAAAAATTTTTTTTTTTTTTTTTAAAAAAAAAAATTTTGGAATTGGGCCCAAAAACCCTTTTTTTTTTTTCCCCCCCCCCGGGGGGGAAAAAATTTTTTTAAATTAAAATTTTTTTTTTTCCCAAAAAAAAAATTTTTTTTTAAAAAATTTTTTTTTTAAAATTTAAAATTTTTTAAAAAAAAAATTTTAAAAAAAAAAAAAAAAAAATTTTTAAAAAAAAAAAAATTTTTTTTTTAAATTTTTTTTTTTGGGTTTTTTTTTTTTAATTTAAATTTTTGGAATTTTTGGAAAAAAAAATTTTAATTCCCCTTTTTTTTAAAAAATTTTTTGGGGGGGTTTTTTTAAAAAAAAAAAATTTTAAAAAAAAAATTTATTTTTTTAAAAAAAAAAAAAATTTTTTTTTTAAAAAAAAAACGGGGAAAAAAAAAATTTTTTGGGGGCCCCGGGGTTTTTTTTTTTGGGGAAAAATTTTTTTTGGGTTTTCCCCCCAAAAAAATTTTTTTTTTTTTTTTTTTTTTGGGAAAAAAAAATTTTTAAAAAATTTTTTTAAAAAAAATTTTTTTTCCCCCCCTTTTTTTAAAAAATTTTTTTTTTTTTTCCAAAAGGGGAAAAAAATTTTTAAAAAAAATTTTTTTTTTAAAAAAAATTTTTTTAAAAATTTTAAAAATTTGAATTAAAAAACATAAAAAAAAAATTTTTTAAAAAAAAAAAATTAAAATTTTTGGTAAACCATTTTAAAATAAACAAAAAGAACTGTAAAAAAAATGAAAAATGGTTTATCAAATTTTTAGCATTATGCAATCGTGCGATGAATGTTCCTGCTTACTTGAAATAAGGTTGTGGATATTTGGATCAAATGCTGTTACTGCAAGACACGTAACTGCATTTATTTCAAGCTAAGATCGGTACCGTGTTTTGATGTCTGTGACGGAAGAAAAGGCCTTTTCACGTAAATAAGTTGTGGAGAATTGAAGCAGAGTTTTTATTGCCTTTTCACTAAGAAAAGGGTATTTATTCTCTTTTTATGGAAAGCCAAAACTGAGATGAAGGAAACTAATATTTGAGAGTTTCGTCGGACGATATGTCGAAGAGGCTTTCTTTTACACGCCTGCTTAAAATGCTATTCTGAATTTTCGCTGCAAACGGATTTTTTATCCTCAGGTTACCACGTCTGGAACCTTCATTCTTTGGGTGATAGTGAGCAAAAGATTCTGTAAGTGATTCCAAGTGTTATTAACCAGGGTTACTCCTTGCTGCATCGTAAAACATAGCTTAACGTGATGAGTACGTATATTTCACATTTTGCTAGGGACCATCAAAATTTCCTCACGGATCACCACTTTGGCGATCTTTGGCCTAAAGTAAGGTTCGACAGATTTTTGAGTGAGTGAGTCTTTATTGATTTCGCACTATAAAGCAACATGCGGACTATTGACGACGGATTTTGAATCTTCGTCAAGTGACGAGGATGACACTTGAGGTGTATGTGGTATTCCATTTTTCAAACTTCCACATCATGCAATCGTAAGGAGTTTGAGCCTCTACAGCTTACATAACCTTCTGCACGGACGAGTTTCAGTTCACTAGGATTCGAAACCACTACTCAACAAGAACAATGCCTGCCTTTAGTTCGCGAGAAGACCGTTCGACTGCTGATGTCATTTGCTTTCAAAATCTTTTCATAAGATAATTTTGATTCGGGAATTTTGATTAAAATTTAATAACCATTTTGAAAACTTGAAAGAACGAAACAGTTAAAATGGTTATTATGATACAATATTGAAAAAAAAATCAAAGCCGAAGTGCTACCGAAAATTTATGGATTCCTGAATGTACGTTTAATATTATATCTTCATTGGAAAATATGCAATGTCAATTTACATTAGACCAGTGCTTCTCAAGCTTCCAATATTTGCGATCCAATATTTAATCAAAATTTTCATCGTGCCCCCCCCATACAATAACAATGTATTGAATTCAATAATACTATACTTTGATACTAAAGCTGCAATACGACTAAAACCTCTTCAGGGTGTATATAAACATCTCGCTCAGCCAAAGCGTTATTTTTCTTTAACGTATATATACGTCTCTCTAAGGCAAATTATTTCCCTTGACATAAATATACGTCTTTCCGATGTATGATCTTTTTTTAGCACTTCTATTCATACAATTATTCCGAAGGCAATGAAATGCAATAAAAGGGACTTGACAGAGTTTGAGAAGGATTTACTTATTTCAGAGGATTTTCTTATTTATTCGCTTTCTTCCCTCCCCCGAATACATCAAATACGCACGTCTACTAGGAAAACGGTGGCATTGAGGACCAAATTGCGTAACTTTTAATTAACAGTCAAGGAATTAATCATGAACCTTGCAAATATCAAGATAAGTGTTAATTTTTGTGTATAATTTTGTATATGACAAGATCATTGAGTCACTGGTAATTATTAAACTTGTTTTTAACTTAGTATTGCTAAAGTAATTATGAAATACATTTTGCGTTATTATTTTTTATAAGAACTGTGGCCACAGTAAATGCAACATCCTGAAGGAAGCATGCAAATAACATGAAATTTACAACATGCATTGCGGAGGGGAGATAATGCAAATGATTAGATATTTCAGCGCAGACACACATCACCCCGCCTGTGGGCCCCTCAAACGCATTTAAAGGGTTGGAATTTGCGATTTCAGGTTCGGGGTTTTTTTTTTTTGGTTTTCAAAAAAGATCGATTCCGTACAAAAAACGATCGCTTTTGATCAAGTATCCAGTTCGACAGAGGAAGGATAGTGGCCTATCGAGATTTGGATTATCTTTTAGGGGGAAAACGGTAGTCGTGTTGGACGAAACCAAACTACTGTAATGCGGATATGTGACCGTTGGATGGGGAGTACGACGGAGACGGGTAGATCGCCACCTCGGACCACTTCACGTGAGAACAGGAAATTGGGCGGCGTGATGGTGCTCGTCCATCCGCCATAGCACAGCACTTGGTCTGCGCTCATTCAGGTCTCGCATATTCGACGCCGTTTTAAGCAAGTGGTCTGCCCGCAAGACATCCATTGTTTGGTCTTTTGACGCCCACAGACGTCTCCACCGCCAATGGTGCTGGGGATGGGGGGGCGGGGAATAGAATGAAGTTTTTTTATGCAAACATCTGTCTGAAACCCCACGAGGGTGGATTCGAGTCAGACACCGTGGAAAAGGAGGGAACAACTGGGTTACACCGCCACACGGGTCCCCCGGGTATTATGGTATGGGCGGTTTTGGGATATCCCTCGCACTCCTCAGTACGTATTTGGGTTTTTAAACAGCCAACGCTACACCCCCGGGGTGTTGGGCCTTTGTCCTTCCTTAAAGGGGTTTGGCCACAGCCCTATTTAAACAGGATAATGCGCGATCACGGGCCCATTGCCCAAGGTTCTTCGTCAATCCCCGATTAAATTTTTGTTCCCGGCCGGCTCACCCCCGGATTTTTCCGATAAAAACATGGGGTTCATGGTTGCTCAACGTTTGACCCAGTTACACCCCAGTTTTGCCCCCGATCAATTTTGGCAACGGGGGAAGCTGCTTGGTCTGTTTTCCCAAGAACAAATCAAAAAGTTTTTTGTAAAGCCGAGGCGTGTGGCGCGGTTCCAAACAATGGGGGTCACTCTGGCTCGTTCGGGGTTAGGAACCACCTTCACAAAGTCTATAAATTTAATCATTTGATACTTGGTCAACATTTATCACAAAAAAAATTTTTTTTGTTATCTCGTGTCTTTCTTGGGGGCATTTACGGGGGCCCGGGTGTACTTTCTTGTATCAGTGAAAATGTGTCTTATTTTTATTATGTCAGAATGTATTTTTTTTTTATTTCCCATTTCATTGCTTTAATTTTTAGTTTCCGACTTTTCAGTATTTTCGCGCCCCCCCCAAAATTATCTCCCCCCGGGAAAAGGGGGGGCCAGAGCCCCCGTTTAAAAAACGCTTTTTGGACCATGTGTAATGACGATACTAAAAAATCAACTCCCCGCTTTAGTAACAAGTTAACAACTTTTTTTACAATAAACTACCTCTCACCTTATACTTACTAAACTACCCCCCTTCCAACCTACAAATTCTCTTAACTCTCTCAAGGGCTCCTTTGTTTCTTTCTCTTCTGTCATACACATAACTTTCCGCACTATCGGGGATACAACTACACAACACCGATGTTGAAACAGCGAAATCTATTAACTTAACACACGCATAATTTCATAATTTTAAAAAAAACAGGGTGTCCCCGAATGCGGTGTACAAACTTGGAGGAGAGGTAGAGAATATCGTGAGGAGCCATAATTACATAGGAAAGCATGGGCGGAAAGCAATAAGTGACTCTGTACGTGAACTCCGGGGTCCAAAATGTGTTTTCCTAATTGACATGGACAGCGGGCGATGAGCATGAATCGGGTTTTGGGGTATATCCCCCATCTACGTCTAACCAACGAAATGGACCCCTTCGGTTTTATGGGGAAAGATATCAACGAAGTGGCAACCGAATCATCAAACGTTCGCTCGAGTGCATCAGACTCTGGTGGAACATGAATCTTTTAGGGGGAAAACCAGACGTACGCCCGTAAATTCCCGAATGGGCCCGGTGGGACGAATATCCATCGCGCTTTTTACGTCTTGAAAATTTCCGATATTTTTAAATATCCCCCAATCAAGTCCCTTGGAGTCGTACGTGCATACATGCCAATGGCAGCGATTTCAAACACCTCCTGTGATGCTTCTTTAAAGTCATACTTTTAATTTATTACTGTTTTTTGTTTTTGTAATAAAGCGTTTTACACTACATTCTGTATTGCGGCCTTACTGTCTTTATGTCTCTTTATCTCGATAGGGTTACGTTTCCACCCATGCTTTCCTTTGCCATTATGCTTCCTCAGGAATTTGCAGCGACGTCTTTACGGTTTTGTGGATTTCATAGAAAATACAAAATGGTTCTTTTGAAACATCAACAAGACATGATCTGTACCAGAAGAAAGTGATGAGAACATAAAATTCTTAATATTTCTGTATTGTTTGTTATACAGACACTAATAGAAATAAAATATGGAATTTCTGCCATGGTCGGTATATTTATTAAATGTGTGTGTGTGTGTGAATTATGAATGATGGAAAATACGTTAGAAATTCAATTTTAACTTTAATTCCTTAGTTTTAAAAGTAAACTTTTACTTATAATGAATACTAAGAAAACAAGAGGGTTACATAAGCATATTTTGGATCTTATATTGGAATAAATTTTCATATTAGTGACTTAACCCTTTACCTACTGACGGTACTTATAAGTACCACTCACTTTAAAATTAAATAGAATAACCATTTTTACGGATACTCTGACAATACTTAGCAGGAATATTCTTTTTTAAAACCAACTTCCCAAAATATACCCCCGGGTTCTATGATGGGGTACTATAGCGGGGGAAGGCGAAAAGTTTTTTGCGAAAGCCAGCGGATTGTGAACATAGCATTTTTGTTCTGCTAGTTAATGTAAAAATTAAGCTCTTATTTTTGTAGTTTAAAAGGGCCAAAAAAAACGATTTGACTATTTATTTTAATAACATTATATAATTAATTTTACAGTTGAATATCTTTTTAAATTTTTAATTAGCTCTAACGGAATTAAATTTCCCAAAATAGTTTTTGTTTATGTATATCCCTTAATTTTCAATGAAATGACTAAAAAAAAAAAATTTTCATGAAAAAAATTCAGCATCATAATGCGGAGATAAAAGGTTTGTTAAAA
This sequence comes from Trichonephila inaurata madagascariensis, assembly GCA_019973955.1. Taxonomy (NCBI): domain Eukaryota; kingdom Metazoa; phylum Arthropoda; class Arachnida; order Araneae; family Nephilidae; genus Trichonephila; species Trichonephila inaurata. The sequence continues at coordinate 164,817 of BMAV01015308.1, forward strand.
AAAAAAGGATAAAATATCATAAAAAGTATAATTTTATAAAAAAATATTTTGAAAAAATTGATTGAAGTTGGAAAATTTTGTTTTAATTATAATACCTTTTAAAAAAACCTGATTTTTTAGAATTTCAGCCACACAAATGTTTCTCCATTTATTTCTTCCATTTTCCCATTTTCTCTATAAATTTTCATTTGGAAAATTTCATATATATATATATATATATATATTATACCTTAAGACATTTTTTTTTTTTCTTTTTTTTTATTTATTCAATATTTTTACATTATTTTCTTTGGAAGACTTTTCTTTTTCAATTTACCATCTTTAAAATTAAGTTTAAAAAACCGTTATTATTCGTAGTTAATAATTTTTAGAAAAAATTTTTTTTTTTGGTAATCCAGAAAATTCCAGAAAACACTACATATTTTTTATTTCAGTAGTAAGATAACTATTTCTTTTAATCAAAAATAAAATTACCAATCACAAATATATTTAAGGTATCCGACTACGTTCGGAATCATGATTTTTCAGAAGCGTATAACTAGATAATATTTATAATATTTAGTGTCACTTAGATTAGAAAATGTATATAAAATTGCCTTAAGAATATTATTACAATAAAGAATTATTTAAGTACAATATTTTGACAAAAAATGAACATAGAACGACCAATTTTCAAAATATTCTCCTTTTGTAAAAAATACTTCTATTATAATAATATTTTGCCTGTATATAGTTCAGACCTCTGTACAGAGGCTCGACTAGAATTTTCGAAATATATAATTTAGAAGTGGGTTTATCCATATTTTACGACAACAGAGGGGAGAAATTTTAAGAAAAAAACGCCGATAATTATTTCAATGGGTTGTAACTCTGAAAATAATGTGAATTTTGCAAAAAAATAGCTCAGACTCTCTGGAGAAGTGTGAGTTGAAAGGAAAATTTTTAAATGCTACCTAAAAAATTCCGTCAAGAAAATATAAACCCATAAGTGTAGCACAAGACGTACTACGTCCTGGTAAAACGACACAAGGAAGAAAAGTTCAACATGCTATTTGTCGATCCTCAAAGGACAATAAAACTACAATAACTTGAACAACATGTGGCAGTTTTGCCTGCTAATAACATTCCTGTAATGTTAGCGAAAAGTGTTTGCGATCTGTGTCCTTTATTAAAGACACGCACATTTGAAACTTTTTGGTTCAGTTTGATTGATATTTTGTTTTTCAAATTACCAAAGAAAAAAGAAATTAAGTTCATAAAAGTAGGTAAGTATATGTTCTCTTACTTAAATTATTCACTGGAATTACGATTTTTATCTTTTGCAATAAAAATAATTATAAAAAAAGTTTTGGGTTAACTCCAACACACCGCGCGACCTTTAATGTGAGTATTGAGTGCGCACATACTACCGGGTTAAGAAAGTAGTGCACATTTTAAAATAAGTAGAATAATCATAATTTTTGGAAAATATAAAACTTTTTCAAAAAAAAAATGCACTTTTATTTTAACAAACTTGTTGTTTTATCAACTAACCGTGTAATTTTATACAGCACAATTTGAAGCTTTATGGCTAAAGCTTTCCAAATGAAAAATTCCCTGAGGTTCAGTAACAGCCAAAGAAGCTTAGATCGCAGAACTACTCATAAAATACAAAACAAGATCTTTTGGAAGAGTCCTAGTCGGAAAGTTTAAGTATAAAATTCACACATGCACTTCTCTATATATTGTTGAACATAAAATTTGTATTTTCACGAACGTGCAGAAGAAAAGAAAATCTATTTTTATTTCTAAGCTAATGTCAAAAATCTAATGTAAATTCTACACGTTATTGTAAGAGAGCCGTGATTAAAATTTGTTTGATTTTTATTTCATTAAAAAATAATATTTGATTAGGATGTTCTGCATTTCTAATGATTTTTGTTAAAAATTAAAGTTAAGCAGGAAAGTTTTTGCAATATTTAAATTTATTTCAATAATTATATAATACATATAAATTTTCAATAATTAATAAATTTATAAATAAATTAAAAATTCAGAAACTGGTTGCAAAAATAAAGGTTTATAGCTCATTTATTAATTAATGCATCATTTATACCAGAATTCAGAATTTTCTGCTAAGCGAAATAAAATTATATACTTAATAAAGAAAACAGATGTATCAATAAAGAAATCACAAAAATAATATTTTATTAATTTCCAGAAAAGAATAGTTCGTGTGGTAGAATAAAGATTTTGATAAGCATTGGAGAAATCCCTAGGGATGTTAAAATTATTCTTACTCTTGTTAAAATATTGACTTCGTTGCAATTTGTATCCCGGCACTCAAAATGGAGAGTTCAGAATTTTTTAATTGTTGAAACACACAATTTGATCATTTTATGCTCTATTGAAAAATAAATATGTACAATGCTGATTAAAAAAATAAAGATTAAATTTATTAAATAAACCAATTAAGTTATGGATTAATTTTATCAGAAAAAACTACATAAACATTAATAGAGTTGTTTAATTACACAAGCAGTGCTTTATTTTGAACAAACCATTGCAAATGATGTACCAGTTCTGTAAAGATAATTTACAGGTTTTACTCTCAATGCTGGGATATTAAACTGCTTAAAACTTTGACTTAAATAAACACTTACAGACGTCAATTAAATAGAATTTAGTAAAAATACAAAACTTAAAATAACTAAAATTACAATAAGGCTCAATTTGTGATCCTCTGGATGAGCAACATGCCGTTTGATGCTTAAACATTGAATATAATTTTTACTGACATTTTGTTCAAATAATTCAATGAAATGTAGAGGTCAATAGTGAGACTAATTAGTGATGGCACAACAATCGTCTTTATTTAAATATAAAATTTAATTGTTCAGTACTCATTTACATAATTTACAGTACAGTTCGTCATTTCAAGGAAAAGGATAATTCGTCTTAAGTAGTTTATAACAAACACGAAACGTTATCGTCTTTCATCTCGTCATTCTAACGTGGCGTCGTCTCTGTTTCAGCGTCGTAGTGCGTTTAACAACTGGCAGGCTCCCAAAACACACATAACGCATCTAGGCATGCGCAGTACATTTAGTGGTGTAGCTTGGAAATAGCGGCCAGCACCACAATAGTATGATATATATATATATATATATATATATATATATATATATATATATATATATATATATATATATATATATAATATATATATATATATATATATATATATATATATATATATATATATATAATGACATGTTTTGGAGCCAGAATCAGACTGAATTTTTAAAAAGGATCTTTATTTGATGAAAGTTAGACATATTTTGACGCTAAGAGCAGAGAGGAAAAAGCACGCCACCGTGAAAATCTAAGTGGGTCACCACTTTAAATACAGATGCGGTAAGTATTGTAAGCGGTAAAATCCTCAATAACTTCTAGTTTATTGTGTTTTTGATGTATTCATATTTTTATTTTCTTTGGCTGAAACGTCCTAGCCACATTTATATAATTGAACGTACAATTTCTCAGTCTATATTATGTTTTTTTTATGTTTGCTGAACACTCGAGAATTTGTAATTTAAAGAATTATTTAGTATTATATGTAAAAGAATAATCTCAAATTTCCTTCTACGCACCTGCTTCTCAATACAAGATTCTCATCAGCTGAAAGGGTTAGTATTTTAATCAAAGATGCAATATTTTTTAGTTATATCTGTTTTACTTTTTGAAAATTCCTAAGAACAAAAATATCAGTTTGTACAATGTAGAACTATTTCACGTTTTCAAATGAACAAAAATCGCTTCAACTGTAGTCATTGATGCATAAACACATATCTGTCTTCGCTAAACTGTGTTTTTCTAGAGAGTTTTCCACAAGAAAAATACGTTTAAGATTTCAATGTTCCAGAAATGCTTTTTAGAAAATAATAAATCCATTCTATTGTAATTTTCTTTATATTATACGTGTGGAGTTTGTAAAAGTTCTTCTGAGTGGACATCTTTAATAGGATTTAAAAAATCGGTCAGAGTAATAAAATAAGTAAAAATGTAAATTACTAATAATTGATAATTATTGAAAATCTTATTAAAATCTTTGAAAATAATGAATTGGCTACTTATTAACTGCAAGAGGAAATATTTGCATGCTTACATCTAAAACTTTTCTTATATTTTTCTGAAAATAATGTCTTTTCATATAATTTAGTTTCGATGAACGGAAAAGATTAATATATTTAAAGAAGTTGGCACTGTGTTCTGTATTATTTTAATATATTTAATGAACTAATATAAAGTTTCCTCAACATTGATCTCCTGTGGGGGAGCGAGAGTTGCCTTTAAATTGAGGGCATTGCAGATCTTGAAAACTGAAACAGATCTCACCACAGGGATCTCTTTCCTGTCGTTTCTTTTTAAAGATGGGTGCTTCTAGCATGGGATTAAATTCAACTTCCAGGCCCAGTGCTATGCACATTTTATGTACTATCTCAGACCTCACTACAGGAACCTTGTTCTTTCGCTCCAATTTTTGATGTTTATGTCTCGGTATCCAAACCTTTTTTTCTTGAGATCTAGCCAATTGAACCTTTATATCTAAGGCTAAGCAAAATTTATAAACAGCTTCAGATTGCACCAGCGGAAGTTGTTTTATGTCATCATTAATATTGTTGAAGTTGAAATTTTGATTGCCATTTCTTAATTGCGTGCCATTTCTTGCTTTTCTTTGGAAATAGGTTTTTGTCACTTCTATTACAAAAGCACAAAAGATGATTTCAAAGAACGAGAGGTCGTCACTTTGTATAAAAGCAATCAATCCGCAAGACAGTAAGAAGAAACATACTTCCAAAAGGTAAATGATTTTCATAGCTGAATTGATTAGTACAGGGATGAAATATCTCAAAAAATAGTCAAAAATTGCCCAAGATTAAAAACGCCACTTTATTCGGAACAAATTATCTTAAACTGAAGAACGCGAGATATCTTAATTGTTACATTAGTATTGTTGTCGTTATATATTGTTTTATTGAAATGGATACAAAATACATTGTTGTGGAACAGTTTAAAGGAATGATTTATATCAACAATGAAGAAAGCTTCTGTTTAGTTCCTGATTATTGTTTCTTAACAGATTTATTAAAACTGATAATATATGTATGTATGTATTATCAGGTGTATATGAATATATTTATTCATTACCTAAAATCGATACAGACAAATTTTAACTCGAACAAAGTTGAATTTTTAGATTTAGACTTACATATCATTAATAACAAATTATATAGCAATATTTTTAATGAAAAGGAAGCATTTAGCTTTAATGTTATAAAGATCTCATAGCTTTTTACATGAATCTATATTTAGAAACAATTTTAAAATTTTTGATGAGAAATAATAATTTAACTACACATAGTCTAGATAAGTTCAAGAATTTTCAGAAATTTATATTTAATTGCATACAGAGTGTTTATTCCCTGGACTTCTTGAGAACATACTTAGATCAAAAATGTTTCTTTAAAATACTTTTAAGCTCATAAAATTGGCAATTAGTGACGGGTTCCATGATAGGCTTTCCAAAATGCACAGATCCACCACACAACAGGTCCACATAGTCATATTGATAGTGGTCCAGCTGTGAAGAATATGTGCATCTCACACACATGTTACATTTTGGTACAAACATAGACCAAAATTTACACGATTATATTTTAAAATTCTTAATGGCCAATGAAAAAGCTGTTTGCATGCAATCTGGTTTGCACACACATCTAGTATCAGATATTAAAATTCCAATGTGAGAATTTGGATCTTTTGTATTAAAGTGACATTAGTGGAAGTTGTGAGTAATATAGACTTGATTGCTGTAGGAGAGACGAAAAAAATATTCAGGAATTGAACATCACTTTTCAATTTGATGTATTGTTAGGATGCTTTTCGGAGAGTTTTTGGTGTTTCATGCAATTACAATTTGTTGCATGTTCAGGTATTTAGGATGTTTGTGTGCTGTTTTTCTGAGGTATTTCATTTGTGAATATGCTAGGTTCTTAATTTGAACTTTCAAATTTTAGAGATTTTAGTGATGATTTTTTTTGTTTCCTTTTTCCTTTTAAAGATGAGTGCATTATTTTGATGTTTGGGGATTCAGTTACATTATGTGCTTAGTTGTTTTAGAATTTCAACATGTTTATGTCATAATAACTTTCAGAATGCGATGGCAAATATCTTAATTTTCAGGAATTAACTTTTTAAAATTTGAAATTTTTAGAATTTCGATTTTCTCGATTAGCTTGCCAAGTTACAATAGGGGGAAGGTTGGTGCCATTAAACTTGTTTCACCCCACTTACCAGTCCTAAGTCCGAGGTTGCACTTGGATATTTAATAAATTTTAATTTTTTTTTGAAAACGTTGGTATTTTATTATTTTTTTATATTCGGCAATGATATTTTGAAATGGTATTTTGTGTTCTAGGATTCTTATAATTTCAAATGCTTCTTAAGTACAGAATTGTGATCGATTTATATATATATATATTTATAAATTACTTTTTATTAATTATTTAATAAAAAGTAACTAAAATAAAATGTTTCTTTGTTGACCTAAGTAGGAATTGACTTGATTTTTTTTATAGTACTTAATCTATAAGACATTCATATCTACAATATTCCCTAAGAAGGGAATTTTACTTTACTTTTCTGGATCTTTCAGAATGTTCCAGACATTTCTTGAGCTCTACAATTAATACAGAAGAAGAAATATCTGAATCAACAGAAAACCATGGTTCCTGACTTTCATTCATTGACTCGCCGTGTTCTTCTTTCTTCTTTTTTCTTCTTCTCGAGCTTTATAAATCGACGGTCACGTTTTCCCGAATACTTCTGCTGCACAATCCGAAAATGGAACAGGAAAATGTAAGAAAAGAAGGAGAGGAAGAAAAAAAGGAGAATGCCCTCCTATAGATCTTCACAGCTGTTTCATCTTTTCCGCCTTGATTTATTTATATTTTTCTCCCTTTTCTTCTGCGAAGTGAGGATTATGGATCATAGATTTCTTCTTTTTTCCCTATTTTTTCCCCCTTTTTCGTATTGAAAAATACAAAGCTGTGCCAGACGTTTTCGTGCCTTCTCATTTTTTTTTTGTGTATATATATATATTGAAAACTGTTATTCTCTGGAATTTCTCGTTTTAGGAAATTCGAACGGATTACAGAACTCTCAAAGAAGAAGGTTTTCTTTTTATTTTGTATTCTTTTTTTCTACTACTTTTTGTTTAGGAATTCAAAAGCTGGAAAAACAAATTTAAAAATGTGATAAGGTTTGAAATGTATAATACTGAACAGCTAGAATGGCCTTTTGTTCTGATAGCTTCACGGGGGCGCTATTTTATATTTGGAACAAAACAAAAGATGATCCCTTTGGTGATGCTGGTATTGTTCGCAGACAAGGAAACTGAATTAGATATATTTGTCTATTTCAGATCACTAGCGCCTGGAATATCTGAGTTATCCAATCGCTCAGTTGTTGTTAGCAATTTAACATTTTTTAGCTTACACCTATTTTTTTACCATTCAATTTTTTATTCTGATATTTTAAATTTGTAATGCCTTGATAAAATTATATTCATTATATTAATTTCTTATATAGCTTAACTGAGAACACAACGGTGGTATTTAATAAGTAATATATTATAATAATAAGTCAGCTAGATTTGAATATTCATAACCTATAGTGCGATAAAAACCTTGTTCAATTAAATTAATAATAAATGCTTAGCTAAAATTGAATTGCAGTTTAATTAATTTATAAAACATGTAATTAATAAGTTTTACTAATATTTATATAATGAAGGAAATTTATATTTTTTGTAGTTAAATCATTGAAGTTCTTTCATTTCTTTTGAGAAGGAAAAATAAATTTATAATCTTGAGAACCTTAATCCACTGTACGGAATCTTATCAATCACTAAATTCACCGCTCCAGAATCTTATGAACCACTGAATTCACTGCAGGAAAACTTAATGAATCAATGAATTCACTACATGAGAATCTAATGAACCTTTGCATTCCCAGCATGATAATTTTATTATTCACTGAATTCACAGAACAAAAATCATGAACCTTTGCATTCCCAGCATGATAATCTAGCATTGTATTCAGTGAATAATACTTCATTGAATACACAGAACGAAAATCTTATGAACTACTGAATTCACTGCCGGAAAATCTTATGAACCACTGTATTCACTGCAGGAAAACTTAATGAATCAATGAATTCACTGCATGAGAATCTAATGAATCTTTGAATTACCAACATGACAATTTTATTATTCACTGAATTCACAGAATGAAAATCTTATGAACATTTGCATTCCCAGCACGATAATCTGGCATCATATTCAATGAATAATAATTCACTGAATACACAGAACAAAAATCTTATGAACCTTTGCATTCCCAGCATGATAATCTAGCATCATATTCAGTGAATAATAAATTCACTGAATACACAGAACAAAAATCTTAGGAACCTTGGCATTCCCAGCATGATAATCTAGCATCATATTCAGAGAATAATAATTCACTGAATACACAGAACAAAAATCTTATTAGCCTTTGCATTCCCAGCATGATAATCTAGCATCATATTCAGTGAATAATAATTCACTGAATACACAAAATAAAATCTTGTGAACCTTTGCATTCCCATCATGATAATCTGGCATCATATTCAGTGAATAATACTTCATTGAATACACAGAATGAAAATCTTATGAACCACTGAATTTACTGCACGAATATCTTTAATTGAAATTTTTTCTAGAATTGCATAATTTTACAGTGTATTGCAGATTAATGTGAGTTTTGACGAGACACGAATATCTAATGCTTGGGTAAAATTTGTAATTCACGAGAAGCTTAATTCATTGATTCGAGATTCTTATTAACAACTGAATTCACTTCAAGGGAATCTTTCGAACCACAAAATCCACTGCACGAGAATCTTACGGACCACAGAACTCACTGCATGAGAATCTTTCAAACCACATATATATATATAATTTACTGCATGGGAACCTTAAATTCAAAGATTTACATACTTTTATATTGTGCTACAGGTTACTGAGCTCTAACGAGACACGAATATCTAATGCTTGGGTAAAATCTGTAATTCACGAGGAGCTTAATTCACTGATCGAGATTCTTATTAACAACTGAATTCCCTTCACGGGAATCTTTCGAACCACAAAATCCACTGCACGAGAATCTTACGAACCACAGAACTCACTGCATGAGAATCTTTCGAACCACATATATATATATAATTTACTGCATGAGAACCTTAAATTCAAAGATTTACATACTTTTATATCGTGCTACAGGTTACTGAGCTCTAGCGAGACACGAATATCTAAAATATTTGCGTTTTTTAAAGATACCTTTTCCTATCAGTTAGGTCAGGAACTAATGCGTATGAGCGTAGAGATGTCACGTTACAGTAATATTATTAACGAATTATTACGTTAGAAGTTTTGGGTTTTTTATATATATGAAATCAGATTATTATATCTATGCATTTATTCCAAAAAAAATTTTGATAGTAGTAGAGGATTTTACAAACAAGTACGTAATCAGCTAATTTATAGTCAAATAAATATTACCAATTCTACAATTTATCAGTTTTTTCTTAAATTTGAAAAATGATAATTACATCACGTAACCCAACCCAAAAGAAAAAATTTGTAAATTTCGAGTAAGATAAACTTAATTGAGGATTATGAACTAGAAATTGTCAATAAAACAAAAACGAAAAAATATAAAAAAAAAAAGAGATAAAATATTAGTAGAAAAAAAATTAAAATAAGGAGAAAATTGAAGCAAAAATATAAGAATAATGACAAATAAAAAAATTGACAAGATGAGGGATGCATATTTAGAAAATTTTCTTAACAATCTTTGCCATTTTTATTTTTCTAATTTTATAAGAGTTTTTAAAAATAATTTTCAGATTCCTAAAATTTTAAATTTCTAAAATCATGATAATCAGGGTTAACAATAAAAATTGATTTTATTTCAGGAAATTATCGAGAATTTTATTTATTTTAACTCTAAGGAAAATTATGATTTCATTAAAATTTTCAATGTTTTGTTATTTTCATTCTTTTTAATTTTGTAAGAATTTTTAAAAGGAATTTTCAAGATTTTACAGTTATATATCTGTTGAACGATAATAATCAGAATTAACTATAAAAATCTATTTTTCTTTGAGGAAACTGAAGTTTTGAGAAAATAATTTTTATATACTTCAATGCTGAAGAAAATGATTATGATAAATTACTGTTATTTATTCATAATTTTGCTTGCGTGTAATCTTGTTTTAGGTTTCATCAAGTTTTTAATACACTTTACAGCATTCTTTGTTTATTACTATTTCCTTCCCAATAATAAAAGAAATTCTGCGAGTAATATTAAACTCTAGGTTCTTCTGGTAGATTTATTTATTTAGAAGTGTTCTAGAGTCTTAAAAATATTTTCGATTATCTGTACCTTAAAACTCTTTTTCAGAAAAATAAACCTTGTAGAAATTTTCAATAAAAAATACTTACATATTTATGAGCAAAAGAAAAAAATATAAAAAAGTAAAAGTTTAGATGCTTTTTTAAAAAAAATTTATAGCAAAGAATGCAGTTTGCAAGGAAAATAATAAAAACTCTTTTTGAAGTCAAATATTACTACAGATAAAAAAAAATGAGAGATTCGAAAGGTTACTTTTTGAGGTCTACATGGCCTACACAAGATAACATCCAAAAATTCCATTTCGAACCTCGAATCAGAAAATAAGAATAATAATAAAAAAAAATATCCTCTACCAATTCTTCAATTCTTCGAAATGTTTGGGGATGGAAAAACCTTTAAAGATATTTTATCGAACCGCAAATACCATTAGATGGAAGCGATCGGGAACGTTTCAGTCTACATGATTCGAAATCCAAACAAACCCACAATGCGATTCTAGAACTGAGTTCCATAAATGACGTAAAAAAAGACAGTCTGCATCGTATTCACATACAAACAAGTGAATCTTGAGTGACATATAATATATAACCGAAGAAGAAATTGTGTTTTGAGGTGAAAGAAGGTATATGAGAGATAAAAAAAATAATAATACCGATTCTGTGCCTCATACACGACAGAACCTTATTTGATGAGGATAAATATTGAACCTTACGCACTGTTTATTGACATAGGAGAAGTTCTAAGAATGTGCCTGAATTCTTGCTCTGTTTGTGTCAATAGACATGCCCAACTGTGCAAAGCGAGTTGGGATTTTACTTTTTTCTTACTGCTCTCCGTGTATTTTATTGAATCTTTAGGGGGGTACGAGTTTACTCTGTTTTGCACGGTGGAAAAAGATGAAAATATCGTCTTTTCTTTAGAATGGCATTTTTTTTAAAAAAGAAGTTTGTAGACGGAATCTGCGTTACATTGACAAAATTTTCATTCAGAAAATTCTTCTGGAGTACAATGGGGTTTTAAAGAAAGTATATATGACACGATATTTTTAGTTGGATACATAACGAAAATTTTACAAAAATTACTTTGTTTTACAAGATGCACAATAAAGTTTTTTTTTAAAGCATGTACGCGTTTTTTTTATTTAAGTGTTTGTTTATGATGTTTGAAGTGTTTAATTATTGATTATTATTAATTTAATGCTAAGGGACTACTGAATTTTTAAGTGTTGTTTTTTTCAAAAATACTTAAGATTATTCTCTTGAAAAATATTTTAAATATTGGTGCGTATATGCTTCTACTAGCGGCAAATGAAAGAGATACCACAAGAGGACCATCTAGCAATTATCGGGATAATAATTAGCTGTACTTCTGAAAATGATAATACAGATACAATTTTACAAGTTAAATTTTTACGTACATAAAAAATTTAGTTATATTTAGAAATAACTTAGATTATAAACTTTGTTTTAATTTTCATGCTGATTAATTGAAATAAATAAAAACTAATTTTGATACAAAAAATGCAGACTTTCAGGATCTATAACTAGACACTGATAACAATTTTTTAAAATGTAATAATTTTGATAATTTTTTTTGACAAATATTATTTAGAATATCATTATTCGGCTAACTTTCTTTGTATATAATTATAAAAATAATAAAAATAATGCAAATATAATAGACTAGCTGCAAGTACCCGGCTTTGCCCGGGTTTAAAATAAGGTTTTCTGTAGAAGCTTACAAAACTGTTTATTTGCATGCAATAAAAGGGTACATTTATCTTAAAGCAATGTGATAGGCAACATTTTTGGCAGTTCCATTTGGAGTGTGTACAAAAAGATTTTCCTCTTTGCCCACTCTGGAGCAGGCCACATACAATTGCCCATGAGAAAAGCACGGTGTCTGCAAGTCTATACCAGCAATTTCAAGAGACTGGACCTGTGACTTGTTGATTGTCATGGCAAAGCACAGTTTCAAAGGGAACTGTATTCTCTTGAATTGTATGGGGTGTTGCCTGATGGAATGAATGATAAGTATTCTTGGAATGAAGACATCCTCACTCTTAGCACACCCTGGAAGTACTGTGGCTTGAATGATATGTTGCATCAGCTTTTTCACAATTAATCTTGTTCCATTGCACAACCTGGGTGCATCAAAATTTCGGATCAGCATAATTGGAGCACTAACTTTCAGAATCAAGTTGTGGGCTAGCAAATCAGGAGTCTGGATAGAATTCAAGAACTTAATGGGGTATTGTACTGCTTCATCATCATTAAGGATGCAGTCTATGGACTTGCATCTTGACTACTTTTGGCTAGAGAAGGCCAGAGTGAGGTTGGAATGGAACGAAACCTATTTAAACCCCCTCCCCATGTAACTTTGTGTACGTGTACCAAATTTCACGTTATTTGGTTGTCTGGATCTTGAGTTATAAGGGAACAGACAAACAGACAGACAACAAATGCGCCTTATATGTATATAGATCATCATAATCTTTATGTGCTTCATATTGTGACGTTTGGGAAAATTTAAGGTAGCGTGATAATTAAGAAATTAAATAATTTATTTATTTACGTCACACCTATATATTAATTACCGAACATACATTTACATAGAAGTTATTCATACTGCTGATTATTTAATTAGTTCAAAATGTTATTTGTGAGGAGGACGAAACATAGACTTTCTCTTTGGTGTTTTCAACGAACTGTCTTCTCTACTGTCGGGGTGGGGTGGGGTGTTTCTGACGCCTTTGAATTACACTCAGGGTTTCAGCTTGCACTTGTGTCCAGCACGTGTGTTTAGGTTTCTCACCGTCACTAGTTTGAACGTGGAGTTAGATGAAAGGACCCCGCAATATTTTGAGGGCACGTGTGCATAGGAACGGTGTTATGCTATCATTAATAAAAATCCAATTTTGCATCTGTGGGGCGTGAAAATGTTACGATATTCTTTCTTTTACTTACTCTCTTTCTTAATTTCTATTAATTACAGAATAGGTACACAGATAGTGTGCCATAGCTCTTAATAATTTTCCAGTTTTCTTTCTTTCAAAACAGAAGACATAGTTTTATATAATTTTCTACTTCCATTTTTATTTTTATTTATTTTTTTTTACATTATGTTTACGTATATTATAACAGACAATTAATATATCGTTTGAAATAATACTATATTCCTTTCTTTCTAACTTTGCTGCAAAATTCTTTCCGATTTTTATTACTATATGTAATACGATTTTATTTTGTTTTACAGATTTTACTTCTTTTATTTACCTCAAATCAAATTTTTATTTATGTTTATATAGGTTAATAAAGTTAACTGTGCATCTTTCGGTTTCGAAAATAATGTTTATTTCAGAATTAGTCCAAACGGGAGAAGAAAAGAGATAAGCTTTAACTATGATTAATTTTTATAGAAGCTAACTTCGACTAAACTTGGAATTTATCGAATCGGAATGTAGATTCAACAAGTATTATAAAAATAGTTTTTAAGTCAATTCCTACTTAGATCAACAACGAAAATTTTTGTTTTAGCTACTTTTTATTAAATAGTTACAATTAATATAAATATGTATATACATAGGACAGAATCACAACATTAAGTGGTAATTAGTTTTTAATTATCATTTAAATATCGTATTGTCCTTTCAATTTCAGTCTAACGAATGCTTTTAGACGTGAGAAAAAACCTTTTCAAGTTTTGACACAAGTCCAAAAGGGTCAGCTAATTGCTAACGTGGCTGTATTTGTAATTCTTTAAATAATTAGTTTTTAATCAATTAAATTTTATTAATTATAATTAAGTTATTGTATTGTCATCCAAAATGATCCTGTACATAAAATTTCAGCACAATTCAGCGCTTTAAAATGTATTTTTTAACGATTGAAAATTCCACCAAGATAAATAAATAAATATGCAAATATATAAATAAATAAATATATAGACAGTGCGAGCTAATAGTAGGAATTGAATGATCTCTTCGTGAGTAGTCTTAAGTTGCAACATACGTTTACTCCTGTTTTCCTTTTGGTGATTATTTTTTATCTTATCGTTATCTTAAGATGAGAGTTTGTAATATGACTGTATATATATATATATATATATATATATATATATATATATATATATATATATATATATATAAATTGAAATAACTCTTTATTTTTAATCTGTATACGAATACTCGTTGAAAAATGTTTTTGAGTTTTAATAAAGCAACAACATATTTAAATGAAATATTCATTTCCAAATTATATTGAAACTAGAAGCATTGGAATGCAACTATATGCGCTCGCTGCATTCTAACTAATTGCTAAAAAACTAAACCGTTCAAACATAACTCTGGCACTTTGTCAAGAGAGGAAAGCGACATCTGGTGACATTATATAGGAAGTAAACTACAATTTGTGGACTTAATACTCGTGTCTAGGATACATTACAATTAATGAAATAGAAATCGAATTTCAAAATGTTTTAAAGGTTTATTTCTTCAAATTAGTATTTACTGTATTATTTCTTAATTTCTTCTCAAAAGGATTTAGTTAATGCAATATTACATTATCCTCGAAAAGAAAACAATTTATAATGTCAAATATACATATGCTCTATTTAGAAAATTCCCAATTTTTGACAAAAAGGAACTTAATTGAAATTTATGAATTTTTCATTGAAAAAGATGCGACTTTAATTAACTAGAAGAAAGTAGAGAACCAATTTCTCCTACTTACTAATTAGAATGAAAATTTTCAATTCTGGTTACCTATCAGAATTAATTTGTTCTTAAGTGCCGTCTGTTTCATATCTTAATTAGACAAGTATACATTAGTTAAAAACATAGGGAGACTAAATTAGCTTGGTTAAATGAAAATTAATGACGATACTAATTTAGTTAGGTAAGTCATATTTTATATAGGTAATAAAGTCTTGCAAGAAATTGTATAGGTGAAATATTGAAAGTGTAAACATTATAAATATATTCCGAATAAGGTAATAAAGCTAATTTTTTCTTGAGTTTGTAATTAACCATGATAAAATCTTTTTTATTGAAAGAAACAAAGCCTCCGTAACTATTTAGATAAATTGCAAGAGTTTCTTCATAATTTGTTATATATTTAATATATATTTGTTCCCTCTAACACATACTTTTAATTAACTCTTTTTAATGATCTATAAATAATCTTTAATTCTTAGGTTTAAAAATAAACATTGTAATCTTAATCCTAATCGGCTAAACCGAAATCGCTTTCCCGCGCATTCTAGCCAATCAGAACTACTATTACGTAATAGTCACGCGCTTGTGCACTGCTGGTATATAAACACAAAAATCAGATGTAATCGCGCTCTTTCTCTGCTTGCCACCATCATGTAAGATTGTAAATACTTCTGCTTCTTTGTCTTTGTGTTGTGTCCTCCAAAATCCCGCTGTCTATTCAATGAGAAAATGTAACGTAATTGTGCTTTAATGTGCTGATGTGTGCTCATAATAAAGGAGGTAAAGCTCTATTTTGAAGACGTCATTACTATATCAAAATTGATAATCACATACACCGGCCAACACTACTTCAATGTATAACATATATATATAATATATATATATATATATATATATATATATATATATATATATATATATATATATATATTTCTTCGAGAGGAGCAGTCACATGTATCATCATAGAAATTATATGAAAGTCATACAGGACTCATATTTAAGACTTAAGATGATTTTAGCATTAGGAATTCCTTACATTATTGTTGTTGATTTCCAGGGGCGTAGCTACCGCCGTATCAATGATACGTATCCCCCAAGCTACAGAGGACCCAACCTGTGTAATTACAGTCCAACTAACAGGGTTCTCATATCTAAAAAAGGGCCCCCGAAGGAATTTTGAAACAGGGCCCACTCAGAAGTACCTACGCGTCAGTATTGATTTCCCTCAGATTATTCAGATTTCTTCACTTTAAGTTAACTGTTTCATGTGCTGAATTTTTGAGAAAAATAATGCACACTAGAGGAAATAAGTACAAATAGTTTAGATAGACTCCACAAAACTATAATTATTATATAAAAACTGGTACGTATTAATAAGAATAAACACTTTTTCAAATAAAGGGTGTCCAAAGTTTTAAAAAATAGGTGGTACATATATTTTGTACCACCACGCTTCAAGCAGTATGATAGTTCTGGAAACAGGACTTTAGCTAGTTATTTTATAGTTGGAAACACTTCAAAACGATGACATATACACTTCTTTATTTTATACTGTTATTCATCCTATATATTAAAACATTTTCAGTTTTTCCTAATCTAACGTTGAAGCTTATTTATAGTTTAGTCCTAATTTACCTACTGTTGGTTTTAATTTTAAATATTCTATTCTATACACTATTTTATTTTACCTAGTTTTTATTTAGTCAACCTATATAATAAGTGTATTTGTTTTTTTTGTTTTACTGAACACGAGCTATATGTACCTCATTCAGGACATATGTTTAATTTTGTGTGTGTGTATGTTCTATTATTTAATAAATATTATTATTATTTTTAAAAAAATGTAACTTACAACAAATTTGTCTGGTACAAAAACATGAAAAAATAAGCGAAATGCATTTTGTATTTGTAAAGAAGATGCCTTCAATAGCGTGGCGGTACATTTTGTGTGAAATCTCATATTTTCATACTAGTAATGCACATGTGAGGTGATAACTATTATAATATTGACTTATTTAGTTACATAATATACATACTTACTTGAGTAGGTCATGCTGTCAGAATGAACGAAGACCGCACCACTAAAAAAGGCTTCAATGCTCAACCTATTGGCACACGAAGAAACGACAGGCTAAATCTTAGATGGATTGATGGCTTGGAAAAAGATGTCCTAGTTTTGAGAACTAGGAATTGGAAAACTAACAGAAAGAAGGCTGGAAAAGGCCAATGCCCACCCTGGGCTGTAGAGCCACTGAGGAAGGAAGGAATTTAAAGACAAATTTAAATAAACTAATTTTAACACTTTTTAAATAAAAAGTAATTTCTACAAACATTTTTTTTCTTTTGAAAATAGTTAATATCAAAGACAATTAAGGAATATATATCTATATATATATAATAGCTTGCTCATATGTGTTTTCAAATTATATTTTATCATTATCTCAGTAAATTCAGCCTATTAGGTTTACTCTGAAGTAAAATAATCAAAATATCTTAAGAGAAGGAGTTATTATCCATTACTCAGAAAGACTTGAAAGAATAATGCATGTAGAGTATCACCAAACCATTGACCTAGATCCCAAGGTGTTGCCAAGCGAAGCTTAAGTATGTCTGACTGTGACACCATCAGTCTTTTCTGGAATTACTAAAGATGTCAATGAAGGCTCTGATGAACCTAATTCAATGAAAAATTACTGCTAGTCACATTCTAGTGGGTCAAACAGTTAGAAGTAAGCGATCAGTAATTGTATTCTTTAGTGATAAAGAATAGTCACTGTTCCATTGTCCTTTTTCTCTCTCTTGCACTTCAGACCAATTGCATTGAATTCATAGATAAGTTCTTCAGTTAGTAAAATATGTGGGTTATTAATCATTTAGAGCTTTGTTCTCCTAGAAAATATAAATTATAATGAAAGTAATGTTCCCTAAGTCTTAAAAATTCTATTAAAGCTATAAATTATCAGGGTATCATCTTTTCAAAGTGGAACACACATAACAACGCAATATCTTTTAAATATATTTCAAAACTTTAAAGAATTTTTTTCGGACAAAAGGATGATTAATATAAAATCAAAGTATAGATCCTTTCATAACCATAAATATCAAACATATTTTAATTGAAGTGTTAAAGTGTAGGCAGCTTAAGGTCTGAAGTCAAGTAATTTATTTTACATTAAGGTATCCGACTATGTTCGGAACCGTGATTTTAAAAAAACGCATAAATGGATAATTTTCATGATATTTAGTGTCACTCAGGTTAGAATGCATGTATAAAATTGTTTTAAGGACATTTTGACAAAAAGAAATTATTTAAATGCAATATTTTGGCAAAAAATTAACTTAGAATAATCTTTTTTCAAAATGTTCTCCTTTTGTGAAAAATGCTTCTATTATAATAATATTTTACCTGTATATAGATCAGATCTCTTTACAGAGGCTCAACTATGATTTCTGAATAATTCACATTATTTTTAGAGTTACAACCAATTGAAATAACTATCCGCGTTTTTTTCTTAAAATTGCTCCCCTCTGTTGTCGTAAAATATAGATAAACCACTTCTAAGTTATAAATTTCAAAAATTCTAGTTGAGCCTCTGTAAAGAGGTCTGAACTATATACAGGCAAAATATTATTATAATGGAAGCATTTTTCACAAAAGGAGAACATTTTGAAAAAAAAATTATTCTAAGTTAATTTCTTGCCAGAATATTGTATTTAAATAATTTTTTTTGTCAAAATGTCTTTATAAAACAATTGTATACATGTATTCTAATCTAAGTGACACTAAATATCATGAAAATTATCCATTTATGTGCTTTGCAAAATCACGGTTCTGAACGTAGTCGGATACCTTAAAAAATTCTTTGAAGAGTTTTTAGAGAAATCTGCTGTAGAACATGTAAAATAAATCTGAACTAGTCGTTGTACATGTATTTCTAGTGATATTTTTAGTAAGTAAGCTAGTGTAAAAATAGCTACTTTGTTTAAAAATATATTTTACTGAGAAAGCTGACTTTATACCACGCAGAACTATATTTTAACCTCCTGAAAAAAATAAGTTTATTTATCGAAGTTTTCAATTGAAACTGTCGTTTCAAATATTTCGAGAAAAAAATTTACGTCTGAAAATTTTATATAACTACATGCTGACTTTTTTTAATAGTCATAAAATAAAGTTCTTTTTTTAATAGCCTTTTTAACCAAATTAATTAAAAATGTTTTTAAGAACTTTTATATTTTTAACAGTAATTACATAAGTTTGTTGGTAAAAAAAACCAAGATATGTTTTTTAAGGGGAGACACAAAAGATTCAATAAACAAAAATCATTTTCAAAAATCGAATAAATTTTTTTTAGTTTAAAATTTTTCCATATATTTTTTTTCTATAATCTTAAAAATTTAAAAATTTCTTTTTAAAAAAAAACCCTTTCAAAGAAAACTTTTTTAATCGTTTTTATTTCACTTTTCCAATTGGTAAAAGAATTTTAATTTATCCCCCAAAAAAAAAAAATCCAATTTTTTTTTTCATTTCAAATGCTATTTTTTATAAAGCCAAATGCTTTAATATTTTTTCTAATTATTTCATTTAATATATGTAACAAAATTTATATGAATTTTTTGAATCAAAGCAATATTTCTTTTTTTTTCAAAAATACTTGATTTTAGAATTTACAAATTTTCATGGAATTTTCAATACGAATTCATAAAAAAAGTATTTTACGAATATCAATCATATCATCCCAAAATTCACACCAGCTTTTGTTATACATAATCGAGGTACTTTTAAAACAAATTTCATGTTTTATTTATTATTGAAAGAAAAGTAGTTTTTTTAAAATCATTCATGAATTTTTAAAGTTTTTCTTTAAAAAAAAAATTAAATGGTTATTTTTGGGATTTTGAGCAAAAACTGTTTTAGAATATATATTTTTTAAAAGGGAAACCCAAAAACTAAAAAAGGTACAAAAAAATTAAAAACCCATTGTTTAGTGAAAAAAAAACGTTTTTTAAAAAGGTACATTTTTTTATAAGAACAGAAGCCTCTTTTTCTCTAGTTAAAAAATAAATAAATAAAAAAAAAAATGTCAATAAATTTAAAAAAAAAAAAATACGGGCTTACAAAAAATAAGTCATAAAAAAAACTCCATTAATAAAAAAAACCATAGTTGAACATGAAATTTAAAAAAGTCAAATTAGAGCATAAGGGCAAATTTAAAAACTAAAAAAAAAACCCGAGATAATTTTTTAAAATCCAAAACCAAATTACGAGGGAAAGATCTTTTTGGGAAGCCTAATCATCTCATGTATTTTTAAAAAAAAACTGCATCTAGCGAATAATTTTTTTTTTTGCATAAAATTTTTTTTTATAACTAACGACAACATTTTATTTTTTCCCAAAAAAAAAGTAAAACCAAAATTTTTTGTATAATGATACACCCTTTCAAAAAAAACCCCCAAAAATTTTTTCTCCAAAAGTTGTACGCCATAATCCCATTACTTGACGAAAACCCAAAATTCGGAATTAATGTTGCCCAAAATCACAAAAGATTAGGGCTTCAAAAAGGGTAAAAAATTTTTAAGACCAAAACTAGCAGCCACTGCCAAAAAAAACCCATCGGTCCCCTTTAAAACAAAATAAAAAGCAACCCCCCTTTTAATTTTTCCCGGGGGCCCCCCCAAAACATTTTTCTGTAAAAGATACAATTACTTTGGCTTTCTTTACTTGGGAAAAGAAAAAAGATTAATCCTATCGTTTGGCTAGCTACCCGGGGCCCACCCCAATGAATATCGATGTATTGTTTTTAATTTAAAAAGGGTGCTGACGTTTGGGGTCTTAGAAAATTTTTTCTTTTTTTTGGGAAGAAGATCAGAGCGCCCCCTTTTTGTAGAAAATTTTTTGTTCTTTTGGTGCCCTTTTTGGGTTGGGTTTTGGGGCCCTCGAATTTTCCGGGGAAAAAATCCTCTACCCCCCTTTTCTTTATGTCAAAACGGGCTGATTAACTTTTAAATTTAAATGTTTGTTCTGAAAAAAAGGGACTTGTCCTTTCATCCAATTTGTTGAGGCGGGAATTGTTTATGGAAAAAATGAAAAAAAGATGTGACTGACTTGTTTTTAACATTTAAATGTGGAATGTCGAAAAAATTTACTAAAATTTTCGTTTTTGAAAATTGACTTTTTCTCAACGCTTGTAAAAAGTATTTTTAATGTTTTCTTAAAAATTTTTGACTTTAGTTTTCCCCCTTTTGTTTTTATTTATTATTTTTTAAAAGGTTTCCCAAAACACAAAATGGTTCGGGGGCAAAAAGTTTTTTTAAATGGGATTTTGGCCTTTAATTAGAAAAATTTTTTATTTTTTTCTTTTACACCCAAAAAGGAAAGACAAATGTTGCTAAATATTCTGTTTTTTTGTTTTTCCTTTAATGTTAAAAAAAAAGAAAAAATAAAATATCGGAAAAAAATATATAAAATTGATAATAAAAAAGGAAGAAATTTTTTCATTTTTTTCTATCTTTAAAAACAATCTTTTTCTCCGTTTAAAAAAATTGTTTTTACACGAAACTTTTTTTAAATATATCACTAAAATTGAAACAAGAAAAAATTTTTTCCCACAATATTTATAAGCAAGCTGATGTTGAAAACCCAAAAAATGTCATTTCCCTTTATAGTCCTTTTTTTTTTCCAAGTTTTATATTAAAATTTTTTTGGTTTTAAAGATGTTTTAAAAAATAATTTCTTTTTTAATTTTCTTTTTAAAATTAATTTGATTTTTAAAATTTTTTTTTTGAGAGAAGAATTTTTTTCCCCTTTCCCCAAGGGGAAATTTTTTATTTTTTTTTAATAGCAAAACATGATATTTATAAAATGTGGGGTTTCCCAAATACAAAATTTGGGCAGAAGGAATTTATAAATTAGATATAAATTTGTTTTCAAAAATATAAAATTTATACATATTACTTTCCTTTAAAAATTTTAAAAAAAAGATCAATACATATTGGGCCTTGAAAACTATACAAAATATCTTTTTTCTCCTATATTTTTTTAAAGACAATCCATATGTATATAGTCACTATTTTAGCAACCGGTCATCTAGAAAAGTTTTTTTTTTTTCCCGGAAATTTACCTAAAATCCGGCGTATAAACGCGCAACCCGGGGTTTAAACCCCATACTTTTCAAACAGTATTTTTTTTTATTTTTTGGATATTCCGCCGTATAACGCGCACCACTTTTACAAAAGGGAAATTTTTGGAAAAGCACGTTTGCAAAAAGCCTTTTGTTTTTTAAGTTTTATTCAAAGGGATTACAAAATCTTAGAAAAAAAGTTCCTTTTAAATTACTACTTTTTTACAAGGATTAGGAATTTAAAATTTTTTTTTAAAGAAACATATTTTGATATGTGCAATTGTCGTTTTTTTTTTTGCTTATCTCTTTTTCATTTTTTGAGGGTATTTTTAATTTCCCGGGTATAACGCGCACCCCAATTTTTAATGTTCTTTTGTTTAAAAGGGGGCTTAAGCCGGCGGATTTTTCCCCGTAACGGGGCCCATTCGCGAGCCTCTCACCAATTTTTCTTTGGGGGGAAAAACTATTTCTTTAAGTAGTGTTTTTTAAACTTTCTCCCAAAAAAAGATGTGGTTTAAAAACTAAGCATATTTTAACATTAACTTTTAAAGGTTTTTGGGAGGGTTGAAAAATAAAGTTTAAGTTAACGTTAACTAGTAGAAAGCTAGTCGAGAGGGATTGTCGATTAGTTATTTAATATTTAAATTTATAATTTTACTATTTGGGCAATAAAAATACGTGAATTAGGGAAAAATATCAAAATAGAAGCCAAAAAAGTTCAAAAACGGAAATTAGATTATTTAGGGAAAGTATGTTAAACCAAAAAGTTCCCAAAAATAAAATGATTCAATTCAAAAATTAAATATTAAATATCTCGTTTTAACCCCGCTTTTGCTTCCCAAAAATTTAAATTTTGATTCTTTCTAAACCCGGGGTTTTTGGGGCTTTTTTTTAAAAAATTAATTTTAAAATTTTATTTCCGTTTTTTATGGGCCCCCCCTTTTTTCTAATTCCCGAATACTGATGGATGTGAAGGGGAAAACCATCACTTTTAGTTTGCAACTTGATATTCCCGGGTATGTTGTGCGCCAAAAGGTCTAGAGCACAAATTAAAAGGTTGAAAAAATTTAAAAAGAAATTTTTAAAAAATTTAAAAAAATTTAGGGGGAAGTAAATTACCGCGGCCCTTTTAAAGGGGGTTTAAAATTTCTTTCTAAAATAAGGTTCCCGGTTTTTTTTTTGAAACAGCGAAAAATACAACTTTTATTTTCAATAATACATGATTTATTAAAGTCTTTAAAAAAAAACTTATTTAATGTATAAAAAAAAAATTTTTGTTAAAGGGGATGAAAAGGAGCAGGTTTTTAAAAAAATGTTTTAAAAGGCATAAATGGAAAAATATTTGGGGTCACTTTGATTAGAATGCATGTATGCAATTGTTTTAAGGGGGAAAAAAAAAATTTTCTAAAAAAACAAAAATTTTGGCAAAAATTTAAATTTGAAAAAACCCTTTTTAAAATGTTTTCCCCTTTGTAAAAATCCTTTTTTTTTAAATACTTTGGGCCGTAAATAGTTCGAAAATCCTACAGAGGGTCAATAAATTTTTTAAAATATAAAATTAGAAATTTTGGGGTTTTTTCCATATTTTACCGAAAACAGAGAGGGGCAATTTTAAGAAAAAAAGCCGGTAAAATTTTTTAAAAGGGGTTTTAACTCTGAAAATAATGGAATTTTTTAAAATTCATAGTTGGCCCCGTAAAAGAGGTCTGAGCGACAGGCAAAATATTTTATAATAGAAGGGATTTTTTCCCAAAAGAAAAATTTTGAAAAAGATTTTTTTAAGTTAATTTTGGCAAAAAATTGTAATTAAAAAAATTTTTTTTGGTCGAAATTTTACTTTTAAAAAAAATTTTATGAAGGGGAGTTTTAATGGGTGACACTAAAAATCATAAAATTATCCATTTTATGGCTTTTTAAAACACGGTTCCAAGTCCCGGGTAAACCCTTAAAATTGAATAAAAAGGGAAAAAGAATTACATTTAATTTTAACAAAAAAAATTTAAAACCCTTTTAAAAAAAATTTAAAAATTTTTAAATTTTTAAAGGTAACCCTTTTTTTGAAATTTATGTATCATCAGTTCATTTTGCTATGATTATGGAAATCCTATTAAAAAAAAAGAAAAATCGAAGGCTGAAATTATCAGAGTATAATAATATTTTCCCGTGCATTATAATATTTTAACAATTTATACTATTAAATAAAAGATAAGTAATTTCCCTTTTAAAAAATAAGTTTTAAATTTTTTTTTAAAAAAAAAATTTCAATTCGACAATTGTTTCATTTTTAAAAATTTATTATTTTTTAAAACTTCAATTTTTTCATTGTACTGGGCTTTTTTTCCAAAAAAATTTATAAATTTCTTCAAGAAAACAGTTCTATTTGATTACAAAAGTTACTTGAAACTAGATACTTAACGAAAGTCAAATGTTAGCGTAAAATTAAATTAAATTTCTCTGTAAAGAGACTAATTTGTAAGAGAACAGCAATTTATACAGAATAGTAACATAAGAATTCTTTTCGAAGATTTTCTAAGTGAATATATTTAAATAAATTACCAATGCCCGGGTGTCGCAAAGTCAAGGAATTTCTTTTATATGTAGTTGCATGAGTGAATTTTAATTATAATTATGATACATGATGCATAATTTTAAATCTTATTTCACACCCATGAGACCTGCACTAAATTCAATATAAAGTAACTAATATTTATCAGTTAAGCATCTCTTGATAATTAAGATTAATTGGAAACCTTTTGGGAGTCCCTTAAGATATCGAAGAGGTCTGTTTCCCTGCTTATCTTTATAATTTAAAAAGGTGTTTTGGGGTTTTGTAAAAAAGTCATTTTAACGATAGTTATGTCAGAGTTTAATTAATAAATCCTGCAGACATCATGTGCTTTAAAGGTTTGTTTAACATCAGATGTATAAAGATAATTATTGTTACAGAACAGTTACAACGTGAGGAACTTAAAGTTTCATGAGCCAAAACTGGTGGATTTAACTTTTAATCGCGCGATATATTATAGACATACATCTGAAACTTAAAAAAGATGGTAAAATTTCTCCAATACTTAAAAATGAAACGGTGTTTTATGTTTTTACTGGGTTGAAAGTAACGAGCCAAATCACTTGGTAAAAATTAATACATTTTTTAAACTAAAATATCACCATTACAAAATTATCGGCAAAACAAGACTTTACAAGACAATTGCAATTAACATTAGGATATTCTCAAAAGTAAATTTTAAAACCCAGGGGTCTTTTGAAGATCTGAAAGGGGTCCACGCCAGCAAAAAAATAATTTGGGGGCCAATGAGGTGTAAATGGGAGTTTATGCTAGTGGCTCTCATTAAACTAGATCGTGACTTTAATTTTAAGAAAAAATTTAATCTAGTGGAAACCAAATTTTACCTATTTAACAACTCTATTTACTAAATTTAATGAGGCTAATATGCACCTACAAGATGACAGCATAGATTTTATTAAAACAAGAAACATTTTAACATTTCTTTCCAGTTAAGTTAAAGAAGTATAATTCTGGAAGGGCCCAAATTTTTTCTCAATTTGTTACAGACAATCTGTCAAGAGTTTTAACCTAAGTTCAAAATTTAAATGGTCTTTATTCAGATTTTGAAACCAGGTTTGAGAATGCTTGGACTATGGTAATACCACAGTAAGCCTTGAATTCATATAGTTCCATTGAAAATAAAAGGTCACATTACAATAAGAACTGATACAGTGGCCGTTTCACCTCCGCTCCCCATTGCGGAGGAGAGTCTAAGCCATCTGACCACCTAAGTACATATTTTGGCTTGGGGTCTAAGACCTGATTTTGCAGGGGGTTTAATATTTTGCGTTGCGCCACTGAACTGATTGTAATAAGCACTAACGGATATTTTAAAGTTTAGAAACGGATGTCAGCAATTTTGGCTTTAAAAAGTCAAACCTGTTATTTGTCCCGATTTATAAAATATCGCGAAAATATATATATATATATTTAATTGTTTTTTCTAGTGGGAAGGAGTTTCAGCGTGGTTGTCAATCTCCAAAAAAACCGGAGACACTACTAACAGAGGAGATTTAAGGTTAAACCTGGCAAGATTGATACCAAATGTGGAAAATTTGTTATTGTGGCACTAGATTCATCCGTCCCATTAAAATCATTTGTTTGTTTTTTAGTTATTTTATTTAACTTTTAATGTAATCGACATGTGCTTTTTAAATCTTAAACACAATACTTCATTACAATTAGAAATTTAATTATTTCAAAGTAGTAGCAGTACCAGCTATCAAAAAGACATTTAAGTTGATAAATTTGCAAAAATTCAATATTAATTAAGAAGGGGTCTACCTCAAACCAAAAAACATAACTAGGGGATGAGACTAAAAAGTTTGGGAACCTCTAATTTAGAGAAATAACTTATAGTAAATTTTAGTAAATGCAGTCCATGATTGGACGGCGAGGTGGGAGATCCTACCTGGTTCAGATCCGGGCCTTATCTCTTATGTTACAAAACGCGGGGTAACAGTTCACAATGTCCATAGCGTGGCGGCATATTCCATTTTGGGAGCTATAGCGTGTTACAAAAAGATTTTTACAAAATTTCATATTTTATTGCATTATTATAAGGTAAATAAATCATAGAGTTAATTGTAAGGAATGATTATTTGACAGTTTTATGTGTCATCAAAATTTTAAAATAGTGAACAATCGATTACATTTATTTCATTTTATTTTTAAATACATCTCAGTAATAAATTGAATCATATTTAAAATTTTTTAATATAATATTATCTACATACCCCCACCCCAATTTTTTAATATAAGAATGCATGGTAGGAAGGGATTTGTAGAGGCACCCAAAGAAAAATAAGACAACATCCAATTTTTAAAAAAAACTTAAGACATCGTAGAAAAGTTCTTTGCTACAATTTTTATTGGACATTATCAAAATTATGACTACTAAAAGCAACAAAAAACTTCGTAACTGCAATGACGTGGTTGCCTGGCAAAGTTAACAATACGGGTCAGTAGGTAAAGTTTTGTGTGTGATCTAATGGGTAATGATAGTACTAAAAATGATATCTTGTTCTCTAATCATATGAGTTGCATAATAGGAATACTTTACCGTGGTAGTTTGGTTAGTAGAATAGTGAACTTGTGATCCTACGTAATGAATTCTGTTTTGTACTTCCAAAGATCATCGTAATGTCATTCTTAGCACATGAGCGTAATTAATAGTTTAATGGCCATGATCGCTCATTTACGACTGGCATTCTTCTTCTTAGAATTAAGTCACGAGTCCGATTTCTCTTTTCATGAAAGATTTATCAATCATAATGAGGGTATTGATCTTATCAGCAGTACTTACAAAGATTAAATGCATGCGTGGACATTAGGAAAGTGAGGAGGTACAAGCACACACACAGATGCCATTCTTAGTATATGAAAGCGGATAGTAGATTAATGCCCATGGTCGCTCACTTTTGATTGGCATTCTTCGAATTCAGCAGCGGGTACGAATTAAGTTCTCTTTCTACGGAAAACTGTGAATCATATTGTGGGCCACTGCATGCCAGCTGCGCTTGCAAAGAAAAAAGGCGTATGTGGACGCTAAGAGAATGAGGGAGAACTCGCAGCAATGTCATTCTTAGCAAATGTATGTTGGACAGCACTTTAACGGCTGTGATCGCTCACTTTCATGATTGGAAGTGTGCTTTCTATAGAAGACTCTTCATCATATATATAGTGAGGACTATTACTTATCAACTAGCTCTAACTGTATCTCTCTAGGGCAAAAATATTGCAAACAAAATAAATATTGACAATATTTTATTCTAAAGATGGCTTAGTTTTCAAATGCATGTAAGAATTTCCAAAGCCAATTCGTGTTGGTGAAATCATTGGCATTTTTTATAACTATTTCTTTTGTTGTAGTATCTGTATTCCAAGGAGTTTACTACATCAATGCAATAAAAACATCGTGATAAATCTCAGATTAGACAAAATATTGTAACACATACCTTTAAACACTTAAGTACAAGCTACTTATCATTTCCCTACTTCAGACAATCAAAGAAAACAAAACGTTGACGCAGCCGGTTTGAAAACGACGGTGGATGTAAATCCTCATATTCTTCCCTTTCCCCCCTTTACTTTTGAGTTACGGAACCACTCAACCGTCGGCTTTTGCGGATGAGTTTTTTGAGAACATGATATTTCACAGATGAATATAACGTGAATTCGAGTTATTTCACAAATGCAGCACATTTTCCCTTTTTTCTCCCCTCAGAAAAACGACTCTCTTTTCTCAAAGATAGAAATCTGGTATTACTGATGGACTCCAGGTTTATGCAACTTTCTCTTCTGAATCGCCCAGTAGGGGAAAAAGGAATATTTTTTCCCGAATACAACGTTAGGCAGTAAGTCATTTCTTCCTTTCATTTTTTATGTTCGCAAACACGGGAAGAAATGCAAAGATCCAATAACGTATAAAAGACCCGAGTTTTGTAAAGTAAATCTCATGTATATGTATATATTTACATTCCTTCAATCAAAAACTTGGAAACGATGCATTTTTTATTTCGATAAGTAGTAAGTATAAAAGTATTTTTGAGTATGGACAGAGAAGTCATGTGCAAACTTAGTTTAAACATTGTAAAAAAAATTATTTTTCTAAAATTTAACTAATTATATCATGTACACTAGATGAATAGCATGCTAGTATAAATGTGTTAAGAATTTTCCTACAATATGTACTGTATTTTCCAGTGTATAAGACACTCTTTAGGTAATTTTAGAATTGCGATTCCCTAAAAAATGGGTTAACCTTGTGACGGGGCTATATCGGTACTTCTTCTAATAATCCTCTTGGGATATCTTTGGGGCCAGAATGGCAATTCTTTACAACCAACCCAAGAAGAAAGCGTGGTTATGTATATTAGGAATTGTATATAGTGGAACATTAGTATTGGCGAGGAGCGCTAAGTAAAGCTAAGTGAAGTGAGGTAAAGCTCAAGGTGAAGTTCTGGGTGAAGAGTCTTAGAGTATTCTATGAGTCGGTCTAGTAGTGCCAGTGAAGCTGATTAATAAGTGGGTCCGAGACCAGAAGAGTATTCCCTTAGACGGATCAAGTTGGATCGAAGAATAAATTGAAGATATAAGGACGGTAACTGTTCGCCGAGGAAATAGCGATAAGACAGTTTGATTAAGCTTTAAGACTAGAGTGGATTCTAATAAGTTAGTAAATCAGCTATAAATATAGATACAGTGGTTTATTGCGCTATTTGTCATAATTACAGTTTACGTCGCATCACTCTTGATCATAAGCCTCCTATACTAGTGTTGTTTTATTGAATATAAATTAAGATCATAATAAACTAATTTTATTATGGCAGAGTTTAGTGGTCCATTTTTCATTCCTTCAAACATAGGTCGCGTGGGTGGTGACGAGATGATACCCCAGCGTGCGGGGTATCACAACCTGATAAGAATGACACTGAACAGAGTAAAATAAAGCTGGGATCAGAAGTATCGGATGCATTCTGTACTAAAAAGGGACAGAAACAAGGAGACTCCTTGTCGTGTCATCTGTTTAACGTAGCACTTGAGAAGACAATTAGAGACACTGGTAAACAAACTTGGAAAACAATCCTTGTTAAATCTATGCAACTGCAGCATTTGCAGATTATATTGATATCGTAAAGGATTTAAGTGCGTTTGAGACAGCAGCAAAAAATATAGGAGTAACGGTAAACGAAGGAAAAAACTAAATTCATGGTAATAAGAAACAGAATCTCAAATCTACAACCACTGAAATTTAATGAATATGGATTTGAACAAGTGATTCAATCTAAGTACTTAGGCACAGTAGTAAACAATGGTAATGGCATAAAAATTGAAATCAAAAATAGAATCAAGAGGACTAACAGATGGTCGTAAGACCAACTGTTTTATACGGCAGCGAATGCTGGATAATTAACAAAGAAGACGAAGAGAAACTGATGGTTTTCGAGAAAAAAAATCTTACGAAAGCTTTTTGGTGCAGTTAGAGAAAACGGAATCTGGAGAATACGATACAACCTTGAGCTTAAATCGAAATACAGAGAACCCAACATAGTCAAAGTGATCAAGGATTCCCAAATAAGGCGGCTGGGATATGCATTTCGATATAGCGATGAAAATCTTGTCAAGAAAATAACTTTCCAAATTCCAGAGGGAAAAAAGAAGACAGAGAACATGGTGGATGGATAAAGTAGAAAAGTGGTTGAAGGACTTAAGAGTTAACCGATGGAAGAACATAGCACAAAATAGATCAAGATGGTCTAAGCCAGGGGTACTCAACCTTTTTTTCTGCTGGGCCCCATACATATGTCAGCTACTTCACGCGGGCCGCATACGTATGTTAGTTATTTCTCGCGGGCCGTAACATGAGGATAAATGGTGGAGGGAATGCTTTAAGGTATCCGACTACCTTCGGAACCGTGATTTTAAAAAAGCGCATAAATGGATAATTTTCATGATATTTAGCGTCACTTAAATTAGAATGCATGTATAAAATTGTTTTAAGGACCTTTTGACAAAAAAAAATTATTTAAGTACTATATTATGGCAAAAAATTAACTTAGAATAATCTTTTTTTCAAAATGTCCTCCTTTTGTGAAAAATGCTTCTATTATTTTAATGTTTTGTCTGTATATAGTTCAGACGTCTTTACAGAGGCTCAACTAGAATTTTTGAAAAATTCACATTATTTTCAGAGTTACCACTGGTTGAAATAATTATCGGCGTTTTTTTCTTAAAATTGCTCCCCTCTGTTGTCGTAAAATATGAATAAACCCACTTCTAAGTTATATATTTCAAAAATTCTAGTTGAGCCTCTGTAAAGAGGTCTGAGCTATAGACAGGCAAAACATTATTATAATAGAAGCATTTTTCACAAAAGGAGAACATTTTGAAAAAAGATTATTCTAAGTTAGTTTTTTGCCAAAATATTGAAATTTAAATATATTTTTTTGTCAAAATGTCCTTAAAACAATTTTATACATGTATTCTAATCTAAGTGACATTAAATATCATGAATATTATCCATTTATGCACTTTGCATAATCACGGTTCCGAACGTAGACGAATATCTTAATACCAGGATAACATCGGTAATTTAATATGTGGAAAATTGATCAAAATTATATAACTTCTGTTTTGCTTTTTTTAAATTATTCTTCTTTTTTTTAATATTTTTTTTTATTTTTGTCACTAACACTAAATTAGAAACATTTAAGTAACACTCTTTCACAATTTCCGCATCAGTAAACGGTTTCATATGATTACCAATAATATAACAAACTTCATAGGATGTCTTTGTTACCGCTGTGATATTACCACTGGCAAAACACTTTGTTGCTGTTGAAAGGATTATTCAAGAAAAAGCCTATTTATCACCTCTTGAAAGAGATCTTAGAAGAAAAGTGTCATTGAATGATTCCTGTTTATTGGTATTTTTTAAATACAGCACTTTCGTGATAAATCAAACAATTACTGATCCATGTTTGTTTTTCACTACAAAATAGTCAACCTCCGACTCGTCTTGAAACGATATATTTTCTTCAAATATTAAAAATATATATGAAAGATAAGTTAAAAAAATTAGTTTTTACCAAAAAATGTGCTACCCACTGTTGTCGGGTTTTCGCCAACCGTAAGCGTTCCAAATAGAAAAGGAATATCAATTTGCACCCTCGACACCGACAGCAAAAGAAAATTGGGTATAATTGATTTCTTGACGAATTTCCACAAAATTTTATACTTTTTTTAAATGCAATTTCTCAGAGCAGTGGGCCATGACCGGGCCACTTAAAAAGGATCGGTGGGCCGCAGGTTGAGTATCGCTGGTCTAAGCTGACTGAGAAAGCCTTGGCTGCAGTGCTTGGAAAGAAGAAAACAATCTTTTGTTTGAGCCACATTTTTAAATCGAATGCAAATTTCTGGATAAACATCTAAAATTTAAAACACAAAAATTAAAATAAATCACAAAAAATAACAATAAGATAATTTTAAAGGGAACAGGAACCTTCGAAGAAATTTTTTTGAATTAACCTGAATTTTGCCTGTAAATGCAGATTTTATGACCTATGGGGCTCTAAAATTAGAAAATACCAAAAAAAGTTTTGTTAGTGTATATTTTTTACTGAAGGTATTTTATAAAAAATAAAGCAAAAAAAAGACTTTTTCGCAAAACATGATAATTGAAAAGAAAATAAATATATTGACATTTTGTATATGAATAATATGCATACAACCTTATCTAGGAATAGACTCTTATTTTGGTAATATAACTATTACGTGGGAAGTTATTGTGTTTCAGCTTCTATACGTTGACATTTTTTTTAAAAGCTATTGTAATTTTCACTTTAATGCTATATAACCCACACAACACAAAATCTTAAGAAAGGTCTATTCCTGTATAAGTATTTAAAAACATAAATATAAATTTTTTTTATTCAAGCATAACTTTTGAGATACTGTGTTTTGCGGTAAGAAAAATGTGAAAAAAATCATTTTGAAAACGACAAAAAATAACATAAA
>BMAV01015309.1:0-14111 GCA_019973955.1 Trichonephila inaurata madagascariensis
TAAAAATTTTCAACGGAAAAGGGAAAAGAAGGATAAATTGAATGACAAGAAGGAGGGTCGAAAATAAAAAAAGAGATCACTAGGGTACCCGGGGTTTGTGAAGCCCATGTTTACCAAAGACTAAACCCTTGGAAAAAAAAGATCATGGGGAACCTGGGGTTGTGACACCGTACTCACCAAAAAGGTGAGCCCCTGAGGGCTTAGGGGAGAAAGGGGGACACTTATAAACTCGGACAATACATTTGAGAAAAATTTCCCCGGTATGCTCTTTGGGAGGAATCAAAAAAAGGCATGTGTCTCAAGTTGAATGTATGAAGGTAGAAAGAACAATATATTATTTTTTTTTTTTGAAAAAGATAAGTTCCTTTCGGGGGGTTTTCCCATATTTATTTAAATCTTCGGGGGACTGGTTCGCCCCATTTTAGATTTAATTTCATAGCTATTGTGATTTTCATAAAACAACGCATGGCGATAAAAGCCCTAGACGATCAAACACACGAGAAATTTTAAAAAAGAACATTTTTTTAGAAAAAAAAGCATTTTGTTTCTTCTAATGAAACACTGAAACTAAAAGAAATCGATTTGGATTCCATTGTATCCGATTTTTATTTCTTCATCATTTTGCAACTTTAAGATCTTGATTTTGGGGAACCTCCTTGATCACTGTTTCACTGTTGACTGCCATTCTGAACCCTCCCCTTTCTCATCCTCCTTTGGTTGGCAACGGGGTTCAACTGTTTTTTCAGTCGGGGCCCACAGTAAATAATTATGAAAATGAGGGGAAAAGAGGCGTGAAAGCAAAGGATATTTCCCTTTCATCAAGTGCAAGTTGAGTCAAGGTTCGAGTTGAAAAATATGGTGCACATGAGGTGCCATAGAAAAATGGAAACCTATATTCCTTCCTGGCTCCTTGGATTTTTCCCCCCATAGAATTGTGCCAATTGGTTTTTCCGATGAATCTTTATTTGAGCAACATCTTTTCCCAAATCTGCACACACAGCTATTTGGCTTTTTAAAAAGAAAATTGAATACACGTCTCGTTGCATCGGGGTCCAACCTTTTTTAAAAACTTAAGAATACTCTGATGTTGATTTGGCCCATGCATGAAACAACCCTCAATTTTTTTTGTCTAAATTTCGTAGAATCGCGGGTGAGAAAGATAATATGCTTCCTTTTTAGCGTAGTCAATTTTTGGGAAAAAGCTCCCTAACCCCCAAAATTAAAATATTCCTTTAAAATCTCTAGATTGAGAATAAATCGCGGTTTCTTGTTTAGTGAATGTTCTAATGATTTGAATCTTCGAATAGCTGATTCTTGAACCCCCTAATTTAGATGGTGGTGAATGAAATGGTAATCCACCACATATCGTCCATCCTCATTTCTAACATGAGTTCTATGAAATGATCTTCACATCCCCTTTTCTTCACTAGTTAATAAGCTAGCTTCAGGTACTGAATCTAACTTCCAAAAGTTACCACTAAATCTTCAGTTACTACCGGGATGCTATTAACCGCAATTGAAGAAAACATTCTTCAGAAGGACATTTCTGCGACTATCCCCCCTAAATCTGAACGAACTGCAAATGGTTTACTGTCCCCAAGGGAAAGAGATTGACCCTTAGCATTGGAAGAGCTATGTTTACACCAATGAGAATATCGATAGGACCACTCTTAAAAAAGTAGGATCAGCTAACTTCAAATCACTAAAAGGCTCAGACCAAGAAGAATCTAAACTGAAATGTGGAAGTTGACCCACAATCTTATTAACTACATATACGAAGTTCAAAGGAAATATTAGATGTAAAATGAGGAGTAAACTTAATCTCCGAAATACCATTAGTTCGGTATCTGATGCTCCAAGACATGAAATGCGCACATGTGCTCGTTTCAAAGGCAACCCAAGTCTTTCCAAACAACTATTAGTGATTAAGCAAGCCTGACTTCCCGGGTCAAGAAGAACACGCACAACTGAGTTCCACCGAAAGAATCATAAACATTGACTAGTGCAGTACATAGAAGACCCCGAGATTGGGAAACGAACCCCCGAACAAGAAGTTATACTTGGATTATTTACATTAGGAGGATTTGGACCTGTATCAGTATTAGCATCAGACATAACTGGGTGAAACACTTGGCTGAAGTTTAAAGTACTGAATTATTAGCATCTCTAGGAATGGAAAAAATTTGGCTCACTAGAGTCATAAAAAGTAACAATGTGTGATGCGATTTCCACATTTTCGACATTTTTTAGTGCTTTTACAAAGCAGACTTCCTATGAAATTGAGTCAAACAATTGAAGCAAATGTTATTTGATTTTACAAAATTCACTCTCTTTTGAACAGAAAGATTTTGAAATGCATCACATTTATTTAAATTATGATTGTTCTGACAGTAAGAACAATGCAGTTGGAAACCTGAAGCAACTAGTGTTACTTTCTTATTACTAATGTTTCTTTTAACTCCATAACCTTCAGTCATGAGTGATCTAGCATGATTCGAAAGAAATTGTAAGAGCTCGCTGAGCGAAGGAATTTTTTCACTATCTAAAGACCTTTCCCACCAACCTCTTGTGGTTGAGTCTAATTTAAATTGAATGATAAACATTAGAATTATATCTGCTGTACCCTCGACCTTGAGATCTAAAGTCTCCAATAATCGAACGCATTCCTTAGTCGAATCGACTAACTTTAGAATTTGAGCATGGGATTCACAAGTTATCGGCGAAATATTCATAAGTTTTTTCATTAAAGAGCTCAATATTTCACGCTTATGAAAATATCTTTCCTTTAAAAGATCCCAAGCAATCTGAAAATTACCATCTGTTATTGGAAGTGATTGAACTATCTTCTGAGCATCTCCTTTTAAAACCCCTTTGAGATATTGTAATTTTTGAGCACCAGTTAAATTTTGATTATTTGTAACGGCTGCTTGAAACAGATCCGAGAAAGTCAACCATTCATCAATAACTCCAGAAAATGTCGGAAGCGACAAAGTAGGAAGTTTAATTTCGGTTGAATCAGAATTTCTAGTATGAGTTACTTCCGTATTTTTATTTGTTTTATTTAGATGCGAGACCCGTCTATCTAATAAAATTAACATTTCCTCCCATGTATCGAACAGCTCTTGTTTTTCTAAGATATAATCCTCAATTTCATTATCCCTAGCAAGGCTAAACAAATTATCAAAAATGGTTTTCAATTCTTCCCCTATTGTATCAAACCTATTTTTTCTAATTTTGAGCTCGGAAGAATCCAATTCATTAATATCCTCTAACGTTTTATTTTTTAAACGCGTTAGTGATGATATAATGGCTTTTTTCTGGTTTAAGCACGCTTTAACTTTCATATTTAAATTTTGAACAAATTACTGATCAGAAGAATTCCACTTATATAGCTATTTAATTCAAATTAAAATAAGTAACACAAGTGCTTTTCACATTCGGAATCCAATCGCAATGACTCACTACTCAAAGGCGAAAAAAACAGAAAGAACACTAAATAAATCTTCACAGAAATAAATCACATTCAAGAGTACTATAGCAAACGCACACACAAAAAGCATTCAAATAATATGTTTACAAAATGAACTGACTCACCCGACCTAACTATCCGAGAAAGCTCCCTGAAGAAACCAATGGAGTAATCCACTCATCGGAAGAAACGTCGAATGAAGGTCACACACAAGTAACTCCTTAACAAAACGAAAACACAAATTTTGAGTTCAACAACCCAATAAAACCTTTAAATGCTTAGATACTCCGAGCGATCGGACCATTAATTATGTATATTAGCACTAGCGACGAATTTAGCGGACTGTAATAAATTGTGATCTAAGACTAAAGGTATCGGCTTTTGAATTCCAGTCTGTTGAAAGAAAAATTGATTCAATGAAAAGTCCAAGTTCAATTTGATATTATTGATATATTTCAATGCTGAAGAATATTTCAATATGAATAGAATAGTTCACACGTAATAACACAGTTCACAAGTAATAGTATAGTTCGCTAGTTAGAATTTCGACACAAGAATATTTCACAAAAGAATGCTTCACTATAGTAGATAGTATGTTTACATCTTAAGAAAGATAAAGATGCACTGGTCAAGCTGTGCTACAAGACCACTTCTAAAATGAAAAGGCTCAATGCAACAGCGCTACCTAACGGTTTTACTATTCAACACCCCTCCCTCAACAAGGCGTGTCTTCAGTGGTACTAGCTCGAACTCTTGACAACATATGCATGAAATGTGTATAAATATATTTAATAGAGGATGTACCAAATTTTGGCCTAACAGTGCCCCCTCCCATTGTAAAATAAAACAACCCCTATTGTACACCTTAAAATAGGGTAAACAATTTACATTTGGATGTTTAATACATTATTATTATTTTCTGTTTTTTACTTTATGATACAAATTGCAATATTCAGACGCAACATTGTACCTTACATATAATGACATTTCAATGGAAACTTGGCAAAATATTGCGAGAAAGCCAAGTTGGTACACTTTGGGGGACTTGGAGACTTTGTGAATGCTACTGGACATTACTGGAGAAATGTATATCATCACAATCTGTGACGTAAATGGACTCTTGTAGAAAACGCTGGAAGGTAAGGAAGGGCTAAGCAAATCGTTCTCTTTTTAGTTAAATTCATCTCTGTATGAAACTTTTTTTTACTTATTATATCTTATGTATGAATAAATTTATTACAGCATGACAAAAAACATTTTTATTACATGGAGGGCGTTACATTTAGCCCCTAAAGAGTAACTATAAAATTTTGCTTTTAATTAACTGCATCCTGAAGATAAAAATCCTTAGGATGTTTACAAGAAATTTCGTTTATCGACCATATAGGAATTCCTCTGAAATATTGAAAAAAAAAAAAGTTGATAAGATATACACAAGAAGAAACTTTGCTTTGAAAAGCGACACATTTAACAAAGAAAAAGTCTCTCACTCAGGACGCATATACTTTTGAAGACTCAAATTAAAGTTTTAATCTGTAAAAAGTAAAACCATAAAACGCATAGGACATTCTTCGTTACTAGAAATGAAATTTTAACTAAAGATACTCCGATATTTTGACAGTACGGATTTGAACTTGTCACAGGTTTTACTCGGGTATTCTACTATTCCTCTTGAGGAAAATATTTATTAACTGTGATTTTAGTTTGAAAACTGCTTTCCTTAGAAATGACTTGATTTATGAAAATGTAACTACTATTAAAATGTCAGTCGCTGAGTATGCGATATAATGGTAAGTGTTGATCGATAACCTGAATTCTGCAAGAGTTAGTAGGCAGTGACTGGTCACCGAGCATCTTAAGATTAATATTTGACAGAAAAGTCATGAGGAAATGATTAAGTAACGAAACTTGGGACTGACCATAATATTGGGCTTCAAGAAGGATCATTGAAGGAGTTTTATTGAAGATAAGTCTTATCAATAACATAGATATTCGATTTGGGGTTTAGACTTCTAATTGTTTCGAAAGTTAAGTTATAAAAGTTCATTTCGTAAAGTGTCAAACGTTAAATAAAATGAGTTATTCTAAGATCATATCTGCATCTTTTTCGAACCCTCTCACACACGCGACAAATTGTTTTTGAAATTAAATGAGTGTAAAGACTAAGTGTATACAGCTGACCCTATTTCAAAAAATTTAGAATGCTATTGTTTTCCTTATGGCTGAAAACATTTAATGGCATGTATTTATTTCTAAGAAAAAGAATTCATTCGATTCTAACAAATTACTGTGGACGTAGTTTCCTTTTGATCTTAAAATAATAATACAGAAGTAATTTATTAGTGGGGACAGAACAATATTGTTTAATCTGCATTCACCAGCAATGAAAGTACAAACATTTTATGTGCAAATTTACAAATAACCCCTACTTACCTTTGAGGTTGATTCAAGAGATTTTTTTCTTACATAAAGAAAAAGGTTTTAGCTATAATATGAATTAAAGCAGAGTTGTTCTAAGTGGAAGTTCCTTCACAGTAGTTAAATTGCTGTTCGAATAAAATCATTTACTTTAAACTTTCTCTTACAAAGTAAAACTATGTGTAACATATGCTGAGAAAATAATACATTCAAAAGAACTTTGAGGACTTAAGTTTCGTTAAGAATACGAATGAGCTCTGAAGCATTAATCCGTTAATCTTTTTCTCGAACAGTTTTTATGAAATAATACTATATGTTTTTAGGAAATAAAACATAAAATGTCAAAAGAGAGAGATTAAAAAACGCACCTTTTTTTTTTGTTTGAAGAAAATCTCCCTGTTATTAAAATTCCACGTCGTGGAATTTCTCTTTATTCGTTAAAAAGAAATGAAATTCGAATCGTCTGACCTACGCATACTGAATAGAAAGATATTTTCTTTTATGAACTGCTGAGTGCAACATAAAACCTTCGAAAGTACATTTTTATCTCAAGATGTCTTAATTATAATTCTTTGTTCTCGCTTTGAAGTATGTGAAGAATTTAAATCCTTTTTTCTTTTTATCTTTGCAGAGAAAAAGGGAGAAAAAGTTATTTTTTCTTTGTACAAAAAAAAAGAAATTTGTTAATGCTTAGACTATGATAATTTCTTTTAGATTTAACTGTTATTTCTTCGGTAAAAATGTTTTTTTTTTGAATAAAGAAAAAAAATATGTCCTTTATTTATTAATGACATTTTTTATTACGACAAACTATTCGCTAATTAGTTTGTTATCAAACATAATGATTAAAACTCTTGTATACAGAATGTTTCACAGAAAAATGTAATCCCGATAAAAAGACCATTTTTAGGTTTAATAATGTCATATAATACATATAAAAGTATTTGTATTTAAATCATTATATTTCTAATAAAATAACTTTCAAAGGTTCAAATAAGTGTACAAGTTGATAATGAAAAATAATATTTCTTAACTTTATCAATGTATTTTTCCAAGTACGGGACATTTGAATGCTTATGTAACATATTGTCATTTAAACGAATGGTCCTCAACCCCGGGCCGTGGACCGGTCCACGGATAACATAGTACCGGTTCGCCCAAAGAACATTTAATTACTTCCATTTTATTTACCGTGATGTGTTTCTGTTCTGTCTGTTAGACTTTCCAAGGAAACCACTTTCTATTCATTCTTTGGTGTAACTGTATTTTATTCTGAAGGGATATTTAAATACAATTAAATTAAAAATATTAAATATATACAATCTAAAATATAAATAATCAAGAAGCCCACCTCCCTCACAGATCAGCGTTTGATAATTTTACCGTATGTAAAATTATCAAACGTAGACCTGTCCGTTGCAATATAAAGGTTGGTGAACACTGATTTAAACAAACAATTGCATTTTCTAAGCAATTTTTAAACGAGACATTTTAAATTGTTTTAAAACTGTATAAAAGAATATTAAAATATCTGAAATTTTGTGATACTGCTTAGAAGATAAATGTGAAAAAACCATCTAGTATATTAAAATTTTAATATATAATTAACTCATTTATATGTAGTTTAAATAATTCTCAACATTCTTGGTTGAATGTTGGCTCAGCAATGTGACTATATGAACCAATCAGACGACTGATAGAGACGATTCTTACAATTTTGATCCATGGTCAGCTGACAAAAAATTTTCTGTGAAGAAATGATTTGTATGTGAATAGTTTATTGGTCTGTTTGCATTTACAAAATTACTAACCAGGGAGTAGTCCCGCGGGGCACAGACTTATTTCAGATTCACGATATCTTTAATTCTGGAAAAATTGTTTATTTGATACCAATGAGACCTTGCCAGTATCCTCCGTTATAACAGTTGTTGACGCCTGCGGGCGCCCTCTACCGCCCTTATGTAACATTCGGCAGAAGCGGAATGACTGTCGACAATCATTGACGTAGATAACAACTGCTCTTACTACGAAAAACCCACAATTACTTAACTTACGTTACTTTTTTGTTTTTATTAAAATTTTAGTCAAAAGACTTGGTGTCCGTCGTATTATACAAAACTCGTGACACTCACGAACATTGTTATTTATTTATTTTGTTTCGAATGCTGTTATTTTTTAAGATACCCCAATATCACATAAACTGAAACCAAGGGGTGGTCGCATTTCGCAAGGGTGGTGGTTTAAAACGTGAGAAAAAAACCTTTTCAAGTTTTGATACAAGTCGCCAAAATGGTCGCTAAGTCGCCAAAAATGATGCCAACGTCGCTGTATTTTTAATTCTTTGAATAATTAGTTTTAATCAATTAATTTTTATTAATTGTAACTAAATTATTGTATTGTTATCCAAAATAATCCTGTATGTAAAATTTCAGCTCAATTGAGCGCTTTAAAATGTATTTTATTAACGATAGAAAATTCCAAGAATAAATAAATATGCAGATTGTGTGAGCTAATTGTAGGAATTGAAAAAATTGAAAAGTCCTTAAATTTAGGCAAGTATTCTTTCTCTTAGTTAAATTATTCTCTGGAATTACGATTTCTGTCGTATACAATAAAAGTAATTACATAAAAATGGGTTGAGGTGACTCACTTTTTTCATGCAACCACTAACGTTAAGATCAAGTGCTCGCCTTTTCCCGGGTTACAATAAGCTATTATTCCAAATACAGATATAATGTATTGCAAAACATTAAGATGAAATAAAACCCGAAACATCTAAAAGTAATCCAATGATTTTCTATACAAAGTATGTAGAAGATTCAATTTTCAAGCTCAACGAATGTGGACTCAAACCTCGATTCTCTAAATATTGTCTATTTTACTTGGTAATAAACTGCCTTAAAAATGTTCCAGATCCTTGCGATTGTAGAACTTATCTTGTAGGTTAATTAGCTTAGATTTGTGAAGGAGTCTTGTACTTAAATGAGAGGTCAGTGATTTCTGCATGAATTTTCCGATTTTAGCTGCAGAAAGTGAAACATATATCTGATAGGACTTTGATAAAAAATATGTAGCAGGGGTGTTTATGCAGTTGTTTTTATGTGTCAAACTAGTAGATAAATTTTTAAAAGGTATTAATCTTAAAAATAAATACTTCGTGCTGTAAAATATTAGTGTTCTCTGGTTGTAAAGCATTTTTAAGAGTTAAAGTTGCGTTAAAAAAGTCATTCAGTTTTCGTATTATGAGAATATTTTAGACCTTTGAACTGACGGTACTTTAAAGTACCAATTTAATTAATTTGCGCTAAGGATTAAATTTCAGATAGTTAAGTATTTTATTTATGTATATCCTTTATTTTTCTATATAGTGATTAAAAAAGTATTGCATGAAAAAAAATTGCAGTAAATCATAATTCGGTTGATAAAAGTTTAAGTTATAAATGATTGTGAGAGTAGAAAAATGACAATTCATGTTCAACTAATACATTAGCCAATATCGTTAGATATAAACTAGAGGAAGGGATACTTTTTAGTCTATAATTTTGGAGTTATGACCGAATTATATATGGGGTGGGAGGTGGTAGGATGAGGATATCTTCTTTTCAATATATTTCCTGTGTTTAACATTTCAAGCAGAATTTTTGTGACAACCTCAACTCGTATTCTGATATAAATCCCGTCAAAAAATTTATAGAATTTCAAAGTCAAACATCACCTTTTAGGTTTGTAAGTTAGGATGTAATCATGAAAAAAGGAGGAAAATATAAGATAATGCGTACCTATTCCTGGTCTGTGCAGGCGAATGTATGAAAAGTTGATTGAACACAAGTAAACGAAGTCGCTGTAAAATGTTCAATGCTGTAGTGAACTCATAACCAAGATAGCAATGCCATGGAAACATTATTTGGTTTGTTGGAAGTGGCTAAAGTGAGATCAATTCTGTAAGCTATGTAATTAAGTAAATAAAACTTATAATCTCGTCTCAGGTGAGAATCTTGCGTTAAAACAAGATCACAGCAGATCTCTTATTTATAGCATATTTCAATTCGATAGTATTAGATCGTACTCCTGTAGTCCGGTAATTGATATACAGTAATACTTTGTCTTACGCTACCCCAACTTAAACGAATTCGAAAGTACTCGGTTTTCAAATCTCGTCAAACGGTCTTTTCCACCCCCATCACTGAAACTCAGATGGAATCAGTGCCAGAGCCTGATGAAAGTCGTAATGTGATTGAAGAAGTTTTCAAACTTTCAAGAAAATAAATTTAGAATTGGATAATGATGACATTCAAGAATTGCTGGATTTGACAATTGTTGAGCTCATAGAAATGCATGAGCAAGGCATGGAAGGTGTTTTCACCTAGCCTAATCAGGAGACTGAATTGCGATTGGAAATTTGATAAAAAATTCAGTTTAATTGAAAAAGGGTTACACATTTTAGATTTTTTTTTTAATTTGTTATTCCTTATAACGTATTTTTTCTTTCTTTCCTTTGTAATGTTTGTTTCATACTTCCTTCTGTAAGTCCTCTGTAATATTTTGTGGTTCAAAAGGATTTATAAAAGTTTTCAATTAAAAAAAAGTATAAAATACATACTCCAGCGAAGAGCTTCCCCCCCCAATAAAACAAGGAATAAAAAAGCCGTTAGCATGCCAAGGGTAAGTTTTAGAGGATTGGGGATTAAAAAATATTTGAGCCAGCAGACTACCTTGTTAGATTTTATGAAACCTTCTACATCAAAATAGCATCAGTTTGCGATTTTGTATTTGTATTATATAAGCCAGTGTTTCTCAAACTGTGGGGCG
Organism: Trichonephila inaurata madagascariensis; assembly: GCA_019973955.1. Lineage (NCBI taxonomy): Eukaryota > Metazoa > Arthropoda > Arachnida > Araneae > Nephilidae > Trichonephila > Trichonephila inaurata. Next base: position 10,697 of record BMAV01015309.1, read on the forward strand.
TGCCCCCCTAGGGGGCGCGATAATCTTATGAGGGTGGCACGAGCCTATTGAATAGCCAAAAACTAAAGGTTTTAAAAAAATAAAATTAATTTACTGAAGGAAAACAAATAAAACACATTCGGACATAATAAAAAATAAAATACATATTTATACTGATATAATACACTTATAAATATATTTATTACTGCGCAATGTATTTTTTTAATTAATTTAACAATACTAAGTTAAGGACAAGTTAAATAATTGTGAGTGACCCCATGGGCTTGTCATATATAAAATTATATGCAAAAATTAACAATTATCTTGATAATATGTACGATTTATAATTAAGCCCTTAAATGCCGATTAAAAACGACGCGATTTGCTCCCAAATGCCATCATTTAACACGTAAGCAAGCGTATGTGGTGTATTGGGGGTGGGTTAGGAAAGGAATAAACAAGCAAATCCTTTGAAATAAGTAAATCGTTCGCAAAAACCATCAAGATCATTTTATTGATTCAAAGCCTTCGGAATAATTTTCTGGATTTCACAGTAAAGATCGTACTTCAGAAATACGTATATATACGTCCAAAAAATTAATGCTTCGGCTGAGCGAGACTTTTTATATACGTCGGTGGCCATAAGAGGTTAAAGGTGTATTCGTATTATTGAATTTAATACATTATTATTGATGGAGGGGACGCGATGAAAAAGATGATGAGTAATGGGTGCGTACATTTAAAAGTATGAGAAACATTGAATAAAAAGAAAATAATAATTGTGAAAAAGAAATATTTAATATAAGCTTATATTAAACATTTCTTTTTCTCAATAATTATTTTCTTTCATTTTTTCCCATCTAAAAATAATATTTATGTATTCGTATGTGAAATCATACCCCAATTTACCTGAACTCGGCTTAAGCAATTATCATTCAGTTGAATCTATAGCGTAAGCTCGGGGTATTAGTGTATATACCATACACGTGAATGTGAGAGAAAGAGAATCAGTGTAAACAAAGGGAGATAATCATGTTAATCATCAGTAATGTTAATCTTTAAACTGTTATTAGGAAAACCTTTGTTAAGAGAAAAGAAATTGAAGAGATGACGGATTTACTGAATTATAGTACTTAAAAGGTTTAAATTGAGTTTTAGCTTGTTCTAAATATATTGAATTCAATGACCTTTCTACATGCAAGTAATCTACTTATGAAAAGAAGTAAGCTACACTAGATTTCATTGGCAAAATATTAATTTGGAATGCATATAATTAAATTTATAATATTTCTTTGAGCAAAATAATTATTTTAAATTACTTTCAGAACATGACTTTTTTTTTATTTGTGGAATAAGAATATAACTGTTTTGTTTAATAAAAACACATTCTTTTGAAATAAATTTCAATTTAAAACATATTTTCTTTATTTGGAATTATTTTTAGACTTACTAATTTCTTCGAATTTCTTATTTTTCATAAGTTTGCAATCTAAAATATGGTCAGAAAACATGTTTTTATCTCCAGTCATAGTTTTTATTGTATAATCATGTGTTTCATTTAATAAATTGCTTCAAAATGTATCCTGTTTTTAAAATCTACATTAAAAAGCGTTCTCTCAACTTAAAAAACAAGGGTTTTTTTAAAGACATTGATTAATCAACAACTATTCTTTCCTGAGCCTTGTTTCTACTTTATGTAGTATCATAAATCAAATTTAGAATACAGTCTTGTTCAAATGTCAGATGTTCACGCTAATCTCTACTTAATCATGTTAACAAAGACTTTGAAGATGTAGTTTTTAATTAACATCTATTTTTTTGACAGTTTTAATAACCAAAACTGATATTTCATTTATGAAAATAACTTTTTGTTTATTGCATGCGATTTTTATTTCCATTGTAAAATGTCAAAAGCACTTTTACACATTCTTTAATATTTGGTGGGATTTAAACTTAAATTTTTTGGGAAGCCCTTATCTCAAAAGTATTCTAACAAACATTTATTTTAAAGGGACCGACTACGTTGGAACCATGTTTTTAAAATGAATAAATGTATAATTTTCATGATTTTATCACTTGAAAAGAATACATGCATAAAATTTTTTTAAGGACATTATAAAAAAAAAAATTTTTAAATACAATTTTTTTAAAAAAAAAACAGAATAAACCCTTTTCCCCGTAAAATGTTTAATTATTAATATTTTCCTGTATAAAACAGACCTCTGTACAGGGGCTCAACTACGATTTTTAAAAAATTCACATTATTTTCAGAGTTACAACCATTTGAAATAATTATGGCATTTTTTAAAATTTTTTCTTCGTCGTAAAACATGGATAAACCGACTTCCAAGTTATGCATTTAAAAATTTTAGTTAAACTCTGACAGGTTTGAGCTGAATACAGGAAAAAATTTTTTATAATAAAATTTTTTCCAAGGAAATTTTTAGAAAATGTGTCATTCTTGCCCATTTTTGTCAAAATATTTATTAAATATTTTTTATTGAATACTATTTTTAACCCAATTTTATATACATTGTCTAATCTAATGTGACACTAAATATCAAAATAATCCATTTAACCCCTTTTTTGAAAACGGTCCGAACGTATCAAAACCCTTATGGGTAAAGGTTTGGCTTTCAGCATTCTAGAAAAAATTTTTCAAATTTATACCCCCAATTTTGAATTCACTGAACAAACCAAAAATTTTTCTTTTTTGTTCGTTTTTTGTTTTTATTTTTTTTAAAATGTAAATGTATAAAAAAAATATTTTTTTTCCTTTTTTTTGCTAAGGCATTAAATCTGTCAGGGTCCATATATTCATTGGCGGGGGCAATTTTAGAGAACGTAAAAATACCCCAAAACCAGATTTTTTTTTTTGTCACTTGACTGTGTTTCTCAATTATGAAATGCATCATTAAATCTTTATTTATCAAGTTATTTTGATAATATGGGAAAATTAATGTATGCTATTATAAAAAAGAAAAAGATGAAGTGAAAAAAACCCCCCGATTTTTATTCCGGTGTAAGACAAAAAATGTCCAAAAAAAATTAAAGCCTTTAATACCAGGCGTGACTTTTGGAGCACTAGTGCCGTGCCCGAGTTAATCTGAGGCATGACAGCTAAAAGGTTAATATTCATTGTGTTTTGCTTTGAAGTTAAATATACGCTGTCAATTAATCAATGAATCTGTTAAGTGAAAAATGAAAAAACTTTTTAAACTAAGAATATTGTTATAATTTATTAATTAATTGTTTAATATCGATTACTCCTAGAACATAATTTAAAACATTAAAATTATCTCTATATATATTTAATTCTTGTAATGGGTAATCTCAAAATTACATTTCTCTTAGAATAAATTCTTAGAACGAATCTAATCAAAGGCTTTTTCAACAGATATTTGAAATAATTTATTATTGTATGTTTTGGTTTCGT
>BMAV01015310.1:12895-24777 GCA_019973955.1 Trichonephila inaurata madagascariensis
TTTTTTTTGTGAATAACTCTTAATTTTCAATGTAGGGATTCAAAAAAATATATTGCATGAAAAAAACTGCAGTAAATCATAATGTGGTAGATAAAGGGTTAAGTTAGAAAATGTCCTTAAAATTCATTAATTTTAATTTAAACTACTTTTTTGATATTGAAAATACAGTGACAATTCGACATTGTTTTTTCTTGTTTTCCTTGCAGTTTTTCTTTCTTTTTTTTTTTTTTTGATGGGTAAGATATATAAAATAAACATAAATCAATTTTAAAAAAGATGTAAATAATTACTTTTAATATATAGTGTTTATGAATTTAAAATTTGTTTTATGTGGTTTATAAAGTATATTAAAATTAGTAACGAATTTTCCATATAACGAACTTTTTTCCGGGATTTAATGACTTCGTTATATAGAGATCCGACTTTATATTGAAAGATGAACCTCTATGTAACAAATTTTCCATATAACGAACTTCTTTTCGGGATTTAGCAACTTCGTTAAATAGAGGTCCGACTGTATATATATACACTGGCGTTGCTAGTCCTGAGTAGGTCCCGTATAAAAATTCCTTAGCGAGTGGGGGGACCTTTTTGGGAAAATAAAAAAATATGATCGTATAAATAAATCTTATTTTAAAGTATCGAAATAATCACAGATATAGACATACGTATTAAAAAACTTTATTTCTTAAGAATTAGTTGTTTAATAGATACTTTTCTCAATTCTTTTTTTTTTCGGCAAAAGTATTTATAAGAATAACCATAGTAGAATAGGACTTAAGTTTTTCAAGTTCTTCTGTTTCTATTGACAGTATTGCCAAGTCTGATAATCGATCTTGTCCTATGGAGGCTCTAAGATAATTTGATAGATGATTATGTTCAAAAATATTTTTTAACTAAATAAATTTCAGAATGGAAAAAAGCTCTAAAATGAAACCGAAGCTAAAACATAAACTCAAAAAGTTTCAAATATTTTAAAAACTAATTGGTTATCAGATCTGAAATTTCAATCACAAAAATGTTACTTAATTAGATTCCTTCTATGGGAATTTTTGCTAATAGGAAAAAATGCAAATTGCACTCTGTAATTTAAGAAATGTAAAGTTTCTTTATTACAATATCGACTTCCTTGAAAAAATCTTCAAAATATTGCACAATCATTTCCACGACTCTTTTTTTTTTTTTTGCCTTCTTCATTCTCTTATGACAACAAGTAAAAGATTTTGAGCAATAAAATATACCAAATATTTGTTTTACACGGTCTTTTTATATAGTGATTTAAAATAACACGGTCGTTTTCTTTTTCGATTAATTTACTCTTACACAGCTTACATCTGTTAACTGCTCCTGAACATTGGGAACAAAATTCAGATATTTACTAATAAAGCTGAACTATATATATATATATAGTTCAACTTTTAAAATCAATTTTCTACAAATGCAGCTAATAATTTTTTAAATATTGATCAAAACGAGGGGACTAAAACTTTAAACCTTTATCTATGGCATTATAATTTGCTGTATTTTTTTCGTGCAATATTTTTAATAAATACATCGAAAATTAATGGATATACATAAATGAAATACTCAACATTGGGAAATTTAATCCGTTAGAGCTAATAAATTAAATTGGTACTTTTGAGTACCTTCAGTAACGCAGATATAAAATATTCTCATGATACAAAATGACCATATGCCTTTTTTTAACGGAGTTCTAACTCTTAAAAATGCTATATATATATAAATAACCAGAAAACACCAATATTTTACTGCACAAAATATTTATTTTTTAAAATTATAAATTTTTTAAAAATTACTTACTTTTCTTACGCATAAAAGCAAGTTTTACACATAAACTTAATTCGATGATAGTACAAGAAACAGTTTTTCTTTTTATTAATACACAAAAATTCATTACACGTTGCGCATTTTAAGTGAAGTTTCTATTGAATGCTTTTTAAAGCACTGCATCCTGGGATAGGAAATACAGTATTTTCTGTACATGCACTACTCCACCTGGAGTCTTGTTTAGTCTCTTCCTAAGAATCTAACAAAAATTCCAGCGGATTATTTTGCTTCATCTGAAGAATCAACTGTTTGTGCATCAATGCTTTCAGATGGTAGGTTTTGTTATAAATCCAAGGCCTCTTGAAGACTGAGCTTCTTTTTTTATAGACATTCTAAGAAAAGGGAAAATAAATAAATAATAGCACCTTGAAAACCTTCTGTTGCTGTTAAATATCAGTTACACATAAAGAAATTAAAACGTTGCTAATATTTGAATAAAGAATAGATACTTCATTTAATTGTGTGGCAAAAAAAAGTCAGATTCAAAATTCAAATTTTTTTTTGAAAACGTTAAAATAAAACTGTAAAAAAAGCAAAATAAATAAGCCAAAAAATGTATAACTCTATTACACTATAGTAATGACGCAACAACACAACAAAAAAAGATAACAAGCTACAAGGACGGGGAAAAAAACGAAGTTCTTGCTCTAACTTCCACACTGCACTATCAGTACTTATAAATACCACAAAGTTATTCAACTGTAACATTTTTTCACTTAAAATAAACAGTTAAATCGTTTTTTGAGGTCTTAACTAACATACAAAAAATAAGACACCTTTTAACATTGACTACTTTTTCGGAACAAAAATGACAATCTTCGCAATCCGATCAAAATGACTGAAAACGCAACTTTTGTTTTAAAACTATTCCCCGCTCATCATAGAACCCGTGCTGCTGTGCATCCTGCAAGAGTGGAATTAAATTCCTGCTGAGTATTGTTAGAGTATTCGCAAAAACGGTTATTCTATGTCATTTTAAAGTGGATGGTACCGTCAGTAGATAAAAGGCTAAATTATGATGTGATATGAATATCTGCTTAATTTACTACTTAAAGCTATATGAAGAATTTGCAAAACAAAAACAATTATATATATAGAAAAAGTTTCTCTGATTAAAAAAAAGGTAAAACCACAATATATTTCTGAAGGCAGTACAACTTCTCAAAATGTTATTACTAGGAGAGAACCTGTTTTGGATTTCAGCATTGCTGGTATTTAGGTCTTTATTATAAAAACAGAGAATTCTACTGCTTTCAAGTATTAACAAATGCGTTATATACAAGTAGCAGTGAATAATTTAATATTATCATTTCAAATATTAGCAGTCTATTGTCTTACGTTGAAGCAATATAATTTAATTATTTCTTGAAACTTAAAATTCAAGATTCATTATAAATGTACGTAATTTTTAAAATATGTTCTTTAATTCTTATTACATGGCTAAAGAATGTGGAACGTAACTTCTTTTGCCCTACAAATAGGGTACCTATTTTGTGTGGTTTTACACAGTGTTTCATGTAACGTATCAGCTTTGTAAAAATAAAGTCGGCTGTATAATTAACTTTATCATAAATTATAAGGAAATGATGTGAATTTTTTTTTTTTACCTTTACAATCCATATGAGTCTGACTTGTTTACTGTTGAAAAAAGAGGAAATTTCTAGTAATTTCTTTGAAATGCTTCCTTCATTCTTTATTTTACATTTAAAAGAGCGACTATGGAGGATCTACTTTTGCTCATTTTGTCTACAGTTCACTACACAAAGAGCCACAATGCTATCAATAGAGTTAACTGAGGGAAATGAAACAAACTTTAAACTCCCTATAGGCAGGTTGTTAGAATAACTACTTATAGAAAGCACCTTATTTTGAACAAAGAACTGCTAACCACAGGGTAGTTATTATACCGGGCATCTAACTAGTTGCTGGAAGGGTGACAGAGGACTTATGGCACTTATGATCTTATCTTTTTTTAAAAGGAGGAACAGCTTTTGAACCTTTGTTGACCATGAATGCCTATTTGGTCTTTTTTACATTATACAAGTAAAAAAGAGCCAAAATAAACAAAATCTATTATTCTTTTTCATTGCACCCCTTCTAGACAAACTTCTGACTAAGGAATAAGCCTTCGTGTAGCTTCTAAGTGTGGCGTTTATCTACAGTCAATCAATCAACAGACGAAAGGATGTAGTAATTTACAAGCAATAACATTCTTTTCCATTCTAAATGTTATCTGTATTTTACTTCAAACGATCTTTCTGACGAGCCGCTTTGAATAGGAATTTTTTAGACACCTTTCGGAGTCTGCCCCCCCCCCCTTGTCTTCCCATTATTTTGAATAAAACGGCATCTGCTTTAAAGTTTCTTGTCCCGATCAGCAGTGTCAAAGGTTTTTAATTTTTTGGAAGGATTAACAAAAATAAAATTAAATTAAATAGTGATTTTGAAAAATATATATTGTCTCTAAGACAGTCCTGTATAACAAAAAATAAATAAATAAAAAATCTTCTTACACGTTAAACCGCAAGTTTGGTTTGGATTTTTATTTACATCACACTATGAAATAAAGCGAGGACTATGCGATGGACCTCGTAAATTTTAACCACATTTAAGTGACAAGAATGACACCTGAGTTAGTACAACCTTTTTCAAACCACACGAATGTGAGGACTTTGAGCCTTGGCAGATTTAAAGTACATTAGCCTCTTTGCATGGTGAGTCTTCAGCGGTACTAGGTTTCGAACTCGACAACTCCGGCCACGAGCTCGTGACCACGACCACTAGAGCGTGGATCTTACGCGCTTTCAAGATCTTACGTTGAAGGTCTTGGAAAAAATTACAATACTTCAAACAAAACAAACAAACAACATCCAATACCGAAATTGTAGCAGCAACTTCACTGTGACAACTTTTCTAACATGTCTGGAGAGATTTAGCAGTATGCATAAGACGGTGCTGCTTAGTAGTATGAGTTAGACTAAATCGGGGTCAACAGTTATTTTGACTCGGGAGCCACATTGGGGAAGCGGAGATACCGGAAGGTCACAACTTTTTAAAATGATGATGGTGATGATGTTGTTGTGTCCATGACGAGACAAAGTCAGACAGTATCATGGGCCCAGATGACTGTTTGGCAATCTGTTCAATATTATCCACATAGTGGTTAATTGACGAAAACAGAACCCCTATACCTTGAAGAGCAGCAAGAATAGCTGGGCAGTTAAAAATATGAGCAGGTGTTAGCGCTATACCTAAACAGTTATCACAATTTCCATAATATATTCGACCATCCCTATTAATCTTCATTCCTCTGTAATTATCTGTTCTTAGTCTAGCAATGGTCTTTGTCAACTTTTTAAAATAGTTGCATTCATGAGTATTAAATAAATTGAATAAAAAAAAAACTGCCACTATTTTACTCAATTTATATTAATTGAACTTTATGGTACAATTTACATCTTTTTTTCTAAGAAGGAAAGTTAACTAATGGACTTCTTAAAGTAGTTGCAATTATTAGTTAACTTTGCATCTCAGAAAATGTATAAATTGTACCAAAAAGTTCATTAATATGAATTAAATAAAATGGTAGAAGTTTTATTCAATTTATTTACTGCGCTAATTTCATATATCTATAGCTACAAGAACATTTAATTTTATAATCAGGTTAATAAGATAAATGTACCTTATCACACACTTTTCTTCATTTTTTCTTTTAATATTATTTTTGAAATCAGGAGTGAGATGGAAATTCTCATCTCAGACTGCAAGTTAATGTCAGCCAACATGCATCTATATTTATTCTTATTGATATTCATGCAAGAAAAACTTTGGTCATAAATATATGTTGACCCAAAAATAGGGAACATTTTCTGTCTATCTTATTTTTTGATTGCTTAGGTTGGGTGCAAAAAAATTCTTAGTGGGCCGCATATGGCACGCGGGTCGCTATTTGCCCACCTCTGAATAAAATCATTCTTTATCTTGTCCCATTCATCAATCTGTCCGAGTGCAACCTCTTTATATCAATGTACAAAATGCACAAGAAAAATAAATAAACGAATAAAAAATGCAGAGGTAAAAGTAAATAATTATAAAAATTTAGGACTCCTATAGATCATTCCAAGACAAGCCGATAAAATTATCCCTATATTAACCTACCAAATATTCCCGCGTCAGCTATTTCTGTATTAGTTTATCAGATATCCTTAAACAAGTTCATCGTAAGAAATAAGATATAATTTACATCTCAATACCCATAATCAAATATTAAAGTAATCAATATTAAAGTTAATATAAAAGTAAGAAACTAATTTTACATTTTCCTAAAAGGTAAGAATCAAATCTCTCACACAGCATTAAACAAGTAAAATGTCGATTTTTATACTGATTTTAAAATTAAAAATGCTTTATCACAGTCAGCTTTTAAAAAAATATTAATAAAAATTAAGAGGATAATTTAAAAAAACTAAGGAAAAAAAAATTCAATCATAATGTTAAAGAAACCGTTAGATACATTATTCTTTAATAACAAACTTTTGCTGTAAAACGTACTGCAGAGTTAAAATAAAGCACTTCTCTCTCTGATTAAAACTCAACGAAACATGCATTCTTTGCTTTTTACATCACAGAGATTCTTTTTAATTTTGCTCTTTTGTTTTCAGAAACGGTGACAGGAGAGGCAAACATAGCTTGTTGAGATGCATTAAGTATAATCTGTTTTCCTTCTGGGATTTTTTTTCCGTCTAACAAAAAAAAATTCAGTGTAATGAGTACATTTAATATTTTGCCACTAAAACTACAGATAGAAAATTCTCTCTCTATCTCTTAACACTCTCTTTCGATTTTTCCTCTCGATATTTAATCCTATAAAAAGTGAACTGAAACTCCTTCCATGTGGAAAACAAATTATTTCTTGCAATGTTCTGTAATATAATCAACTCTTTCACTTCAAATGAAATATCAGGTTTTAGAAGATGAAGTCAATTATATGCATCAAATCATAAATATTTTGCAACGTACCTTATTTATTCGAAGAAGATTGGAATTTGTCTCCTTTCAGCCATTACTGTAATCACTCTCTGAATATTTTATCACGACAACGGTAATGAACAGATATTTATCTCTTTAATCTTCATTTCAAACTCATTACCAGAAGATATGCATTTGAAGTAGGAAAATAGATTATATTTGAAATGGTAGAATAAGAGTTTTTACAGAAAGTACACAATCAGATAGAAATCACATATATTCTGAGCTTTACTGATCTATGAATCTTTATGAAGTATAATCGAAAGCTTAACCCCTTAATGTGCACAGTCGAGTTAATTCGATCACGCTAATCTGGTCAAACTGTACACAAACGAGATAACTCGTGCAGAGTCGTATTTTATACTACTGTAATTTTCACGCTTGAATACAAGTAATCGCCGTCTGCGCACAAGTGAGACCGACTGCGATATGTCGTCATGATTTCGTAAATTTAGATAAAATTCACAGTAAGTTTTATTTAATGTTATTAAAAATTATCCTTTTATTTGCTAGATATCAGCATTTGGAACACTTATTTCGTATAAAAAATGAGGTGAAAAAAGTTTAGATTTCAAAAGCAAATTAGTAGAAAGATTTATACAAAGTTATCATAGCGTTACAAATATAAAAAAAAATCGGAAAGGAATTTGGTCTGGAATTCTACAACTAATGGAACGTCATTTTCCCAGTTTTAGTTCCACCAGCATAAAAAAAGGAACCCCCCACAAGATATTACGCTGTGTGTTGAGCTGGGATTGCAAAGGAAAAAAGGAAAAGAAAAGAGTCATTACATATGTAATTGCAATGTTGGGCTATGGGCTACACCTTGCTTCTAAATATATCAGATAAAAGAAAATTTGGAATAATTTTACAAATAAATACTCTTATTATTATCATTTCTCTTGGAAAAATATGAATAAATATTTTTACTGATAAAAATATGTTTTTGTCGAAACAGCTATTCGAAAGAATGGTAATAAAAGTCAATGTATGTGCAAGATTGCATTATTTGGCTCTTATCTATAGATCAATATTCAAATTTCAAATAAAATTTTGCTTGATTTTTTTTTTTATTATTTTTTTTTTTTTTTGTCCAAAAAAAGGTTTAAAATTTTTTTTTTTTATTTTATTAAAAAAAAAAAAAAAAAAATTTTTTTTTTTTTTTTTTTGCCGGTTTTTCTCATAATAAGCGTTTGTTAAGGGGTTAATAAAAAGCTAAATATAAGAATTCGGGGTGGAGGAAAAGGAGAAAAAGTTTTGATCAGTTTTTTGATAAAACACTTAATAATCATTTCTCAATTGCCTGAAATGTTTAACTTTGTTTTTCCCTCGTGGCATCAATTAATTCCTTACTGATTTAGGTAGGGAATATAACAATACATGTATATTGTTCTAAAATTACTCGTATTGACAACTTTAATTTTGATCCTTAATTTCTGTCACACATAAGCCCAATCATTCTCTTCATAGGCTGCATAATGTTTTCATATAAAATAAAATGTAACATTTTCTTTTCATAATAATCAGAATCAATTGTAGTTAAAATATATTTGGGCTTCATGGCACATTTTTAAAGAATAGTAAATGATAAGTTATTTACAAAAAAAATAGTCGAGGATTATATGTATCAATAAAAAAAATAATAAAATAAATTTTCAATGAATACAGTTTAATGAAATTAAACTAGAATATATTTTGCAAATGTAATGAAACAAAAGTATAATAAATAAAAAAAATGATGAAATTAAGTTATAAATTAAATAAATAAAATTAATTTAATTAAATTAGCATAAATAAGAAACTAATGAAATTAAATTAAAATTAAAAAAATAATGAAATTAAATTTGAATAAATAAAAAAATAATGAAATTTTAAGAAAACAGTCAGAATGTAAGTCTACGTGAAAGTTTTTCTTCAAAAGATGAAAGAAAAAAAAACAATGATGCAGAACTAAATACAAGCCTTTTATTTTTTTAAAAATGTCTGCACAAATTTTCAGTGATTGTTAAAACATTGTTCAAATAATTTCAAAGTAAATTGTGAAAAATTTCTTTTATTCTTAAACGGACTTGGTATGATTTATAAAAAAAAATTTGATTTAATAGTTTTCACAATTTTTTTTCTTTTAACCAATGTGCATGTATTACGTAAAAAAGTTTTTATGCCCAAAATATTACAAAAAACTAGCCATTTAATTTTTTAAAGAAATATTTACAGATTTATGAAGAGATTTTAAACTGCTACTCCTCCTGAAATAATTGACGCACACACATGACATCTGATTAATAAGTACGTCAAACTATATATAACAAAAGTTGGTACGGGTTTTCTGTTAATATTACTGATATTTGTAAAATACTTTTTGTGCTTATTGAAAATTCTTTGAAAAATGTGTAAACACTAAATTCAGAAATCTTTTAAAAAATAAAAATTATCTTCATTCTAAAGGGCATGCACATTTTTGTTACGTGTACTAATAGTAACAGGTAGAACAAATATCAAAGCATTTGGCACAATAGAAGAAAAAAAACTAAAGCATATGAAAAGAAAATAAACTAGTTATTTTTTCTTTCTGGAATAAATTATTTTAAAGTTTTTATTTGCCATTGTGATGGGAATATCTAAAAGAACATAAGAGCTATTATAACTCTGGATTTTTTTTTTATATATAGAGGTTTTTAATGTGAGATTATAGAAAATTGTATAGAAAATAATTTAGCTAAAAAATATTTAATTGAATTTTAGGCCGATTTTTGTCAATCGAATCGCACTGTGTCCCCTTAATCAAATGAAGAAATCATAAAATCTTGAAACCACCATCAAAAACAAATAAATTGTCTCCATTATACGCAGTTAAACAGCTATATAATGAAAAGGCGTAAATATAGACTATAAACTTTTGACAAACTCAGTTGTAACACTGAAAAGTTGTTCTAGAATGTGATATCTTTCAAGGTATTGTAGACTTTCCATATAAGTCGAATGTCATTTAATAACAAATATATATAACAGTTTTATCATACGAGCTGGAAATCACGTGAAATAACTTTTCGTTTAATAAAAAATTCGAAGTTTTCTTTTCAAATTCACCTTGCTTTGTACGAATTCTTATGATCTATCTGCTTCATGAACTTTTGATGTTAAACGTGTTTGCTCATTTTAATAATAGTATTCAAACCTATTTTTAACAAAAATAAAAATTTGAGCCTTTTTTTTTAATTCGAAAGAAAGTGTGTTTTAAATTTCATGGAAACCAAGAGTGGAAACAAGCAATGGAAAACAAGCAATACAAATCCTAATTCTCTCTTTTGTAAAGTATTTTACTAAAACAAATTTAGCGGAAGGCAGTTACAAAATCTGTACACATATTTCATATGAAACTTGCCGTCACAGTTTCTAAGCCTTTTCACGACAGACGATACAACGTCATTTTAATACCTGAAAGAATTTTCTGAATTTTGTATTGCCACATTCGCCTCTAAGCTTTTAAATTCCCAGAATTCTTCACCTATTGCAGCGGAGTGGGTAAATATTTAAACATTGATAAGACACAAAAAGCATCATCGAGTGATATTTAAAATACCCGCAATATTTGCCTTAAGACACTCGTACATTTTTACGATATCTTTTGAGCATTCTTCTTGAATGAATAATAGATAAGAGCAACTCCATCATACACGCGAGAGAAAAGACCTTCTCCATGAATGGGATGACCACTCATTGTTTATCTCCATCAGTCCCATAATCTGGGTATCGTATCAAAAGGTGTGACATTTTCACTTTGACATGACGCATCCATATCCGCACTCCTAAGATAAGATAGGTATTTTTTTGTTTTGAGAAAGTTTTGTTTAGTAAGGGATAAGTATACATCATAGATTAGCAGATAGACGCCCTGGATTACGTTTTCAGTGAGAATGACATCGGTTTGCTGTTTAAGAATATTTAAAAAATTGTAAATATTATCTTATACGTTGCCTGTTTTAATGGATTTTAAAGAAAAAAATCAAGAACCTTCTTTAATAATAACTAATTTTTTGTTTTTTAAAATTTGGAAAAATTCCCTTTTATTCTCTAATGGTTCAATCTGTTGAATAGAATCATTTCAAATATTTAAACTTTTGACGCGTACTTTTAATCAATTAACAATTTCAAAAAAATTTAAAAACCTACTTTTTTTTCAGTTACCTTAAAAATTCACTTTGATTATACTTCAATTATATATATATATATATAAATTCATACAAAATTAAGTCAGCGAAAATTACATTTTTTTATTCTGGTTTAAGCCATACTTTGATTTAAAATTATAACACATTAAAAGTATTATTTCAAAATTTATGGAAGGGACAGAGAAGAATTTAAAATTCCCACACTTATATGCTAAAATAATCGTAATACGCAAAAGCTCCAGTTCTGTAAATAAATTAAATAAAATTATACTGCTTTGATACAACTAGTATGGACTGCTAAATCAAGTTATATTAAAAATGTCCAAAAAAAAGTATCTTTTACAATGAAAATATGTTTATAAAAAGTCGTGATTGCTGATAAAATTTTCTTTCCATCTGCTCTTAAGAACAATTTTTTAAATTATGGAAATCGAATTCATTAAAGACCCTCCACAGGCTTATAAAATAAAACATATGATTTATTTAAAAACACTGTGAAGCAGTGGCGCACACAGGAATTCTTTAAGGGGGGAAGGGGTCCGGGATCGAAAGTCCATCCTTCTCGTATCATGCTCCAATACGCCACCTAACATATTCTTTTGATTCTGTCGATTTTGGGGGACAAAAACCAGTAAAAAAATTATTATTGAATAAATAATTAGCATTAATTTATATAATTAATTATTAATAACAAATACAAAAAATTTTGCGTATTATATACATAGGATTATAATCAATTGGAAAAGAAAAGGCTATGAGGAGGGGGCGGACCCGGGGACCTTCCCTCCTTGTGTGCGCCACTGATGTGAAGTGTATATAAATGCCACACACACA
>BMAV01015310.1:44777-87773 GCA_019973955.1 Trichonephila inaurata madagascariensis
TGCCGTTGGAGTCGTAATTAGGAGAGGGGGTGCCCAATCAGGTTGTCGTGACCCGGAAGTCTCAGGGGTAGGAGGGTTCGGAGAAGAAGCAGACATGATTTTAAAAATGGATACTTTTATTTTAGATCTAACACTTTATGAATGATTTACAACTTAATCCTTAACCCTGGGAGCAATCTTAAATCCCAATTCTTAATCTAACTCGTGAGATTATTCAGAATGACTTATCTTATATCGTATCCTTATGCAAGTCCTTCTCGAACCACGATAACTTGGTACAGATCCACAGCTATTTTCTTCCACAACCTGGCGGTGGATTCTAAGACAAACATATTAATTTCAAGCCTTACTACTTCCTTGTCACTATCTACTATTCCGAAATTTCACGATTAACCTCACCCCCCACAATGTGTCAGGGTTTAAATAGCATTTACATTTGCATAAAATCAAGTTATCTCTATGGAAAGCGGTTTTTAAACTAAAATCACAGCTAAAGAATAGTTTCCCCAAGAGGATTAGTTGAAGTACTGCCGTCACAAGATGTCGTCCGTTTCACATGACCGAGGTTAAAAATGACCAGGTCCCTCACCAATAGCCCTAGTGTGTTGCTTTATAGTGCGATGTTAATATAACTCTCACTCTTTGTGAATTTTACATGAGAATATTGGGAGGAAGATTGGGAGGAGGGATTGAGAGAAATCGGTACTCGATTTCAACGAAATAAGACCACAGTGATGCGATCGACTGATGGAAAGCATTCCAACAATCTCGTTACATCACTGAGTTTGAGGACAAGAATTTGGTGCGCATGGCAATAACGGATCGTAGCTCAAAATCTAGCACAAGAATCAGGGTCTGTTACAAAATAATTCAACATAGTCTGCAGCAAAGGGATATGTAGCGATGTGTACTTTACTACGATTATCTTTTACTCCAGTATATACAGTTGCAATGATGTTTTGAACCTCAGACATGGACTAATGTCTTGCAATGTCTTTTCTGACGAATCATGATTATGCCTACAGTAGCTCGATAGTCATATCCGAGTGTGAAGAGCCTGAGATTATGCCTCACCATGGCGATACTTCATATATTATGGCTTAAAATTTTAATAGATTTTTACCATCTTGATACGAATTGCTAGTCCAAAACTACGTCTGAAGTTTTGAAACTTGTAAAGACTGCTTTATTGTGCTTAATTAGTACACACCTTCACTCACTGAAACGATACAAGAACAACGGACTCGTTATTTTGAACCACGCTTGAATGACAAGGATGACTGAGCTGACACACCCTCTATCAGCTTCCACACGGTGCCAACATGAGGATTTTAAGCCTCATTAGATTAAACATCCATCAGCCCCTCGACAGGACGGATCTGTAGGAGCATCAGGACTTGAATTCACGACAGGATAGAAATAATGCCAGCCACAAGTCTGCGTGACCGCAGTAAACGAGCTGTTATAGCCGTAAACTCGTGGTTGGCATTATCGAATTATGGATTCGGTCCTTGGGTTACTGAAGACCCACCACGTAGAGGGGTTGATGCATGTTAAATTGGTCGAGGCTCAAAATCTTTACGTTAGCGTGGTGTAAGAGTTAAGAGAGTAGGTTATAAAAAAAAACTCCGGTGCTGTCCTCTTCTCTTGACCGAGGTTCAAAATTACGAGGTCTGTCACCAATAGCTATCGTGCTGCTTTTTAGTACAACGTTAATAAAACTCTACCCCTCTTTATTTTAGTGACATCAGCCTCTTGTTACATTCCTGTAAGTAGGTGCTCCATCACATTAAGGCTATTGGAGTTCCTGAACACACACACATGACTTTTGTCAACGGATGGTGTCGACAAAATTGTCCAATTTCACAGGCTCCCTATTGAAACACAAATATCCTAATACTTAACTTTTTTTTTTTTGAGGGTATGTCAAGGACATTTCCTACAGAAATTCTGTTATATTGGAGAGCACGTGCACTAATGGCATAGGTGCTATTGTAGAGTGAGACATTTGTAAAATAAAACAGAAATTCTATGCCTTCGTTATATGAACGTAGACACAGAATTTTTGCTGCACGATTCAAAGTGCTACACTACAAATGCTGGAAAACAATTAGCAACTCTCTAACTTTGTACCCATAATTCTTTTTTTCAAAAAAAAATTGATAAAATTTTGATAGTCATTATTCTTTGATTATAATCATTTTTTGAACAATAACGCGTGATATTGTAACTTAACGTGTATAATTTTATTTAAGATATTAAAAGCTTTTTGAATTGTACTTTACTAATATATATTAATATTTTTAGTTATTTTCATTAATTCAAAGTTAGGAAACCCCAAAAATCATTTACAGACCACTCGGTATGATTTCACAACTAAGATACACCAAAGGGAAAACTATGACTGCTCGCGTTGTCCTGATGCAGCAAGACTCAAAAATCCATTTTAAACTGGAAATTTAAATCATAATTTTAAACCTTTTTTTTTCTTCTCATCAGTTAACAAAATCCGTACTTCACACTCTAAAGTCATAAGGGAAATGAATTGTTACACTACTTCAGTAACTTAGTTTAAAAGGAAAGATATGTTTAACAGATGCACTGAAACCCCACTGTGTATAAGGAATGCTGCACGTTAAATCTGTCGAGGTTCAAAGTCCTCCGGTTGGCGTGGTGTGGAAATTCGGAGAATGGGATGCCAACACAGGTGTCATTCTCTTAACACTTGATTCCAGTTCAAAATTAAGAGGTTCGTAACCAATAGTCTATGTGAGTTTGCTTTTGTTTTGTGTTGTGTAGATGTACTTCTGTGAAAAATGTAAAGAGTAAGATTTTTTATGAGATTGGTATTCAGCCAATAGCTACAAAGTACGACAACAATAAACAGACATTTAA
Organism: Trichonephila inaurata madagascariensis; assembly: GCA_019973955.1. NCBI lineage: Eukaryota > Metazoa > Arthropoda > Arachnida > Araneae > Nephilidae > Trichonephila > Trichonephila inaurata. The sequence continues at coordinate 47,673 of BMAV01015310.1, forward strand.
TTCTTAATAGAAAATTTTGTTTTATACTTGCCTTTTATTGCTCTACTCGAGTAATTTACTGAATATTCCCGTTTTCTAAGTGACCCAAGGATCCGTTAAATGAGAGAATATTAACGTCGCACTATTCAGCAGTTCGAGGGGTTTTGGGTGGCTGCGGTAGCCGAGTGGTATGAGCATCGGATCGTGGCTGGCTTTGTCACGAGTTCGATCCCAGTACCACTAAAGATCCGCCGTGTAGGGCAGCGATGCACGCTAAATCTGTCGAGAGATGAAATGTCTCCTCCCGTTGGTGTGGTAGTTAGGAAAGGGAGGGGTGCCAGCTCAGGTGTCGTCCACGTCTCTTGACCATGGTTCAAAATGACGTGGTCCGTCTCCAAAAGCCCTCGAGTAGATGAATAGTGCGACGTTAATATTCACTCACTCACTCGAGGGCTTTGGGCGACGGACCTTGTAATTCTGAACAATAGTCGAGGACGACATCTGAGCTGGCACATCCCTCCTCTTCTTCTAACTTCAATACCACAGGCAGGACGTTTGAGCTTCAATATATTTAACGTACCTCGGCCCCCTCTACAAGGTGGGTCTTCAATGGCACAAGGCTCAAACTCTCGACACGTTGGCCACGAGTCCATGACCTTGACCACTAGGCTACCACGACCAGCAAAGATCCGTTAAATACAGCCAACATGCAGTGTGACTATAAACTATATAATGACATGGTCGATACCTGAGCTGGCATCCTTTTCTTCCCATCCACGCCACTCCAACACCTAACTGGTGTCCATGGTAGCCTGGTGATTGTGGTCAAGAACTCGTGGCCAAAGTGTCGCGAGTTCGAATACTGGTGACACTGAAAACCCTCAGTGTAGATTAGGCCGATGTACGTTAAATTTGTCGAGACTAATGTCCTCCCTTTGGTGTGGAATTTAGAGAAAAGGGTGCCATCTCAAGTGTCGTCCTCTTCTCTTGATTGAGGTTCAAAATTATGAGGTCGGTCACCAATAGCCCTCGCGTTGCTATATAGTGAGATGCACACGTTAATATAGCTCTCTCTCTCTCTCCCCAACACCTAACGGTTTCTATTGGTTGATTAATTGATTGATTATTACCGTCGCTCTCTAAAGGCGACAAAGGAGCAATTGGTGATGGACCTCGTAATTTTGAGTTTCTGTCAAGTGATGAAGATAACACCTAAACTCCACTTTCCAAACTTCCGCACCACTGCAATGTGAGGACATAGAGTCTTGACAGAATTAATGAGTGAGAGAATATTAACGTCGCACTGTACGCTGTACAGTGTGACGTTAATATTCTCTCACTCACACGAGGGCTTTTGGAGACGGACCACATAATTTTGAACCATGGTCAAGTGACGTGGACGACACCTGAGCTGGCACCACCCTCTCCTAACTACCACACCAACGGGAGGATGTTTCAGCTCTCGACAGATTTAGCGTGCATCGCTGCTCTACACAGCGAATCTTTAGTGGTACTGGGCTCAAGCTCGTGACAAAGCCAGCCGCGATCCGATACCTATACCACTCGGCTACCACGGCCTTGTCTAGTGGTGAAAGGTAATGGACTCGTAGCAGCCGAGTCATGAGTTCGAGCCTAGTCCCGCTGAAGACCCACCGTGTAGGGGTGGCGATGCACGCTAAATTTTCCGATGCTCGTACATCCTCCCGTTGGTGTGGTGTGGAAGTTAGGAGAGAGGGGTTCCAGCTCAGGTGCCGTCCTCGTCACTTGACCATGGTTCAAAAATACGAGGTCCGTCTCCAAAAGCTCTTGAGTATAGCTGAATAGAGCGACGTTTTTATTCACGCACTCATTCACTCTACATGGTAGGTCCTTATAGTTTCTAAGCTCCACCTCAATCAGTCAGACTATTCGGGTCAAGTTATTAAATATAAAAGCACCACTGCAGTATCTTGGAGGACCAACAGGTCACGTGATCAGGTCTTGTTCCCCACCCCCCAAAAAAACACTTCATATTTCAAGAATAATGTACCAGGTGGTTATAATTAAAGTTACACTATTCAGAGGCCAGTAGAACCGTTCTATTTATCGAAATTTTGATGAAACTTGTAATATATGCGATATGGACCATGGGAAAAGATTTCTAGAATAAAAAAAAATAGTTCAAATTTTGACCACTAGGAGGAAATGTGGTGCCCAAAGAAAGTTAAAAAATACGTTTTTTTTTAATTTTTTATCGAAGATTACGAACAATTATATTAACAGAGTTCATCAATCTACCTAGTACATTCACCAAAAGCAGGTATCTCTTTTTATTGCGGTGCCATACTGGCGGATACCATCACCGCAGGTAATGTTGACGCCCAGTTTCTTCTCTAGAGGGAGTCACCTGAGCTCTGACGATGCGAACCTGTACTAGGATTTAATTTTGTCCCGAGCACCCCTAGGGATCTCTTGCATGTCGTATAATCATACGACATGGCCGCTGTCGATTTTCTGCATCATGAAAATCCACCGATTAGGGCCGGGGTCCAACCCGCAACCTTGAGTACAGAAGGCCAGCGACAAACCAACCACGCCACCAAGCCGACGACAGAAAATATGTTAGAATCGTTAAAATTTATTCAATTACAGGATATGCTCAATATGTGCTCCATTGACATCAATAGCGTGTTGAAAGCGCATTATAGCTTTTTCAATGGTAGCGCGAAGCAACTCACTAGAGATATCAGCCACATGGCGTATAATGCTAGCTTTCAAATCAGGTAAAGTCCTTATTCCTCCTCTTAAGACCCTGTGTGTCTTTTAAAAAAATCCCCACAACCAGAAATCACAGGGATTTAAGTCGGGTGAACTAAAAGGCCGTGCATCCAGAAAATGTCTGGATATTACACGATTATTGCTAAAGTTAGCATTAAGGAGGGCGTTGACTTCGCGCCCTATGTGAGGAATTGCTCCATCTTGCATAAAGGTAGTGGTTTGCAAGCATTGTCATTTCTGCAAAGCAGAAATGACCTGCTGTTGAAGGAGTTCACTGTACCGTGTACTCGTGACCGAGCATCTTTTGGGACGTTATCGAGTGAGAGATTTTAAGAAAAAAAGTTTCAAGGATAAAAACTCAGCAGTAAATCCACACCAAACAGCCCGGTAGTCAGAATGCAGTGCTTGTTGATACAGGATATTAGGAGGTGAAGTGCCCCATATGCGCAATTTTGACTAGTCCCAGCTCCATCTAAATAAAAGTGGGCATCATCTTACCATATAATTTTCCAAGGCCACGCGTCATCAACTTCCATTCTCGCCAAATATCGGCAAGCAAATTGAAGGCATGTTTTGTGATCTTGAGGCTACATCACGTAAATCTTATATGGATAACATTTTAAAATGTATCGCATAATTTTTGGTACTGTCGACTACGGAATCCCCAATTCACGTGACACTGATCAACCACTTGCTGAAGAATCGATGTGGAACTGGAGGTTCTTACAACCACAAAAGTAGGGACTTCTTTGACAGTTTTAGTTTCAACCGGCTTACGTCCTCTCCCGGGCAGCACATCTCAAATCTCCAGTCTCTTTAAATTTCAAGATCATCTTCCTCAAACCAATCCTCGATATGGACCCTTTTTGCTGATCCCTTAAATGACGATATTCACGCAGAACAACTAAGTTTTGCTGCCTTTCTGATAACAGTTTTGCCAATAAAGCTCGATCTTTTTTTTGTAAAGGCCTGATTAACGATGACAAATGCACGCTGATTCTCTGGCAATTTTATAGACATTTTACGGATTTCCATAAGGAATATTGGATAAAAGCCACCTGGTGGGCAAAATTTGTATTATTTTTTGTTGAAGAAATCTCTTCCCCATGATCCATACCGCATATACTCCAAGTTTCATCAAAATCCGATGATCAGAACAGGTTTTACAGGCTTCTGAATAGTGTAACTTTAATTATAACCGCCTGATACAATAAATGTCAGGTCGCTCAAAAATCATTCGAGTGGTGCGGAAATTTGAATAGGGTGCTGTCATCCAATTCACCTGAACCGGGGACTAAAATTACAATATCGGTTGCTAATACTCTTCGTGATGCTTCTAGAATGATGATAATAAATAATTAAACAAATTCAATAAAGTGTGTTTGAATACATTCTTGAAGTAAATTACGCAATATACTAAATTTTTCAATCGATTCCCTGCCTTAAGTTAGATTTGTCATCTATAATTATACCAATTATTAAATATAACCTCTTTCTTTATAACCATACACATGTTTTCACTGTACAAGCTCTCTTGTTCTTCAATTAAATATAAAAGTATAGTTCTATCCTCCAGAAATAATTTATAAATCTTTAAATTAAGCATTTAATGAATGATAATGCCCAATTTTGAAAAATATTAATAAAAAAGATTTATTTAATAATAAGTAAAAATTTCGGAATGTAGAAATTTCACCTGAAGTATTGTGATTTTGAACTGTGCCGATCTGAATAGACGAGAAATAAAATGGAATTGAAATTAAAACAATAAATAAAATTATTATCAAATCAGATAAATAAATAAAATGAAAAATAAACTATGAAGTCGGAGAATTTTTCGAAAAAGTTCTGCGCCTAAATCATTTTTTAGCTTTCAAAGTTCCAAACTTTTTCGATCAGTTCCTTCTAACCGAATAAAAAACTACGTGCGTTATTAATATTTTAAAGTAATTTCCAATTTCGCAAACGACCATCACTCGACCCGGGGCATTTTCGGAAAAGAGCAAAAAGTCGCAGAGGAAAGGAAACAATAAATAAGAAACAACCCACCCTCAAAGAAACAAAACTAATACATCGCAAAGTATTGATTCTTCGTAAGTATTAAAAGTCGACTCTCCCCAGGCGGTGTCGCGAGTGAAGCGCCCCCTGACGACTGTCATCCGCCCGATGGTCGACGCCGGGGAAATACCTTTTCCCCCTTAAACACCAAGTTCTAGATAGTGAAAGAAAAAAAAAAAAAAATCCATGCCCCCCTGAAATGTGCGCTCTTCAAGAATCTCCGAGCTTGCATCCTAGCAGGTAGCACAAGCTGACGTCTACTTGGCTCAGGAGTTCCCCTCTGTGACGGTGCATTACGTCACTACTAGACCGAGTCTTCCGGGACTTGCCGCTTTCCAACCGCGTGGCTCGACTTCCACTCGGTTTTAACTGAGAGCAAGGTGCACACAGTGTCTTCTCCAATCAAGTGCTTTTGTTTTTGAGAAAAAAAAATACAAAAAGAAACCAATAACAAATTTAAGCCTTAGCATGCCTTTTGACGGAACTTGGATGTGAATTAATTTCGCGCTAGTCTGCGGTTCGCTGGAACACGGGGAAACAATGTGATAGGATTCGGAAGTGTGTTTATAGACTATGTTTACAGAAATCCTCTGCGGATGTAGGCAGCCGCCTAAAATCCAATGGCACCTATTATGGTGTAACCGAATCCTATCCACACAGTCCCTACTTGCGGACTTTCTGCGACTTTGCTAATGCAGAATGGCCGTAACTTTAATGATCTGCATCTGTACGGTGAAGACCTTGCTTTATACTGTTGGTGAGTCCCACGATTTTTGTCTCATTTACTATTATTAGTCACCAGTCTACTAGACACTAGTTCCATTAGAGTCTGATTGTTTACCTGTAATCTGTATAAACTGAAATCGGAAGTTTCATTTACGTTTAATATATATCCTTCTTGAATATATCGGTACAAGGACACAAATCCAAACATTAGTTTTATATAAACAAGTATAAAAAGTTGAAATCGGATTGACATAATCGTAGTTAAGTAATTGGGTTTTGTGAAAGGATTTACGAGTTTTCAGCGATAAACTATACCTACTTTTTTTGAAACACGTGAATTGTTAAATAATATGCATCTAAACGTTGACAAAGTACAGATCTCTCTAGTTCATCAAGATATATCAATAAATAAGAATTTAAAATCGTAGGGAAATTCCATCTAGTACAAGGTAATATTCATATAACTCAAAATACTTGAGCATTTTTGAATAATAAATTTCCTGTAATATAAAACGGTCAGGAGTATAATGATTCTCAATTTTATTCGAAATATATAAACACAAGTATTTAATCTTTTATATTTAAGGGTATTATTAACAGAATTACGACTTTTAACTTTAAATATTTTACATAGATTACAAATCCCTATTGAGAAATAAAGTACAGTTAAATGTGAATTTTTCAAACAGACATCTCTTTATTTACTTTTTTGGCGACTTCTCTGTACTTTTGCATTGCTCCAGACGTCCGCTTTGATTACAGAATGTTTGTGTGGAATCGTTTGTTCAGCTTTTACCAGAGCACGCTCATTTTAACGCCGTGAAACACGCTTCTCGTCCAAGTTTTCCGTCTCTAGTGAAAAAGAAATCAATGCAATGAAAACTATTTTACCCGCGCGTTAGAAAACTTCTCGCTTTTGGGTTCACGCATTGAACGCATTTACAATCGAACTTAAACGGCGCGCGCAGTGGCGCACACAAAGGGGGGGGGGGTTCTGGGGGCCGGCCCCCCCCAACCCCTTGATTTTTTTTTTCGATTGATTATAATTCTAAGTATATAGTACGTAAAATTTAATTATTTGTTATTAAAGATTAATTTTATTAATTAATGCCAATTATTTATTCAATAATTAGTTTTTTCTGTGTTTTGTTCCCGAAAATAGACAAAATCAAAAGGAGCATGATACAAGAATGGTGAACTTTCGCCCCCGGGGGCCCCCCCCCCCCTTGAAAATTTTTTGTCTGCGCTTCTGGGCGCGCGAGTATCTTAATTATAGCGATCTCAGATTTAACCTATTGGGTGCAATGCGCGTTAACATCATTGATTTGTTTGGAAATAAGTTTCTCAAATACTTTTTTATATTTGTGATTATGTGATTTAGTTTGTATGATTATTTCCCTATAATACGTTTTTATAAAGAAAATCTTCGTAAGTTGATGAACTTTTGCCCGAATAAAATTAACAAATCAACCAGCGCTGATTAAAGCTTTCGATTTTAATTCAGATCAACATCAATTTTAACTAAAATCTTTAGCTTTTTTGGCTAAAATAAAAATTGTATTCCGTTTCGGCTTGCACAATTGAAGTACCATTATCAATAATTGATTGATCACTATTGATTTAAACTTTTAAACAATGAGATTTAACTATTTTTCCTTTCAAAAAAATGTGTTGCGAGATTTTTCAATCTAAGTATGCAAATGTATTTTAGAAAAATGATGGAAATTTCTAATAGGTTTTTGGGTTTTAGTATTTGATATAAAATAAATTTATTGTGTGTGGCATAAAATCATTGCTGTGAAGGATGTATTATACAGATGTGATATTTAATAGCGCTTTCTAATCTGATGAAGTAGCTATGTTGTGGATAAATTCAGATTTATATCGTATAGTATAAGCAGATTTGATTTAAATATAGGGTACAATACCAAACGATTTATAACTGCAGTGTTATCGTATCGATCATTATATTTGCTGAAATTTTCTAATCAGTCTTGGCTCAAAGAGGATTTAATACTTTATGGGAGAAACATATAAAAATTGCGAAGTACAATTTTTAAACAAAATCGCAATGGAGTATATAAAATTTTGACAAATAAAATTGGAAGAAAATATTAAAATGTAATTTACGCCTAATTTTCACTTTTATGCATATGGGTGTAAATGTGACGTGAAAGAAACTGAGTTTTTTGTACACATTGCAATGTATAGCTTTTAACTACTTAAAATGAAATAAAATTTAGATTATAGTTTGAATTTGTCTGTTTGATTTTTTTAAAAAGTGTTAGATTTTTGTAATGTAAATTGATTGAGTAATTAAAATATTGATTGCATTCCTATGTATCATGGTTAGATAACAGTAAAAATCATAATCATAATGTGATTTTTTTTTTCTTTGTCACACTTACTTTATCTATCGGATATGTCATCATCCTCCAGATGTTTCCTTTTGAAATTTTCCGCCTTAAAAAAAATGCGTGCATGCATCAAGAAAGATTTTTACTGTATTCATCTATATTAATAGATATTCAATGTGGACTATCGGATCTTCAATCAAGAATTTACAGTTGCATACTAGTTAATATAAAAGTCGCATCTCTCGGTTTCAACAATACTATACCAATATAAATGCGAGAAGAATGTGATTTCAACAAAAATGAATTTATGACTTTCGAGATGTTTTGTTAAGAAATATAAATACTCTTGAAATTTTTGAATTCTTCAAAGTTAGTGTCTAAAAGTTAAAAAAAAAAATCTCTTTATCCTAGATACTTTCAAAAAATATTAACAAGAAAATTCTGCATCACATAAACACTAAAACTGCTCTTTTAACTGGGACCCATGAAAATTATTAGATACAAGAATATTAAATCTGTGAAGATCTGAACATGTTTCCGTAATATTAAATTCAAAATGCTTAGTTTTTTCTTAAAAACAGGTAGGACGAAAATAATCCTGTAAATTTCTCTTGAAGCAAACTACAGACAATACATAATACTTCTGAATTTGCTTTGATCTGACATCTAAAATAGCCTTTGAAAAGCATCAAATTTATACTTTATTACATTGTGTAAGCCATGTGGAGTCGATGTCTTGAGGAAATAGAAATTCATAGAGTAAAATAGATAAGTATTCCTATGTAATCTTCTCCAATAAGGCCTTTCTTTTAAAAGGATTAATCTCTTAGGCACAGTAGCAATGTAAACGGAAATTATACAACCGAAATAAGCCTTAGTCTTCACGAATATTCTATATTTTGGCGTCTGATATCCTAAAAATATTAACTTTAAGCATTCATTATTTTAGGTTATTTTCATTTTCTGAAGGGGTATTATCATTATTTATAAAACACCTACTTACTACGACACAAAGACAACAAATAACAGAAAATTATGTGGATAAATCTTAAAATGTTTTTTGAAAGTAGAAACTTTATATAGTAGAAACTTTAAGTTCTTTTAAATTTAAGTTTTATAGTAGAAACTTTAAGATTCAATAAAAATTGACTAAAATATTTTTTCAAAAGTAACTTTTTATATTTTGCCATATTCATGCAAAATACTATTCAAAATGCTTCAGCCCATGATTTTCGCAATTCATCTTAAAAATAGCTAAGTTAATAAAAAAAAAACATCGGAAGATTACACGTCCTTTGAATACGAAATGTTTAGTTGCTAAATGTTTTTCTTGTATAGCGCTATATTTTAAATCATACACTGTAAATTTAAGAGATTTCCTTGGGAGAAGGAAGAAAATCAATGTCTGTATAATTTTTCCACTTTTTTTACACAACGATTTTCTCCAGTATATTTTTTTTTTTCGTTCTCAATTACATTTATTTCAATCCTGGTTGGTTTTTTAATGTTAATATGGTAAAAGTGTATTCGAATTAGAAAAACATTTTTTAAAAACCGATCATCGAACCTGAATTAATCGTATATTCTGCATAAAACACCAAAAATGATATCGAAAACTATTAAATGAATAACTTAACAATTTTTATTTGTATTAATTCTGTAATTAAGAAATTTAAAGATTCAGCTACATTCATCAGAAATTTTTAAATTAATATCCAAAGTTTTCAAATAAAATGTTCAAATTCCCCCATGTCAAACTGAACTTAAAGAGAAAACCCCTTGAAGTAGATCATATGACAGTTTTTTGGTTGAATTTAAATTATCATATCCTACATTAAAAAAATAAACACAAGAAATCAAATTCTTGAAATTTTGTAATTTTTAAAATATATTTGAATCCGCTTAAAAGCTAACGAAGTTTCAATTTTGAATATAACACACAAGCAATACTTTACAAAGTCAAAGATATCCGTTGTCATTAAATATTAAAACCAAACCAGGGGGTAAACTCATACTGAAAATACCATAAATAATAAATTAGGAATGTTTTTTTTTGAGAGCTAAAATACTGTAATAAAATTTTAAGAATTTATATTATAACTTTTGAAAAAACATCGCATTTTTACACTCAAGCGTAAATTTTCCATTTGATCAGAAACAATTTAAGTGTCTCAACAATGTTCACTCTTCGAGCAAACTCAAATCGGAAACAATTTTAACTTCAATTTAAAGATCATCCTTTAACTCATTTATTCAGGGATGCGAGAGGGAAAAGAAGTCGTCCGATAGTGCTCTCTTCAAGGACATTGTCCCATTCGTCCTCGCGATCAAGCTTCTTCGCCAATCGTCTGCCTCTACCTGTCGAAAGAGGGAATTCCTAGATCGATTTCTCACCAATTTTCTTTTTACTTTGTTTTCAGGATCGTCTGCTCCTTTAAATCTTCGATGGTAATTTTTCGGATCATTGAGCAGCATTGGAAAAATTTTCTTCGTACTGCGATATTAAACGATAAATTATTTCTGCATTCACTGTGCGAAAGTGAAAGCAGTATAAGAGCAAAGAGTATTTACAGAAAAGATTTATCCCAAAGTGAGATTTAAATATACTTAAAATGAATAATATAAGTTATAAGTAATGAAAAAATGAATATAAATTGAATATATATGTGATATAAATAAAGAATAAGTTATTAAAAAATATAAATAATGAGATAAAAATTTTAAGCAGTCAATAGAAAAAACAGTAAAACTAATGAAATACTAATAATAGAAAAACAATTTATAATTAAAATTAATATAACTAGGGGGCACCCCCTGTGTGCATATTGGCGGACCAAAACCCATTGTACAAATTATACAACTGTTCATACTCACTGCTAAAATTGTAAAATTGTAATTTGCATGTATTATATAGTTCATTTTTTTTTCAATATGTAGTAAGCATAAATTGTTGGAGAAACTCAACATCAAATAATTCAGATAACGTCAGCTTTTCTGTTTATAGAACCGTCTTTTGTTAAAATGATAGCAATCAATTCATTGCATGGTAGTTTGTTATAAATTTAAGGATAATCTTTAGGGCTTGTATAAAAACAAACTCTCTCTCTCTCTCTCTCTAGACTCTTAATCTTGGTTTATTTTGAATTTCATACAAAGTTTTATATTTCTCTGCATATGGATTTTTATTCATAATTATATATAGCTGTAAGGTTTGTAATACATCGTCACGTTTAACTATTTCTGTACGTTCATGCAAGGTCTCACCATCCTCATAAATGTACATTTGTCCAAACTGTTATGTATAAATAAATTCATTACAGCATCACGAAAAACTTTTTTTTAATATAGAGAGAGATAGAAATGTAACTTGAGTATAGTGCAGCATTTAAAGTATATGGAATTATATTTTCTTAAAACTACGTATTTTTTAATATATAAACATAAACATTTGACTAAGTTGATAGGATAATACTGCCTATTTTCGACATTTTTTCTGTGTTCGTGTTTGAACATGAAGTACTGAAAAATATTCTTTCATTCTTGGTTTGCTTATATACACAGATCAGTGGAGTGAATATATAATTACTCTTTTTAAGAAGAGCCTATTGATACTAATTGTATAAGAATTTCTATCAAACTTCTTAATCGAGGAAATGGATACATTATACCTTATCTGAAAACTAATGTTACTTACGATACTCTTTCAAAAAGAATTTTTTTTTCACATAAAGCGTACTTGTGTTTCAAAAACTACAGTTTTTTTTTTATATATGATCGAAGAGGTATGTGTGGCTATATTATTATTATTATTTCTTAATATAATTTTCTATTTGTGATTCCTCTCAAAATGTTTACTGAGAAAAGAAAACTATTTGCTAAAGTATTCTTTTTTTTTTCTTTTTTTTATGCTACTATGAAGCCTCCTTTAGTCAATCTTGGTCAAAATGTTTTCGATTACTCGTTAAGCTCTGTTTTATTTTACAGTAGAATTAATTTAACTGATTTTCTTTTAAAAAGAAAATGTCTTCTAATCTTTCAAACAATTCGATGTTTGTTTATAAGCAATTTACATAATTGTGGCGATTGTGTATAATAACTTATATTGAGGTATTATTTAGTTAAGTTTTTTTTAATAACACAAGCTATTCCGTTTTCATGTTTTTTTTATTCGTCAAGTGATGTAGCGTGGAAGGTAGGGCATATAGGTATGATTTCGAATGTTATTCTCGTCGTCTGATTATGATTCAAATTTATTTCAGTGTTAATGAAAGAGAAATAACTTATATATATAAAACATATGAGACATTCGTTACAGCTTTTATTTAAAAGTGAAATATATCTTTCAATTATTGAGCTCAATGAGTTTTCAATCGTAAAACAATGATGCATACGGAAAACATACTAATTATTTTTAATATTTATAAATGTCCAGAAAATAAAATAATAAAAATAAAAATTCTGTTTAATCTTTTATTGGCTATGAATTTGTAGATACTTTAAGTTCCTCTGTCCAATACCCCTAGTTGAAGAATAATTTATACCTTAAAACTTTATTTTCATTTAAAATATAAATATTTGCTTCGGTATCCAATTATGGTTCAAACTAATGAGGGGGGGGGCACATGTAAAAATATACTAAATAGATACTAAGATACCTTTTTTTCGACCTCCAATCCAAAATGAAATAATATAGAAGAAATTGGAAGGAAAAAAAATTTATAACTATGCAAATATTTTAATATTAAATTATTAACTCTCATTTTCTTGTATAGATTTCAAATATTAGATATGCTGTCGAGCAACTTATTCGCAATATACTTTATCCACGAGAGAATATAATTAATCAAATCTTATAGAGCAACAATATTACTTAATATAAGATTTAGTATGCTTCAAGAGCTGCAAATAAAATCTGAAAATCGCTGTGAACATTTTAATACGATTCAAAATTATGAGGAGAGCCTCGGTAGCCTGGGGGTCAAGGTCACAGACTCGTGGCTGGTGTGTCATGCGTTCGAGGCTAGTACCACTGAAGATCCGCCATGTAGAGTGGGCTGATGCTCGTTAAATGTATCGCGCTTTAAGTTTTCCTTTGCGTGGTGTAGAAGTTAGGACAGTGGGTACCAGCTCGGATGTCGGCCTCGTCTCTTGACTATGGTTCAAAATTACTAGGTTCGTCGCCAATAACCTCCAAACAGCTTTATAGTGCGACGTTAACACAACTCTCATTTTCTCAGAATTATTAGTTTAGTTTGCCAATAGTCTTGGTGTTATGTTAATTCAAAAAAATTTATTTGCACTTTCCATATCTGTTTTTTCATGAAACCGAAGCTCAGCTTATATATCTCGAGTCTCAGAAAAGAGAAGACAAAACTATTTATTCGATATGCAACTGAAGACAATCTTTGTAAATCACATCACATATCTGTTCATGTTCACACACATGTTCATCACATATCTTATCAGGGTCTACACTGTGTCAGACTTTTGTGATTTATTCCAAGTAAAATGTGAGTTACGATAAAAATTGCAAAATAATAATAATAAATCGTATATAACTGTAGCAATTCCTTATCAAACCCATCGACTTACGTCTTCTGTGCGAAAAGAAATGGTTCCTCTAGTGCAGGGATGGCAAACCAATGGCACGCGTGCCATTGTGATGGTACTCGACGCAATATTTTGGGCACGTCATTGATCAAAACGGTTTGCACTTTAGTTGAAAATAACAAAGTTCAGTTTGAAGTAATCCAAATAAACATGAGTGCTCAGCCGCGTTTTTACAGACGTATGCCAACATTTCAAAGAATTGAACGTTAAGTCTCAAGACACAAATAAAAAATATATCAAGAGGGATCTCAAGGCTTTTGACGCTAAATTGCATGTTTTCAGAAATGATATTATTATAAGATCTAATGTCATCTAATCTGCAACAACAGAAGTCACACTAATGTTACTTTAATTTGAATTATATGTATATCTAAAACATTTACTGCTATACAGTGCAAAATGTATTTTTAATAGTAAATAAAGAGTTTTTAGTAATTAGTTTTATTATTTTACTAAAAATCACAAGTTAAAATTATTTGACGGCACGTCTATATCTCATTAAGCATTTTTTTTTTTTTTTTAATGGCACGTTGATCCAAAAAGGTTCGCCACCCCTGCTCTAGTGAATAAAAGGACTGACTCCCTCCATGGATGATAAACGGAGTTTTTTAAGATTAGAATGCTGACGATGGGAAAGGGGGGAATGCTTATCTTCGTATCTATGTAGGTTAAAGAAATGGTAAGAAAAAGTCCTGAAATGTGGACAATGGCTGGAAGAGTCGATGAAAGATTTATCTCCGATACTTGTAGTTTTATTATAAAAGTATTATTCCAAAAAATGTATATAAAAATTATGAATTTAATTTTGAATCTTGAGTTACTTAAATTCTAAACTGATGATTTGACGGTTTTCAAATATTATCAATTTTGTAACAGAATTAAAAAACAATTGCCTTTTTTTGTAAATGTTGCCGTTATAGCTCGAAAGCCATTAATGTGCAGATTACCAAGCAAATCTAAAAACTGATTTGTTCCTTTAAATGGAATCGAGAGTTTTCCCACAATTTCACTGGGTAAATCTTCACTTTAGTGGTTTCTGTATTGTTTAAGTTCAAAAAGTTTGTTTCTTTCGTTTTCTTGCTGTTAGAAATTTTTAAATGAGCGTTGTATGACTCATCCCAGAATCATTTTTCCTAAACATTTGGAAAAAGGGCAACGGCAAATGTATTTCGATAAAAGACTACTTGAATTAAGTTATAAAAAAATTTATTAATGCGGAGTTCATTAATTATCTGCTGGAAACAAATTGTGAAAGTGTCACCAATCTTCAGATTGCACGAATAAGTAAGCATAATTTTATGTTTCGCAAATTAATTTCCTTAAATGTAATACTGTTAAATCATTTGATTCTTTGTATATTTGTTTTTCAATTGATGGATGATTGATTCTATCAACTAATTTGTTTTTTGTTTGATTGTATAAACGTGATTCTCTTTAAAAATCGGAAAGTAAACCACCAAAGATCTTATTTTCACTTTAACAAGTGTCTAGTAGGTAATCTGCAGGTTATGTTAGTAATTCAAAAAATTACCTAAGTAATTTGAGACATGTAACAATGCTCCGCATATTTTGAAGGATCACTCTAGTTAATGTACATATTACCTAACTAATCTGAAGATTAACTTATTTTTGCACTTGAGCGGTAACATATATATATATAATCGAAATTTAAGGAATAAAATTCTTCTCGATTTTTTATTTTATATTCAGATTTTATTGATTATAATTATATTTGAAATTAACATGCTAATATTAAAATTGACATTTCGATTAAATTTAAACTTTGCAACTCGCTAATACATGTGCTGTACCTCAAATTTTTCTTCTCATTTACTTTGGGCTGCAGTACAATTGCTAGATTCAGAGATAGTTCGTCCTCTTCCTTTTTTTTTTTACCGAATTTAAATTTTTTAACAAAATATTGAAATGTATTTGAATTTAATGATTCAAATTATGAAGTAAAGCATTTGGTATCGGAATTTATTCTGAAAAATCACTGAGCAAAATTTCATGTTAAAAGATGTGTAGTATCAGTTTGCTTGTATTGATTCTGAAAAACTCTCATTTCTAAAAACATGTATAATTTAGACACTTCCAAAAGGAAATCCTTACTTGAAAAAAAATATAAATTATGTCTGTCACACTTGGGAAAAAAAATTATAAATGTTTTTAATTCATTCAGTAAAATCTGGTAAATTTTCCCACCATTCGATTTTTCACAAAAAAAACCCCCACAATAGTTAAAATATAACCGTGTATCCCCCATTTTAGCTTCCAACTGATTTCATTGTTGTGTAGAGGTGTAGATGCACATTAAATGTGTCGAAATTAAAGATCCTCACGTTAGCTTGATGTGGAAGTTTGGGTGGTGGGTTGCCAACTCAAGTATTGCTTTTGCCCCTTAACTATGGTTCAAAATTATAAGATCCATCACCCATAGGAGCAATGTCAATCTAATAAAGTTAAAACTGCTTCTAAAAACACTGTAACTATTTAACACAGTAGACATGTATGCAAATTGAATTAAAAGAAAACAATTTGCGGGGTTCACGGAACACGAATTATGGAACATGGAAAGAGACAATGAACTTTTTATTTTTAATAAATGAATTTAAAAGCTTTGAATACCATAGCTTCAAAACAGCTCGAAAACGACAGATAACCCCTTATGCACTGTGTGTGTTTCAGTTGTTTGATTCAAAGCAATTAAGAATTCCTAAATGTTTTTTTTAATGTGATTAATGATTTTGTCAATAACTAAAAGATTTTTAAATGATTCTTCTTCTTAAGTACAGTAAGAACATCACGGATTCTTTGTTGACTTTAGAATAAATTTTATTTCATAAATTAACTTAAAAATCCGAATTACAATTGAGCAACCATCCTTCAAAATCTCAAACTGTCATTTCAATTATTTCTTGTTTATTCAATCAACATTAAGTTGCATTTGCAATATTCTTTCGTATTTTTCGGAAAGGAAGAAACTAGAGTGTTATTTTGATTGATTTTTGTTGCTCAATCAACAGCCACTTCAAAAATTTCAGCTTTTATTATTGTTTTAACCAATTACGTAGGCAACCAGGGATATCTTAAGAGTATTCCAGAAAGAAAATGATGTTTAATTTTGAGCTAGCTTATAGTTTTCTATCAGTCAAAAGGATTCTTTCTTGCATCTTGTTTTATTCTTATATTTCTTGTTTACAAGTCGCAATTTATCGAGGACTTGAATCATTATAATTTTATTCATCGTAAGTTAAAAACTAGCATCTCGGTATGATACGTTGCTATGAAACAGTTATAATTGAGATCTTATATAAATAAATATCTAAGTTAAATTAGACAATAATGCACGTTACAAAAATGCAAACAATTTTTCATATCAATTGTAGAAACTTCGGCGACACGATACAGTTCAGAACAGGTACGAAAAACAAATATTTCACTGCTATTTAATAGGCATGACGTAAAAATTTCTTTGAAAATTGATCCAAAGCATCAAGAAAATATTTAATGCCTTTTACGACAAATTTACTGCAAACTGAACACTTCGAGTTTACGACAAGGGATCCTCAGACTCTGCCCTGTTCAAATATTTGTTTAAAACAGTTCCCAATGAGCGTCTCGAGAAAGGTCAGTATCAAAACGTGCGTGGGTTGCATCACGCACAATCAACGCAATACAGACAAAATCAAGACATCTTTTATTGCTTAGTCTAGTGTACAAATGCATTTCTAGCGGTCAATACTTGTATCTTTAATAGATATGTTGTTTTTCTGACTAATTTACTTGGAAATGCTAACGTGCTACAAGTGGCGCCAACATCCACAACACATAAAGGTGTATGTAACACATGTACAATATTTTATTTTTGTTCAAAATGAAAACGGTTTTCTTATGGAGGGAAAATATTTCAACCCGGAAAGAGAATGAAAAATATTCTCCGAATAAGGATTTTCTAATAGTGGATTTATTGGTTGAATTGACAAAGTATTGTTTCGAGACTTGATTCCTTAACCTGCTATATAGGATAATTGACAATTGAATGTAAAATTTAATAGCAGGTAAGTATGCAGAAATTTTAAAAAATCGGACTCCGGCTCAAATATCATTCTCTTCATCTGATTGCGGTTACAAATGCTATAACAATGTTTGTTGTCAATTGTTCTTTCTTTAAATCGATTGTAAAATCATTTCAAGTAAATTTTTAATAAGTACTTTAAAGCTTATCTATTTCGAAATTTATATTTCATCCTATTAAGAACTTCAAGATGCGTTACGTCAAAGCAGATGTTTCAAATCAAGGTCTGCGTTTTCCTCATAGCTATAGCAGTACTTCTGTTTATTATCAATATCGCTTGGCATTTTATATATACATATAAATTAGGGTTGCATTTATAGACAAATTTGACAAATTTTAATATTTTTCAAGCACTTTTAACGCTAGTAGAATATTGCAATGTTTTGGAAAAGGCAGTACTTATATGTTTTGGTACGTACACTGATGATATAGTATGTCAGTGCTGCAGAATAAGTGAGTGGTGTATTAAAAAGCAATGCCTACATAAATTTTCCCCAAATATGATAATTGTATTGAGGCATTTTGAACAGAAACTGATCAACTTTAAGGAATTATAGTTAAAAATACCTTATATTTATTTGTTAATGTTCCAGTAGACCACAGTGGTTTGGCTCATTGCCTAAAGGTAAAGAATTCTAGATTAAATTCCTCTAAAAACCATCACGTACAAGAAATAAAAAAAAATTGTTCCATAATGAATCTGAAGACTCTTTAAAATCATATAGTATTTTGTGGAAATTTGAAAAATAAAATATTAGTTCGTCTTCCACACCAACAACAATGATCCAAAGCTTCAGTCAGTAGGCAGAAATGCTTTTCTAGTGACAGTAACAAGCCAATGTAGCTTGTTGCTCCATTTTCGACAAATAATGTTTAACTTTTCTGTAAAGTAAAAGTATAGATTTGTGTCTTAGTGCCTGGGTTTCTTTTTGGAGACTTCAAATTCGAAATTCCTTAGAAATATAGACCGGCATTCATGGTCACTCTTTTGATCTCTGTCTAAAAAATAACGACATCACTTTGAGTTCTCCTCATTTGTCTTATTTCAATTATGGATATTTGTACCTAATGTTATAAAAAACCTTGTGAAAACAAAAATGTATAAGATATTCTGAAACTTAAGTATAAAATTTGAAACTCGTTCGTTTTATCGAAAAAAAATATTGCTTATAAATTCTTGTAGATATAAAACATATATCCAGGTGTAGTGCTATAGGGTGAAATAAATGTTTTGCCCTGATTATAAATAGTTATTGTGCTCAAACTATTATAATTGGACATGTCTTTTTCGATGTTTTGTTAGTATAATTATGAATTTTCATTCTAAATCTTTTAAAATTGTCTTATGGGTATTCCAGTTCTCGCTAAGTGATAAGCTCAACACACACACACAGTTGCTTCCTTCACACCGGCCTACCACTTCTAGGACGATCCTTAACGCTGCCTATTTCTTTAAACTTTTCAAATCATTACCTTATTTATTTTACACCAGGAGGTTTGCTTACATAACTACGTCGAAATTTATGCTGAATATCAATGAGCGAATTCTTTTCATGAAACTTAAGCCCACACTGGGCTTTCTTTTAAATCGACTCCAATTCGGCAAAAAATGATGTCCTCCTTACAAATGTTTCCCCGAAGGAGCATTCACGCCATATACTGCACAAAAAACCCTGTCAAAACTGACAATAATACAAAAGTTACATTATAATATTAAATGGTTATTTTGTAATGAATTTTTTTGTAATCCGGATAAGAACTTTGGTTCCACCCAATATATTTTTAAAACTTAGAAATTCAGTAAACCATTGTTTTCTTGTTACATTGAAAACCTGAAATTTATTTAATATTAAAATATATAGAAAAACTCAAACTTTCAGTATCCTCAAAGTGAGGCAATTCTCAAACTCAGTGGCACAACAGCCCATGATGGCCAGGGCCTATTGTGCCCATCCCAGTATACATGACCAGTGGGCGCTGAGGTGCATGAGCAGATGTTCCGATCAGGTGGTCAGTCTGAAGCGAGACCCCCAGTGTTTTAAGTCCCCAAGCAAGCTTGGTACTCATTTATCGACCCTCTACAGTGCGTTGAAAGGTTGAATATACCTTGCTAAGCCCGGGAATAAAACCAGGACCTGTGGCGTGGAAGCGCAATACTCGACCACTGGGCCTCCAATATTAAAATATAGGAAGGAGAAAATGGTTAAATTCTTAAATGATAATTATTAAAATATGCTACTTTCTACAATACATCTCTCTATCCGAAAAGAATCCTTATTTTTTAACGTTTAGGCCAAGCAGCTCACACATTCTATTCAGTTTTACTATAAAAAGATTTTAACTTCATTTACCGTGTTTTAAATAAGAAAGAATACAATGTTCCCATTAATTAACATGAAACAGATAAATTTATTTTGCAAATAACAATCCTTTAATGTAAATCGCAGGTCATTTATGTCTCAAGAAGAAGAAAAAAACTGAATAATACTCAAGATCAACTTACTGATATAACATACAAGAATAGTAAACAGTAACGAGGGTTCACGACTTAAGAATTTTTTCTTGAAATCCGAGTATTTTAGGAAAATGGAGCATATCAATTAAATTTGTTTCCTACGTAAGGCACAATAGAAAATAAACCCGTATACAAGACATAATTCCTACATTAACTCCATGTTTCTTACATTTATAAGGCCGCGGTAGCCGAGTGGTATAGGTATCGGACCGTGGCTTACCTTGTCACGAGTTTGAGCCCAGTACCACTGAAGACCCGCCGTGTAGGGCAGCGATGCACGTTAAATCTGTCAAGAGCTGAAACGTCCTCCCGTTGGTGTGGTGTGGTAGTTAGGAGAGGGGGGTGCCAGCTCAGGTGTCGTCCACGTCACTTGACCATGGCTCAAAATTACGTGGTTCATCGCCAAAAGCCCTCGTGTAGCTGAACAGTACGACGTTAATATTCAATCAATCAATTAATCTTACATTGATAAGCCCATTCTAATTGTTTGTACGGAGAAGTTTTAACACAATATTATTGAATACATTGTCGGCTTAACTAAAAGCTTTAAGGCACTCGAAATTTGTAAAGTTGTTTTAAGTTTTTTCTTGCTACTGCAGACACGAGGTTTCTAAATACAAACAACATAAAAGAAATTTCTGATTTATAGTCAGTTAGAAAAAAGAATTTTGGATGTAATATTTCTTTACACACTGAGGAAATTGCTACAAAAGGCATTGCCAAGTAGTTTTTAGACCAAGGTCTCGTTAAGAAAATCGTCTAATCCACAGGAAACATGAACAGATGAACAAATACTGCAATCTTATCTACCTTTTCACGCAAATCAACTCAAAACCCATTTATTTCATTCCATTACCTCATTTTTTTTACATTTCTTTTGGTTCCTTTGACGGAATTTGGAAATGTTCACTTAAAAAAGTTATTTAAGCTAGCAAAATGAGAAATTTAATGAAAATTTAATTTCCCAAATATATTTTCAGTAAATTACAGGATTACGTCTGCTGCCATGACGCTTATGCCTGGTCATGCATGTTAATTTTACATAAGACTTACTATAAAATCCATTTACAGTAATTATGGGATGATTGCCATGGTAAAATTCTATTTAAGGTAAAATAAAAATATGTATTTTTAATTTATTAAAATATATTGCAATTTGTGTTGATAAAACCTTAATGTTAAATAGTCATCAAGAACACTATTACTTACGATTAAATAGCTATCATGGTATATTCAGCATATTGCAATGTGTAATATATATCATAAAACAGTTATTTTCTTCATAAAAAAACAGTTTTATCAATCAAGATCTATCATAATTTTCATAACATTCTTGAGTGAATAACTTTAGTTCTTGTAAGAGATGTTGAACATGACATTAAATGCCTCAGAGAAGATTCCAATGAATATTTATCTGTGCATTTGATTTTCGAGTTGGGAAATTCTGATGGACTTCAGTTACATAGTTGATGTAATTGTATTTTAATAGCTGAAAAATTTAGTTCATCTTTTGATTCCACTAAAAATCAACGAGCTGAGTAATTGGAGTGGATACAAATCATTCCATCTAAAAGGAGCATACAAATCCTCAATATTGCATGAATGTATTAAATGTGTGGTTTTAATATAAATATCATTGTTTTATTACATTATCCTGGATCAGAATTGTGGTATTGTTAATTTTCTTGACGAAATTTAGTAAGAAAATAAAATTACGGGCAAAGGTTTTCAAATATCATTATGTTTGTAATAGATCTCGCTCTAATTATTTTCATAATGAAAAAACAGATATGAAATAAGCTACATACATGCGAGCAATGAAATAATAAAAACTTCTCATATCTCGAAGAGAAAGACTGTCTTTAAAAACGAACGAGTTCCAAAACTGATCACCAATACCTAATGAGTCAGATATCATAAATATTGCAAACTTATACATTTTAATTCATAAATATTAAGTGATTATCATTTCTGTTTTATTAAGGTTTTATATGAAAATCAAAGATAAAACTGCAGAGTGTGAAATATATTTTTTTTCTGATGTTTACGGCTCAAAATCACACAGAAATATGATTTACTTATGACTTTTTTTTTTATTCATTGAAAATAAGATAAAAATCGAGCTTATTTTTACAAAAATGACAACTTAAAATTTCCATTTAAAGTTTCGTCAAATTATTTTACTACAAATAACGTAGCGACCTCGCGCGTAACTTGTAGATATAATCAAAAAATTGTTTCGCCATGATCTGGAATCGAATGTACAGTCAGTCACAAAAATCTACATACACCTATCAAAATAGGGTTATCTCTCAAACTGATTAAGTTTCAATTTGAAAAATTATATCGATCTTTCAATTTCAGCCAAAAAATATGCTTTTCACAATAAAAAAGTTCAGAAATAATAATTACTGGGAAATTTTGTGAAATGTGTAGCGATTGTCACGTCACAAAAGTCTGCATACACTCGATTGGCTGATAATAAGAATTTTGCATACAAATTTTTTTTCGAAGATCACCTTAATTTGAGGTGACACGTATTGTTCTATATTCTAATCTTCATTTCCCACGATTTTTCAACATTGTAGCTTCAACAAAATGAGCCAGGGAAAGGAAACATCTTTAGAACTTCGAAATCTGATCGTAAAGTTGAAAGGTGAAAATAAATCTTACTCCGAAATTGCCAAAATTGTAAAAAAAAAACCTCGGTCAACTGTGCAAACACTCTATAGAAATTACGTTATGCGGTGGAAATGTGCTCAACAAATCTCGATGTGGTCGTCCACACAAGCTTAGTGATCGTGATGCAAGAGCCATAGTAAGAAAAGTGAAGAAAAATCCAAAAATTAGTTCTCCAAAATTAGCGGATCGAATTGCAACAGCAAGTGGAAAGAAAGTACATCCAGAAACTGTTCGTAGAATTCTTCGATCAGGCGGTTACAATGGCAGAGTTTCCAGCAGGAAACCGTTCATCTCATCTGTGAACCAACAGAAGAGACTTGATTTTGCTTCTGCACACGTTGACAAGGATTTTGACTTTTGGAAAACTGTTGTATTCACTGATGAGAGCAAATTCAACGTGTTTGGAAGTGATGGCCGCGGAACAGTCTGGAGAAAAAAAGACACAGCAATGAGCCCCGAGAATTTGACTCCAACTGCGAAACACGGCGGAGGTAGTGTAATGGTTTGGGGCGCAATGGCGACAACTGGAGTGAGCAATTTGGTGTTCATCGATGGCAACATGAATAAATTTGGATACTTAAAGATTCTGCGAAGCAATCTACACCCATCGGTCCAAAAATTGGGACTTGGGAGCAACTTTGTCTTTCAACAAGACAACGATCCGAAGCACACAGCTAAGATTGTTAAAAAATGGCTGCTCTACTGCACGCCTAAGCAACTGCATTCACCGCCACAGTCGCCGAACCTGAATCCCATCGAACACCTCAGGGAGGAAGTTGATAGAAGAGTTCGGCAACAAGCAATAACCAGCAAGGAAACTCTGAGGAAGGCCATAGAACATGCCTGGGCCCAAATTTCACCTGAGAAGACGAAGATTCTTGTTATGTCAATGCCAAACCGAATGCAGGCAGTTATTGCTTCAAAGGGAGGTCCTACAAAATATTAACATTACATTTTTGCTTATTAATTATTGAAAATTGTGTTGTTCTGTCCCTGTATGTGTAGACTTTCGTGACTATATAATTACATATTTTGTTTATTTTTGATATATTTTAATGAATATGTTCATAATTTTCTTTATTAGATATGAATTATTGTCTAAGATAATTACGAAAATAAAGTTGTGTATTTTCGAAAATATAAGTATCGTGCTAGATCTATGTGTATTGGGGGTGTATGTAGACTTTTGTGACTGACTGTATATCTACTGAACTTCGTGAAAGAGCTTTAGTTATAAAAAGATACTTAAGTTCGCTCCATACTCTCCAATTAATTTTGTAAGCTGGTGAATACGTTCATGCTGCATGCTCAATATGAAGCTACTAAATCGGGTCAATTGAAACATATTAAGTGTTGTATGTTTAAAGACTTAGTTTGAATATGAACCCCCCCCCCTGGTATCGATTGAAGTATTTATTTGCATTTGAAAAGAAGTAAAAGTTATCCGAACCTAATAAGGGAATCAAAAGGAACAATTCAAACTGGGTTTTCTTCTTCAGGTCGAACCAGACATAAGTTTCTTCCGATCACTATCTATTTTCTACACCTCAAGTGTTTAAATTATCCAGCCTTGCCAAAGTCAACAAAAGTCTAAAGTATCATCATTCTCTACCGTTACCGGCATAGATGGCATTTTGAAATTTCACCCTCAAATGTTTTGGAAAAGTAAGTTATCTTAAAACTTTACTATTGTCTTAATATGACGTCTACAGGTGCACAAACCTGTCATCCAGCTGCGCTAGCGAAACTGAGGGTGGGGACTCCTGTTCTGTAAACAGACTTTTAAATATGTGCCGTAGGGTTGATGCGTAGTTGAACTGTTTAGTATACAGAGACATTACGAGAAGAGGAGTACGTGTTTCGGTTTTGAGCGCTTGTTTGAAAATGTAAATGGTTTTAAGATATCGAAGAAATTAGAATTG
The DNA here is from genome assembly GCA_019973955.1 of Trichonephila inaurata madagascariensis. Taxonomy (NCBI): domain Eukaryota; kingdom Metazoa; phylum Arthropoda; class Arachnida; order Araneae; family Nephilidae; genus Trichonephila; species Trichonephila inaurata. Next base: position 72,357 of record BMAV01015310.1, read on the forward strand.
TATGTGATGATGCCAATATTTATCAGGTGAGCTGTCATTGAATAGAGTTGTAAAGTCTTACAAAGGAACAACCCGATGCATTTCACTACTCTCGCATTTTTAACTGATGAAAAGGATTTTGAACCACGCTGTATAAAGATTTAATCCAAAATTGCTGGCGTTAGAAGAATTTAGACATAGTCAATTTTTCTTGTCAACGTAACGCATAATTAGCAATGAAAACCGATTTCTTTTCAAACTTATGAATAAGTATTTGACACTTAGAGATATTCAAAAAGTTTACTTTTGTTTTTCGAATTTTATTAATTTGAGATTGAGTTTATTATTGAAATTTTTTATTAGCTTAATTTCATACATTGATTTGTAACCGATAGAGATTGTGATTTATGGTTCTAGTCCCATATCTAAATTTAATACTCTCTCTTGTACTTCTTGAAACACTTGAAATAAAAACAATATAATTCAAGAAGTCTCAAAATGAAACGCAATTGCTAAAATTTTACTATACATTTTTTCTTTTGTTATTACCTTAGGATTATGTATAAACATTTCTAAGTGTTTTACACGTTTTCCATGGCACTGATGCACACATACAACACTTATTTTTGTTACTTAAGACTTCAATTTGTCAATGAATAAAAGTTTATTAAATAAAGCATTTAATCATGCGAATTTAATTTTTTTATTTTGCTTTCAACTGTACTTTTCTAATTTATTTTACCAAATGTGAAATTTCTGTAAAAATTTTTAAAGTTAATGAATTTTTAGTCAGAAATAAAAAAAAAGCTAAATAAAAATATTCATGCTTCATTATTTTTTCATTTTATCAGGGCTGAGGTAAAGATTTTTTTCTAATTTTAATCAAATGTGTTTCAAATCATTTCATTAATCTCCAGCTAAATGAACAAGGACAAATTTCGCAAATAGAAATCTCTGCATTCCCTCATACATTCAAAGAAAAAATATGTATATTCATTGAATATGAGCAACATTAATTATGTTAATGAATTTTTTCCTGTAGCGAACAGAAATTTTGTCACGGTGACAGCTTAAGATCTCATCATAAAATTTAAGACAGTCAATTCATTTTCTTAAGTTCACAATATTAGATACCTGTGTAAGGGAAAAGGCTTTAATTGAATTAAAGAAAAAAGTTTTTTTCAATTAAAAAAATGAAAAGTATTTGGATATGAGATTATAAGGAAAAAACAATACGCGTTTTAATACATAGAAAAATAATTTAAATAAGTTAAAATTATCCAGGTCTATAAAAAAATTCTGCTGCATGGGATACTTTTGCTGAATTATATATTTCCAAGCACGCTGAATCAAAAAGTTACCATCATTTTCTCTCATTACATACAGTTTTGCTTTCTTATGAAAAATGAGGAGCATTCAAAAAATGTAAAGAATCCCTATTTTATCACGATGAAGTATAAACATACTTTTCTCATTTATTAACCAAACATTTTTTGCGATATTCACAACTTGACGTTCCCTTTTTGTTCCTGGTGAAACATTTGCTTTTCTGGATTCACTTTGGTAGCTGTGACCGATAAGACGTGTGTTCGATATCTTGTTTCACTAAAGACCCACCGCGTAGAGGGGCTAATTCACGTTAAATCTGTCGAGGCTAAAACGTCCTCCCGTTGGTGTGGTGTGAAAGTTTAGAGAGCAGGGCAACAACTTAGGCGTCGTTCTATTTACTTGACGAAGATTCAGAATTACGAGGTTCGTCACCAGTAGCTCTCGTGTTGGTGTAAAGTGAGACATTTATAAAAAATGAGCCTTGTAAGATACAGCTCTTCTCTATAAGCTCATAAAACTTTTTGTGCAAGTCAAATAATTTGAAAATTGGCCTACTTCAGACTAGCATTGTTAAATTGTAAGACTAATCTTTCAAAATAAGACAACTTCCAAATCTAATTATATCTAAAAGTAAGTTTCACTTACTACAAAACGTACTGTTATTCTATACAGTCCATTAAATTTTTGGATCCAATTGTTCAAGCAATGCAGCATCTAATTTTAGTATTGATTAAAGTAAAACTAATTAAATAAGTCGTTTATTCGCATAAGTGAGCTAGTTAACAAACATCAAAAAGAAAACTACACAAAAAATGGACTAAAAAGGCAGTATAAAAACAATCGAAGGATTTGGGGAACTCTAAGCTGTTTGCTTTTCAATTTGTTTGTGTGTAAATAATTATCTTCCTTTCATGTTATTTGATTAGAAGAGCCGCGCGAATGTAAATTCCCTTGATGCAAATAAACTAAAAACTTCCCATTTTCAAGATCGAAATCAGATGAAACTACAGAATTAATTGGTAGCGAGGAGCCGCAATTGCGAGGGATTGAATTGTGGACATTTATAAAGAATGGAATTGTTAGTTCGAATCACAAATGATTGACGAAGAAACGCACGTCGCAGTTTAAGTAATGTAACTTCGGCTCCAGTTGGCCCCAGACCAACAGATTTGACCAGACTTGAAGACGCTTCTGTCTCGACTTTTTCTTTTAGCAGGTTCAGTCCTTTTTTCACTCTTTCTGATTCTTCCAAATCTGATGTGAGAAACTTTTTAGTTTGTTCACAATGCCGACAACACGTGACAAACTATTTACAGCTTGAATTTTTCTATGGTAGTGCCTTGCCAGTTTCCACTTTTAATTTTAGATTGTCTGCTAATTCTTTCAATTAAGATCTTTGAAGCACCTAAAAGTCATGGATGTAATTATTCTATCAAACTTGACTTCTAACTCATCTGACACGATATTTACGCATTAAGCGCAAACGTCACAAAAATAAAATCAACAGAAAGGCAATTAATTGGCCAGTTGAAGTAGTAGTCAATTCTCTAAAACGAAGTTTGTAAATTTTAATTGGCGAATTGAAGTAATTTTCTAGACATTTTACAACTAAAATAAAATTCTCTCGTGGAGGAATAATTCTTATTTCATCACAAACATATTTTTTTTTTCAAAAGAACTCCTAGAATGTTGGAAGAATTTTAATATAAATATCATACAAGAAAATATCTTCAAAAGTATACTTGTCATTTTACTCACTAATCGTGAATGCAAGTTATAGGGGGGGGGACCACTTTAAAACATATTTAAAATTTGATAACTGTTATTCCGTTAATAACTTAAATCAACTTCAGTGATATCTTTTTTACAATCGCATACTATCTAATCCGTTTTCATGTATGTAATTTCAGTATTTGCACTTAATTTGTTCATTTTTTTAAAAAAAAAATCACTTAATGAGCGCTTTTCAGAAGATAAACTCTTGTTATTGGCACAGTTTACTCAACGAAATAAGCTAATATTATAATATTTATTTTATATATTAAGAATTAAATTCAATGTTTCCTAACCTATTTTTTCTGATAGAAAGGAGAAAGAGTCCTATTACCACCAAATATAATTAGGTATTAATTAGCCTTAAAGAGTAAAATTTGTCAAAATCTACTTTTGTTATACAGGATTTTAAGTTAATAAATATTAAAACTTTCGTAAATTCACTTACAACCTAATTTTAAGCAATTGTAATGTAATAATAATAATAATATAATAGGAAAAAAGAGGAATATAACTGATAGTTCAATAATTCAACGCATTTTTAAAATTGTTTTCAGAATTTAGACCACTAAAACGTCATATTCAAATAATGCTTTTTATGGAACCATCAGGTTTTATAGTTTATACCTCAGAAGTTGAATGGTTTTAATGAGATATAAAATAAAAATACATTCACTTTCATGTTAAGTATATAAATGCCGTATAATTTCCGCAACATTTAAATATGTATATATAGCTTTATACGTTTTTAAATAAATGCATTGAACAAAAAATAGACTGATATAGAGTCTTACCATTATGACCAGCACAATATTGAGATGCTCTTTTGATCTTTTCTTTCTTTCTTCCTTTTTATTTTATAAAACACAGAATAAAAATCTTGCTTTTAAGATGCTTAATGATCGAAATGCACAAATTTATTTCTTTTAGTTAAATCTCAATCACAATTACTACTTTACAAACTTGTAACCAACGTACTTCTACAGTGCGTAAAACGTTACATTTTAAACAAACCCAAAACTGTCGTTTTGTAATTCTGAAAGAAATGCTGCATAAAATAGCAACAAAAGTGCCTTTAAATATTTTTTTAAATCACGATTGAATAACCTTTTTAATTATCTCAAGTCTATGAATAATTTTCAAAAGAAATATGTAAATTGAATTTAAATTTAGCACGCATTTATATATTTTATAACTACTACATCGAGTGTGACACTGATTCCTAATATACAAAACTATTGAATTTTACAGCCGAAAAGGGCCAAACCATCACCCGTGAAATAATTTTGCCATTTATCTGAATAAATGATATAACAATAACTTTATCCAAGAGGTTAAATTTCTTCTGAAACATTTTATAGCCGAGTGGTTTTATTGTTTCTTCCCCGAATAAATATATATAAAAGCGACATTGTGTAGTAAAGATCGTATCTCTTCAAACTGTTATCCGTACTTTCAGGAGATACTTAACGAAAAGTTTGAAATAAAAATGGATGTCTTATAAAGCTGGCTAACATTTCCGGAAAAAGGCGGTTGGAACTTTTTTGTAAACACCGATGTGACAGAACGGCGCCTCTTTCTTACTTTTATTGTCGTTTTTCTTACTCTACATTTATTTTCTTTAAAATAATCGAGAGTCAAAAGATGTATTAAGGGTTACATTCGAAATGATGGTTTTGGAATATCTAAGTACATAAATAAATGCTTTTACATGTTTTTATATACAAGAAGTTTGGTTATTTAGCAGTTGTAGTACAATGAAATCTGAACAATTATTCTTCACTCTAAAATATTAGTAATTTTCAATCCATTCCTTTTCTGGAATCAATAAATATTAATTTGCTGGCATTAATATTATTTATAATTCCTTAAAATAGATCTAAAATCAGAATACTAATTACTAAAGATGATAAATTATTTACGATATTTGTAACAAGTAACTACTTTAATCAAAAATATATTACAGAATACATTGAATAAATATCCTGACATTTATAAGGCAATTTTTTCTGGTTAATCTAGTAATTTATGGAAGCAGAACTGACATTAGTAAAGTAAGTCAGACAATCAAATTTAAAAGAAATTTTAGTTGAAATTTTCTTAATTTCCATACGTTTTTTTACAAAATTTTCAGGAACGCAAATTATATTTTAACAAATTTAATTCATAAAATGCTTTATTATTTTTTTTAGAGCATGTTAATAAAATTTTAATTTATCCGTTTTAGAACTATTTTTATATAAACAAAATTATGAAACTATTGAACTATACATTCGAGTTTATAAATTAAGCCGTATAGTTCAATATTTTAAATCTACCTTGTTCCGTGCATTTATTTTTTTACAGAATTGATATCAGTTATCTAATATTATCCGAGGGATTTTTTTTAATACTTACCATTATCACATACAGCTTATCATTTATAATGTAAATTAAGCATTTTTTATAATTTGATACATTAAAGTATCTTGTACTTAGTAAATTCTGCCAGTGATCCATTTTATGAAAACAAAGCTGAAAATTAAAACGTAGATATACGTAGTGGTTTCAAACAATAAGGTAACAAGCCCATTCAAATTAAACATTTATTCAGGAAATATATAATATAAGAATACTGACTATGTAGAGAAGTAGTATGTACTTGTGTCTTCCTACATACATATATATATGTAGGAAGACATAATTACATACTTCTCTACATAGTCAGTATTCTTATTGTGGCATGTGTCCCATCGTTACACCAAACCATTGAAATCAGCCTCAAGGTTGCGCAACCACGTCAAATCGGCTTAACGTGCAAGTGTTTCTTTAAAGGTCCAAAGAAATGGAAATCACTTGGTGCGAAGTCAGGACTGTAAGTAGGGTGGTCCGATTCTACTTTTGTCAAATTCCAGGCACCCAAACCACACCTATATTTGCGACATAAAAATTGTTTTACCGTACGCTTCTACCAGTTGCCGATGAATTTCAGCGGGAGACTTTTTCCTTAATCTCGTAAACCATACCGCATTTATTTCATTCGCGAACCTTGTTTCTGTCAACGCAGCGTATTCTAACTTTGAAATTTAGTCATGTTACTGGAGAACCAGCTCCATCTACCGGCACCGTTGGAATGCTGGGATCATCTTCGCTATCTTCAGAGAGATTTTTATTCATTCGGGTAATTTTCACACCGTCAGAGCTCATGTCCACCTTACTTTTTGAAATCCCTACGTACTTTTTCCACTTATATTTTTAAAAATTCTATGAGGATTTATCAATCAATTGTAACAAGAAATTTTCAATATTTTTCTGCTAATTTTTTTATTAAGTCCTTGGTATTTTTCAAGGCTCTTAAAGACAAATCCGATCCTTTTTATCACAATTATTATTACATTTTAAAAAATACTCCCAGCGATTAAATTCTTTTTTGAAACGTCAGTACTTTGAAAAATAAAATTTTTTATTATATGATGAAAAATAATAACACAATAATTACATTTTGATAATTTTATCACAACTTTTTAGTAATCTGAAAAATATTTCATGCTTTTCAAGATAAAAATTGCACCGAAAATATAAAAAAAATTTCAGTCAATGTTTCACTTTAAATATCTATAGATCGAGAATACTTTGATGCTCTTAAATATGAGTAGAAATACTATGAAAATATTACTTCGATTGTGAAACTACAAGGAGCAATTTAAACATATATGAAAAGAATAACGAAAATACTTAGTTCTAAACTATAAAGATCTTTCAGACATTTGTGCATAATATATAAACACGTATTATAAATTATCTCTACTGAATTCCATAAAAATCGAACAAACAAGAGATTTTTGCATTTTTTATTCCATAATTTCTTAAAACTCTGTTTCAAACAAGTTGATTTCGTTGTTTCTTTGACAGACTTTTTTTTCATAAGTAAATTGACAAGGGATTCAGATTTTGCTTTAAATTTTTAAATTACAGTCATCAACTCCGAAGTCATAGGCATAATCTACTGCTTTAACATTTTTCGTCCAAATCCATTATAAAGACAAAAAATCTTTTAAATGAATACCAATGTATAGAGACTTCCGGCCAGTGTCTTTTTTTTACAGGATTCCACGATTTTTCAAAAGTGAGATCTCAATTCATGAATCTCGTGCCTTCAGTCCATGTTCCCTGCTTGACTAATATAAAATTCATGAGCTCTTTATCTCGTTGAGCTCTTTATCAAGCTGTTTCGGCATAACGATCCTATCAAAAGTTGAGTCTCTGCACAAAACCCCCTCTCTGATAAAATAACATTCAAAATTTATAAATGATTCATTAGATGTACAGTGATTCAGGCATCGAAAGACTTCAGGAAGTGGTGAAAGCTTAATATAGGGGGAATACCTTTATGAATAAGTTATGTGTTTCGTTTTTACATAATTAAGATGTTGTTGGGGGAGTTCTTCCTTCCCTGAGGGAAGGACTAGCTGAAGTCGAATAAGAAATTTTAACTTTCGGAAAGCCATTTTTTAATTAAAGATCTTACCGGAAGCATTTTTAGATTAAATGTAGGAACGAAAACTGGAATAGCAAATTTATTATTCACGAAATTGCTTTCTTTTGTATGATATAAACTGCTTAGAAAAAAATTCATGGCTTATAATTTCAATGATTAAAGAAAGGGGAAGTGTTGGAACAGTCTCTAGTTCTATTACAGGTGATTGGTGGAATTTTATCCCCGAATTCAAAAGTCATTGCGTGGAATGCTGAGGTATGTCACTCGCTAAACACACCTGAAGCTAAGCCGATTGCTTCTAAACGTTGTACAAGTAACGTGAGGGGTATTAGTGATAGAAGACACCTGTGCGCGCGCGCTGGTTTTCCAATATCACAATTTCTACGCACCCCAAGTGGTCGTGGATGCTTATTGGCCATGGTCGTGAACTCGCGGCTGGCTGTTTCTTTGAGTCATGCATTCAAATCCTCGCCTTATAGAGAAGCTGATGTATATGTTAAATCTGTTGAATTTTAAATTCCTCGCGTTGGTGGAGTGTGGAAATAGAGTATTAGCTCAGGTGTTTAAGTTTCACTTCGCAAGGAATTCTCAATATTGTTCAATCAATTACATTCATTTAGGTTCCTTCATACAAAGAATTTTATGGGAGTCGACAGTATGGAATATCGTATTAGGCGAAAAGGACACAACGTGTGCGATAAAAATTTGAATGAAACATCTGCAACTATGGATATGTAAGCTGCCCTGGGGATGTGGAGACAATCAGTTCATGAATGCCAAATGAGATAAATTTCCATACAAAATAATGGCGACTTAAAATCCTTCCAATTTTTAGCAGAAAAACAACATTTATGGATCTGATGTCAAACTTAAAAAGGAAGAATTACTGAACCATGTTGGAATGAGGTTAGGCACATAAGTAGGGAAGCTTTATTGACAAAAATATTATGAAACTACAACATTTTCATAAAAATGTGCCACTCATAAAAGCCCGTTAGGCCGTAGGTTGAGTATCGCTGCTGTGGCCGAACTGGTACTCCATGGATGTGCTTTTGCATTAATCTCCTTCTAACCATCTTCAACGCATCCACAGTCAATGTACCGTAGACGCATGTAAGTGGTTTCCCGCTGCGATACGACAGACAGTTCAACCTTCCTTTCTAAGGCCTAACACGTAAACTCTTCTGTCTGCTGAAACTGTGTTTATTGAGTGTTACCTCACATTTATATTGAAACGTTTCCTTTAAGATGAACGGAAGTATACTGATTCCTTTCCTTGTATCTTACACGCTAAATGCGGGATAGTTGCTCATTTCGGATAATTTGCATAACGTGACAAACTACATCTACCAAGCAAATTTACGTTCTTTTTGGTCTCTAATCCTTTTTTAACATTTTTATTTGTATTTAGTGATTTACTTAGCTATTCACAAAAAAAGATTCTGCTCGAATTTCGTATATTTTTAAAAGTTCTTTAGTTGTAATTCACAAAGTTTCTTTTCAATGTAACACTTGGGCATATCGATTTTTCTGATGCTTCATTCTTGGCAAAGATCAAAATTTATAATTCGGTTCTAAATATATAAAGCCTCTAAGCGAATTTTTTTTCTTTAATTTCCTTACAGCATTACCGGCGAGTCACATGAACGTATGTCTTGATGGTAGTGTTACAGTTTCTATATGTTCTGTAAACAGTTTTCATATAAATGAAAATCTAGATCATAATTGCATACGAGTCAAAGCATTACCGAGCTGATGACTGCAATATCACTTTACCGTGGTTGAAAGTTATAAGGTCCGTCGCTCTTGTGTTGCTTCGGATTGCAACGTTCATAAGTAAAGACCAAACAATCGTTCGGAAATATTTACTTTTCTTCATCCTTAAGAAACTGTATAAGCAAATTAAAATGTCATTTGCTAATATAAACCAATGTTAAACGAATCATTTAAATGCGTATACTTTTTATATATAATTTCAAAAGGTGTTTTGAAAAAAATATTTACAGCATTATTAGAAAAACTAACTAGTAATTCATATGCCATGAAAGAATTAAACATTTAATAAGAGTTAAAATGTGTTACATTTAAGAAGGTATGCATCATTTTGATAACAGCTCAAAAATCTGTTTCAAATAAAAGATACCATTAAATTCTGTCGAGTTTTTTTTACCGAAACTTATTTACATTACTCGGTACATTTTATTAAATTATAAGCATTAATACAAGGTCTGTTCAAAAAGTACCCGGCTAGAAAAAATATCTTAGTTACTTTGCAGGATTGGGAACCTAATCAAATTCACAATAAACCTCTTGCGCTTTCACACACTCTTAGTCCAGAATTTGTTCCAATGCCGAAAACACTTCTAAAAGGCTTCTTTTTGAATTATTTTCAACTCCACCATTGCATTCTGCATTCTTCATTATCTCATCTCTACTCTGAAAACGGGGTCCTTTCAATGGCATTTTCATTTTCGGGATGAGCTAGAAGTCTCAAGGAGCCAGGTTTAGCGTTGATTGTGTCCAGTAGGTCATGTTCAACTGCAAGATGGTGCTCTTTCAGTTCCACCGACAGAAGCTTGAACAAATTTCTCAGCCACTCCTCGAATAATCACATAAAATTACATGTGCAGAATTTGTACTGATCTCGGATTGTTCAGCAGTCTCTTGGACGGTCAAACAACGATCTTTTTTAACCAGATTTTCCACCTTTTCAACACTATTACCCAAGTTTTGCCCCCCGGCTTATTAGCAAAGGCAACAAAAATTTTATAAAAATTCATTTTACTTAGTCACACTTTGACTTGGGTAGAGAGCCATGAGAAAAATTTAGTTCAAAAACGCTCCCCTTTTGATCGAGATTCAAAATTATGAGGTCCGTGACCAATAGCCCTGGTGTTGCTTATGGCGCGACACCAATACAGCCCTTTATGGAAACTATTTTAATAGTTAATTTTTATCTATAAAGGCCATATTTTTAGTGTGGTGATTTGCTTCTATCTGATAGCCATGACTCATGACAATAGCTCTAGCTCGAATTTTCCTTGCAAGTATACTTTTTCTTAGTATTCTTGGATGCCGCTTTCCAAAGGCTCGTTTTTGTTCCTTTGTTTTAGTTCCTTAATATACGAGTCCATTTGAAAACCGTCAGGGGATTTTACAGGTATTTTATCCAATGAGATACACTTTATTCCTGTTTCTGATTCTTTCTTTACTTAATAAGCGGCAATTGACTTAGATGTGTGACTAGAATTAATATGAAGCTCAACTTTATCAATGTCTTTTACATATACAGCTGAAATTTCATCTTCAAAAATTGGTTTTAAAAGTATTCTGTTGTGGTAGAGAGAACTAATTTTGGCTATACTTGAGACTTTTTTTATCTTTAATTTGGCACTGTAACAAAATCCTGCAATTTACATGAACACCTTTGGGAACTTTTCTGTACACTGACGTAGCCCTTTCGAACGGTCATTTCCATCAGTTTAGCAATAGAAAATTGTTCACCTTTTATTACAGTCATACATATTACATATACCCATGCATCATTGAGTGTTACCAGAAAATTCCATTTTTCAGCAGCTAGGTGTTTTTTCACGTAATTTTCTTCAATTTGTTTTTCTTTCAGCAATAGTTTTGGGAAAACGCAGATGTACTTTAGGTTTAAACATCTTTATGACCAGTGCCGGAAGACGCTCCCAGTTTCGATACAAGGTATCTCTTTGAATCATCGTTAAGATTAGAGATTAGATTTTAAGATTAGAGACTTTTCACTTTCTTGACAGTTGCCCGAGTTCGAACAATCTTAGAATGAAGTTTCGTAGTCATGATTTAATTTTTACTTTCAGCTAGACGTTTTTCTCCTTTAAAATTTAGTGCATTAAAAATACCTTTTTTTGAAATGCGATAACCAAGATTTAACGCCACTTCAAAATGTGTTGATACTAATATTTCTCCTTTTTAAAACGTGGTTACGTAACCATCGAACCATCTATCAAACTTTGGAGCCATTTTCAAATTAAATCTTTTATTTAACATTCCCCAAATCAAAAGAAAACACTAGAAGACGATTATTCTGAAGCTGCCAAAGTTTTATCTCAAAATGCAAACGAGAAAATAAATTACAAAATCGTTTCCATAAAGTGCGAATGACCTACACAACTCTCATCCATTCTCTTGAGAACCACTGTCTTAAGGTAACACTTCATAATATAAAATTCAAATGTTCTTGTTCCGCATTTTCTCAAAAGAAAATTTTTAGCGGAATTGAAATTTTTCTCGAAAAATGGATAATTTTTTATACTTTTCAAAACAGTTTAGCAGTTATATTTGCTTAATATTCTATGAAATATATTTCACTGTGTATATTGAATATGAATTATAACGAATTCGATGCGTGCTTTATTGCAGTCAAGATTATTCGAAGAATTACGAAATTTGATAATTTTGAATGAAATCATGAAATATAATTAATTTAAATAAGATTAAAATGTACGTGCAAAGATTGGGTTAATCCAAGCTCTTAAGGCTCAATAAAGAGCGGAAAGATAACTTTAGTACTTAAATTTTTTACAAATATTATGATGCAACATATGTAAATTAATCTGGTGTTAACGCTTTTCTTCCTAATTTTCATATTGCATATTTTATAATTTTTGATTTTTTCTAATCTCAAGTTGTGTTTGCTGCTCTCGATGTAAATTAATTATAAAAATAATACTAATAGTAAAACTGAATCTTCTTCGAGCAAAAATTTTTAAAAAATAATATAGAAAAGTTTTCAATTTAATTTTGAAGCTTTTTTGTGATTATATTTCCATAAGCAACGTGTTCATGTGATTACTCTCTTGATTTTTTGCTAATACAATAATTCCAGCATTTCCTTCCATTACCTCGCAACTGTATCTTAGAATCACGACTTTTTCATAATTAAATATTACAAAAAAGGAAGATTATTAATTTTTATTTTTTGTCATTTTAAACTTAAGGTAAAGGGTTTTTAATTGTTTTTATATATCACCGCTTTATTTTTTTTTTTAAATTCAGCTTTAAGAAAAACAAATCGCACAGGGTAGAAAGATGATGCGTTACAAGAGTTTTGAAAAATTTTTAACATTTTAAAATTTAATCCTTAAATGCACGATTTTTTGTTTTGAATTTTAAAAAATCGTTTTTATAGGAATGTTGTCCTAGGTTGCATCAAAAATTAAAAGAAAAATCTAGGTCATAATGAGTATTTAATTCGAAAAAAGTTGTATGCAGACCTTTGGCAACAGTATTTCCCAAAAATGTAGCATGTATCCAATAAAATTCTCAAATTCAACATCAAACATTGATAGCTAGCCTAACAATAGGTGAGAAGTAATTTTTTCTTTAATTAGTTAAATCTTTTCTTTATAGGAAGTTCGAAAATAGAAAATAACTCTCCAAGTAACGCACTGAACTTAACCACCCACCACATTCAAATAACAAAAAAAAAACTTGCCTGTTAAAAGTAATGTTTATTTTCTTTCATACATAATTTGTCTATTGTTATCAATGTGCACTCGGAAATACGTAGACTCGGATTTTTGAATAAAGTTAAGTGGGTCTAGAATGTAGACAATTGGCAACAATATACATTTAAGAGTTAAACATTTGTGTTTAATATTCAAACTAAAGCATAATATCCTAAATTCCAAAGCCCAGTTTCTATTCTTATTCAAAAATTCATAGCATGTCCATTTTCCGCTTAATTTTTCATCCAGGAGAAATCAGACTCACCCCCCACCCATTTCCATAAATAATTTATTCATACAGAGAAAGAGAGGTAATGCTCCATTTTTTTTATCCGCAAGTTTTCAAACAGGTATATTAATCACGTCCCATTACAAGAACAGAGTGAGGGACTATCCCTCCCCCTTATCCAATCCGGCAGCCGCCGGCTCAGGAAATTCGATTCAGAGGAATCGCGGCCGGAATCCGACATCCATTAAAAGCGAAGCGCGCGCTTTTCAACTTCCGACCGCGATTTCACCTTTTCGCGACTGACGTCACACAGGAAGTCTATTGGGCGATTGGTGTCTGTAATGAATGACAGCCTGAAGAAATCGATGAGCTTGCGGTTACAGTGATGTAGTGTTAACATGAGCGCTCCTTTTAATGCGGTCCAATGAATCATTCATTTCGTTTCCTTGCCGGATAATACCTAATAAGTGGACCCTGACTGTGTGTAGATAATTTAAATCAATTTTTGTAATCCTGGCTGTTGTTTTAGAGGGGAAAAAGAGTTTAACTAAAGAAATCAAATGAATTTCAAATTGTCCAAGTTTAAAATCCTTTTTACCTCCTTTTTACATTAACCAGTTAACGAGTCTACTAGCCATGGAGAAGTTACAGGATTCGGTCATGATGAGTATAATCTTCATGCGGGATCATTGGCTATTTAAATTGTAATTTTTGAGAAAAACAAAACATTCTCAAATTTCAAGATGTTTTGAATATTTTGAGGCTGACCGGAGTAAAACAAATAAAAAAAATATGAAATATTTAACATGAACTCGTGCGTCTCCGTATGAACAGGTTATAACAGCTCATAAGTTCGCATAATGAATATATTTATATGCGATAATAATGTTTTCTAGATGCTAGTCTAAAAGAGGCAAAGGCAAAAGTCAGAAAGTTGGTTTATAATAAGAGTTCCTTCACACACACACACAGGTATGGTCAGTCATGGGACAAATGCGTTACTCCGACCGGCCCGGCCATTGATAGCCGTTGGCCCGAAGTTACCTAACTATCGAGTGGTGTAAATGCTGTTTGATGTTACAACCGTATGCTGACATTATAGTAATGGCCCAATGTCGTGCTGCGTAAAGTGAATGGGTTGGGAAAAAGTAAGAATACTTTCTGGTAAGAGGACTGTGATCACAACACTAACAGCACCTACTCCAGAACTTCCTTAATTTTAAAACTGGTAGAAAATATTTTGTCATTTAAGAAGGAAGTAAATCAGTGTGTGTTTGGGTCTCTCAGTCCAGGAATTTTGACGGTCACTAAAATTCCTAGATATCCATGATTCGGATTAAGGTCGGAAGGACTGTCGGCCTCATGAACCCGTGACCCAGCTAAATTACTTTATAGCCCCATGCAATAAGTATTACAAATAAAATTGGTAATTTTATAAGATAAACCCTTCTTTTTTTCATCCATTATTTTAACAGCGACACTTAATCTGTGATGTACGAGTCGACTCGTCATCGCTCGATTTTCCTGACACACAAACGGGAGCGCCACAGCTAACTGGTTAAAAATAATGCTTAAGGTATCCGACTACGTTCGGAACCAAGATTTTGCAAAAGCGTATTAATGGATAATTTTCATGATATTTAGTGTCACTTAGATTAGAAAACATGTATAACATTGTTTTAAGAATAGTATTACAGTAAAAAATTATTTAAGTACAATATTTTGACAAAAAATGAACATAGAACGGCCCATTTTCAAAATATTCTTCTTTTGTGAAAAATGCTTCTATTATAATAATACTTTTCCTGTACGTAGCTCAGACCTCTGTACAGAGGCTCAACTAGAATTTTTGAAATATATAATTTAGAAGTGGGTTTATCCATGTTTTACGACAACAGAGGGGAAAAATTTAAGAAAAAAAACGCCGAGAATCACACACACATTTTAATGGGTTGTAATTGAAAATAATGTGAATTTTTCAAAAATCATAGCTGAGCCTCTGTACAGAGGTCTGAGGTATATACAGGCAAAATATTATTATAATAGAAACATTTCTTACAAAAGGAGAACATTCTGAAAAAAGGTTATTCTAAGTTAATTTTTTGCCGAAATATTGTATTTAATTATTTTTTTTT
>BMAV01015310.1:104630-116197 GCA_019973955.1 Trichonephila inaurata madagascariensis
TTTTTTTTTTTTTTTTTTTTTTTTTTTTTTTTTTTTTTTTTTGGCAGCTATACGTTCCTTATTGGGTAAGAGTCGTGAAAAAAGTTGTCAGCGACAACCAATTTACAGACACCTGTTTTGAGTTCACTAACTGTTATGATGGAAATTTCCATTAAAATGCAAAGAAAGGTTAAATATTTATTTAATTCTTTCGTAAAATAAGTTGATTTCTTTCAAAGCAGCATAATTTTCTCGTGGAAATATTGAGCGTAATTTTTTAAGATAGTAACTAGCAACTTTTCTTTTATTTGTAGCTTCTAAAAATTTTCTTTCTTGACTCCTCCTTGTTGAATAAAAGATTAAAAAAGCAAATTTTGATTTCGCTTCAAATGTTTGCAATTTCTCCCAGCGCCTGAGAGACTGGCAATCATTGAGTTGACATTTCCAGTTCGACCGTTTTCTGAACACATGAATCAACGTCCCATCCGTCTTTTGAAATAATGTCCTTTTGTTCATTCCGAGCGCCAGCTGCTATGATCTGAAGCTTGTAACGAACTGTCGACCGTCCCGGCTGTTGTGCATGAAGTCCGTCAAGGTTTCGCGCAAAAATTTATCGGCTAGTTTTTTTTCAAAACGGAAAAATTCCATCTTTAAGCTGATTTTATTCAAATTGCCAAGGACTGACTAGTCAAAACTGTTTGCTTAGGATTAAAGTAAGCTTTGATTTAGCATTTCTTTTAATTTTTCTCATTCTTTACGATCTCACGTTTTATTCCATAGTTATTCCAAAATTAGTACTTTTAAAAGAATATTTTTAATATACAGTCGAATCCCGATTTAACTAATTCAACCGGACCGAACACTTTATACGTTAATTCGGGATTATTCGTAATATCGGGGACCAAAAAAAATACAAGTTTTTTGCACTTACATTTTGGAAATTTTATAAAAAGCTACTACATAAAAATATCTATAGTTAAAAATTACACATTTTCTATTCAGCAGAGCAAAATATACTATTAGAGAATTACTACGCATCAGATAATTGGATATTTTAAAATACTGACCAATAGATGCTTGACAATCTTTTGAGTCCTGATTTGAAAGTTTTTTCGCTTGTATGCAAAAAAGAAAATATTGCGTCATTTACATTTGCTACATGAGGTATGTTTTCAGTTTCCAAACAATATACAGCATTAGAAAATCTAAGAGTTTAAGAAAGGAATTTTTTCTGTCCTATTCAAAAACCACGCGAAAGGTTGCACTCATGACTTATCTGTACTTATAAAGTCAAATAAGGGGCTGCACCCTTTCCCGTCGAAATTTGCAACTGATAAGCAGAGGCGTAGCTACCGCCGTATCAGCCGTATCAATGATACGGGGCCTCCGAGCTACAGGGGACCCAACATGTGTAACTACAGTACCACTAACAAGCCTTTCATTTCTAGAAAAAGGCCCCAAAGGAATTTTGATACTAGGCCCACTCAGAACTAGCTACGCCAGTGCTGATAAGAAAAATCTTTCTCTATTCCACACAAAAAGGATGTCATTTGAAAAGAAATCCAATTTTTTCTAATCCAAACTATTAAAACAAATTTGGGGGCTGTTGAAATGATTTAATTTTTTGAGGTTTATTATTCGTTAAATGGGAGTTTTTTTTTCCTTCATTTTAATTGGGGGCCGACTGTTTTAACCAATGATTGACATGAAAGTGTTATCGAGATAATTTTTCAATTTTTTGGAACGAAAATTTCCTATTCAAGTTTTTTTTTTTTTTTTTTTTTTGTCTCTTATTAAATGAAGTTAATATTTTCCCCTGTCTATACTGATTTCCATTTTTTTTCCTATTATATTCATTGTGTGTGTTAAAATATATTTATAATATTTCATTTCGATTAATCGATTTTTATGAAAAATTTTGGATATTGATTTATAGGGCCTTTTTAGAATTTCCTTCATACTATCTCTCTATTTCATCAGGTTTGCTTCATATATAATTTAAACAATTATAAAAAGTACAATGAAAATCAAAACATTTAAAGTGTTCTTTTTAGTGAACTAGCGAGTAACATACATATTGTTTTCACTAAAATTTGATTACATTAAAAAAATTACTGAAATTAACTTTAAAAATCCGTTTTGGAATACTAAGATTTGGAACACTCAACGGTATTATCGAAACTACTTTTCTGACATTAGATATAGAGCTTATTTTTCTTTTTAAAATCAAATCTTCATAGCCTATTTTCCTTTTACGTTAAGTTTTATAATAGATATTAACTTTTGTGAGAGTTGTTGTTTGTGCAATTATTTCAAGTTATTTCAATTTTTCAGTACAAGTGCAAATTAATTTTGTTTAATTGGTTCTTCTTCAAATGAACCCATGTTCATTTCTGTCTCTCTCTCTCTCTGTTATTTAAATTTACTATAAACTGATATGAACTGCACTTTTCTTCTTGGTATTTAAAGAAACCGTAGGGAACAGTCGGGGGGTTAGTTTGATACTATGAATCATTCTACTAATGAAAATTATCTCCAATCATTGTGGCTCGGTTAGAGACACGTGGGCGGTTATGTCGAATAGGAATTCAAAACCTATTGCTAAACTGAAGACTCGTCGTGTAGAGGGGCTAATACCCGTTAATGTGGTGTGAAAGTTTGAAGAGTGGTGTCAGCTCGGGTATTCTCCTTCTTAGGTGAAAAACGGGAATTTATACGCCCTCCTTAACCCTTTGCAACACGACTAGGGAATTGATACCCGCAAAACTGCAACTGAACGATCTACTACGAATCTTCTACTGAACAAAAGAAACAAATTTGCGAAATTTGAAAACTACTAGAGTCGAATATTTCAAAAACTGGCTATTTTATCTATAAAGCTCAATTGGCCCCTCACAGCTTTTCTTAGGAATTGATACCGCAAAACCGGTTTTAGCGGATCTCTAAACAAAAGAAACATAAAATATCAAATCTCTATGTTTAATATTTCAAAAAAAAGTTTATCTATAACGCCCCCTTAACCTCTCGAAACCCATCTTGGGAATGGATTAACGCAAAACCCCTTCTTGATGTATCTCTACTCAATGAAAATGCTCATTGATGAAAATGTGCCCATCAAATCCCGTCTGTAGTTTTAATAATTCAAAAATTTGAGTTTTTATCTCAACCTCCTCCCCTCCTTGGAAATCAATTTTCACAAAACCCTTTCTTAGTAGATCTCTGTTCAACAAAAGGAACATGCTTATATGAAATTTTAAGTCTGTAAGTCTAATAGCTCCAGAGATCTCGTGAAGAGTGAGTGAGTCGCTTTTCACTTATGTATAGAAAAAAAGTGCATCATAATCATTCACTTCAACGAAAAATACCAGTTCATAAAATCAAAGTTTCTACTTCAAGTGCACTGTGGTGGCAGCGGTAGCCTAGTGGTCAAGGTAACGGACTCGTGTCATGAGTTTCGAGCCTAGTGCCCTTGAAAACCAACGTGTAGAGAAGGCTGATACACGTTAAATATGTCGAGGCTCAAACGTCCTCCCGTTGGTGTGGTGTGGTAGTTAGGAAAGGGGCGTGCCAGCTCAGGTGTCGTCCACGTCACTTGACCATGGTTTAAAATTATGAGATCCGTCGCCAAAAGTCCTCCAGTAGCTAAAGAGAGTGCCACGTTAATATTCATTCATTCACAAGGGATCGGCTTTGTCGAGTCGCGGATTTGAATCCTGATATCACTGAAGATTTGCCGTGTAAAGGAGCTGATGTACGTTAAATCTGCCGCGGCTCAGAGTCGTCACGTTTGCTTGATGTAGAAGTTATTCATTGTTGATGCGGAAGTGAGTGAGATGTGCTCGTTACTTCACCGCGGTTTAAAATGACAATTTTCTTTGCGAATAGCCTTCTCTCGTTTTGCTTCAGAATGCGACGTAAATTACAAATCAAATCTAATCACCAACGATTGCTATAGCTGTTCAGTTTTAAACTTTGTAACTCATGCCTTATGAACTTGGGACAATTTCCAATTTCGAAAACTATTAGTTACAATATGCAAAATCTTGAGTACCATTTTCTGCGTCGGTTGTTTGATCACGTTATTTACTTCAAACTGAAATTTGCTGTTTTATCTCTTAAACTGAGAATTTATCTAGTTAAATAAAAAAAAAAATGTTTATTTTTTAAATGAGAGTTACAGTTCTGCAGGTTATCTAGAACCACACAATTTATTTAAATTAAATTCAGACTCCATAATTAGATAATATAATAAAATTCTGGAATTAAAATAGTTAAAAACAAAATATATACATGCCAGTAGACGCTTCTGAAATAAAAATACACAAAATACTATCTAAAAATATGTGTATGGAGAGTAAAATATATCTGGATCACAGCCAAAAAAGGCGAAATCGCCTGCTAACCCACAACAATAACTTTCCAAGCCTTTCAGGAAAAATGTCTTTCATACAGGGGGAAAAATTCTTTTTTCTTCGGCTACACAAAAAGAGCCGAAACATTCCATAGTCTAAGTTGTGAGAGACAGATTAAAACAATTATTTTCATCCATCATTTCCTCCTTTCAGATGAAAATTCTAAATAAGCAAAAATTGCAACAGATATTTTTTATGCTTGGGAAAACTTTCTTTACAATAAATTTTCAACAATTTTGTTTTTCACTACACTACTTTTTTCCCCAGAGGACTGCTGACGTTCTTCCTGTTACATTTATGCATATGCTACTGTTACGTAGCAGTGAAATGAAATGAAGTGAATTGTGAATGAAAGTATTTTAAAAAGCTTTAAAGGAACAAAAAATATTTCTCAAAGAAAAATGAGATAAATTTATTCCGAAGTCAGCGTCTGGCAAATGTTTTTATTTTTTGTGAGTACATTACCTCTTCTATTATTTAGAAGGGAAAAAAAAGTATTGATTATGGAAAAATTTGGGATTGCCAAGATTTTAAAACATACTTTTTTTCCATATTGATGCTAGAATTCAGGTGGATTTTTGTGTTGAGGTATATAAATTATTCATAGTTGTGGTTGGGGGGGGGGGCGCCGCTTCATTCTTTACATTTTGGACAGCTAGAATAATGTCAAGCCCTTAAAGTACACTTATTTTGAAAAAAATATGGTAACAAAATCAATTATTTTTTTTTATTTAAGAAAATACATTTTAAAATCTTGTTTTAGCCAAAAATAAAATAATACAAAACCAATTTTTATTTTGACGTTGAATTTTGATCCGCATTGCAGATAAGAGCTGAATATTGCAATCTTCCACGTACATCGACTTTTATTACCTTTTTTTTTCGAATAGCTGTTTCAGAAAAAAATTTATTTGTAGAAATATTTATCAATACTTTTCAATAGAAATAATAATAGTAGCAGTATTTATTTAAAAAAAAATTAAAATTTTCTTTTGTCTGATATATTTGGAAGTAAAGTGCAGCCCATAGCCTAAGATTGCTATTATTATACATGTAACAACTCTTTTCTTCCTTTGCCATCCCTTTTAGCACAACACACAGCGCAGTATCTTGTGGGAGTTTTTGTTTTTGATGTTGATGGAACTAAAGTAAGAAAATATAACGTTTCGTTAGTTGTAGAATTCCCAAAGATTTTGATACACCCAATTTTTTTTTTTTTTATTAAATATTTGTATCGCTATGATTATTTTGTATGTCTTTCTACTAATTTGCTTCTGAAATCTTAATTTCTTTTTGCCTTAATTTTTTATACAAAACATAAATGTTCCAAATGCTGATGCCCAGCAAATAAAAGAATACTTTTAAATAATATGTATCTAAATTTATTATAAATTTTACCTAAATTTACGAAATCACAACGACAGATCGAAGTCAGTCTCACGAGTGTGGATGGCGATCACTTATATTCGAGTATGAAAATTACAACAGCGTGACTCCACCCGAATTACCTCGTTTGTGCATAATTTAGCTAGTTGAGTGTGACTGAATAGACTCACGCGCGATTGCGCACGTTAAGGGGTTTGTGTACAGTTCTTGATTTGAAATTACGTAGTGAAATTTTACATATCGATGTTAATAAACTGTTATTGAACCATCATTATTGATTTCTGATATTATTCGGAAAAGAAATAAAGGATAAAAATAAGTTTTTACAGGAAACAACTTTTTTTTGGGGGGGAGAGATCTTTCTGAAGACTCTCTTGTTTAATATCTCCAATACAAACTTGTGCATTAAACAGTGATATGGCGTTCGTAATGTAATAACCAATAACAATTTTGTGTGTGCTTTGTTACTAACAATTATTAATAAAAGGACTTTTTAAGATTTTTGGTTATCCTTGAAAATTAAAGTATTTTTCTTCTCTCTTTCCAAGTCACTGTTCCTTTGAAATCTTATAATGGATCCCTTAAAAGTATTTTTAAAAATGAAAAGAGAATACAAGCATTTAATGATATAATTAAAATTGTTCTTTTACGTCTCAACTTAGTTCTTTTTTTGCTTTCACTTTTTATTTAATAACCAACACATTTTTGTTTATTTCAAAAAATATGACTTTCAAATAGAAAAGCATGTGTGAGGTAAAATTGTAGACATGAAATAAGAAATTTAATTTCCTATTAATTCCTTCAAAAAAATTGTAAAGCTAAATTCAAACACTGAATGAAAAACATTTACAATGCAGATAATTTTATTAAAATTCGTGGTTGCATTGCATTCATTTCGTGTTTGTCTTCATTTAGTTGGAAAAATCTGCTGTTGCTAATCAGATGCATTAGTATTACGTAATCAAAACATCCAATTCAAATTAAATTGAAATTTCTTCGGTGTTTTTATATGTAAAAATATGTTAAAACACAGTTTTGTTACTCTTAAATGATAAAATCTAACATGGAATTTAATATAAATTAATTTAATGCGAAAATTCAGTTTAAAAGGAAACAAGTAGTTGATTTCCTAACAAAAATTGATTAAAACTATTAAATGATGGTCATTTTGTAAGTGAAAGCTCTTTTTTGGACCAAACTACTGCGCTTTCTGTTCAAAGAAAAGTCTTGTACTGAAGGAAAATCAGACAGTGTAGCTTTATACATATTCAAAATCACAACACTATTGACAATAACGTTTTTTATATGACTGACTTCATTGCATTTATCACTGAATAAAAAAGTGACCTTTAATGAACTAAATGTAATGTCATTTTAATTATACAAAAACAAAAATAGGAATAATTACACTCTTTTTCTGTGCTTCAGTGGTTTCTTCTACAATTTTTTTGCAAATAATTAAAACCATAGAGTGTTAATATTTTTCATGGTGCTAAATGGTATGTCTGCTATATGACTAACCAGGACTAGAATGGGGCTTTTCTCTTGAACAATGGATAATAAAATAGAGATTTATAACACGAGCAAAAAAATTATTTAAAACTGAGTGAAAGAACTTTGCAATATTTAACGTTATTTTCAATAGAAATGAGTCATTTTGTTGAGTACCGGATGACGGCAATATGATTTATTAAGGAAATCAATATATTAAAAAAAATTTGTGTGTGTAGAAAGATGAAATAACCTTTAAAAATAAGTATCACGTATGCAATGTATTGTTTCTGTATATTGTTCTCATGAGTAGAAGCAACAAAAATGTCCTCTTCCGCAATGTTATGAAAGAGAATTAAAAGCCAAAAAATATCAACAGCTTGTTTAGTATGAATAATGATTCTTAAGTTCGTAAGATGCGATATGCGTGTAGTTAAATATTTCTTTTGCGAGTTAAGAGAAAAAATAATAGGAAATCACCCGCGCTGCCATCAAAATATACATTAATGGATACAAATAGAAATGTACGCAAAAGAATAACACACACAAGCCTGCTTTAAGGTATCCGACTACGTTAGGAACCGTGATTTTGCAAAAGCGTATAAATGGATAATATTTGATTAGTGTCACTTAGATTAGAAAATGTATACAAAATTGTTTTAAGAATAGTATTACAATTAAAAATTATTTAAGTACAATATTTTAACAAAAAAGAGGAACATAGAATGACCCATTTTCAAAATATTCTCTTTTTGTGAAAAAGGCTTCTATTATAATAATATTTCGCCTGTAGATAGCTCAGACCTCTGTACAGAGGCTAAACTAGAATTTTTGAAATAGAAGTGGGTTTATCCATGTTTTACGACAACAGAGGCGAGAAATTTTAAGAAAAAAACACCGATAATTATTTCAATTGATTGCAACTCTGAAAATAATGTGAATTTTTTAAAGTCCTTAATTGAGCCTCTGTACAAAGGTCTGAGCTATATATAGGTAAAATATTACTATAATAGAAGCATTTTTCACAAAAGGAGAACATTTTGAAAAAAGGTTATTTTAAGTTAATTTTTTGCCGAAATATTGTATTTAAATAATTTTTTTTGTCAAAATGTCCTTAAAACAATTTTATACCTGTAATCTAAGAGACACTCAATATTATGAAAATTATCCATTTATGCGCTTTTTTAAAATCACTGTTCCGAACGTAGTCGGATACCTTAAGTGGGTCTTAAAAAATGCTTCTTTCGAAAGAGAAAAATGATATTTGCTAAAATCATGAACAAGTTTATAGAAATTAATCTTCTTACTGTTTATAACTGAAATATTTGTGTTCAACGTAAACATGGTTAATTAGCGTTATCTATTCGGAGCTGAAAGCTTTTATTACATACTGTTTCAGTATACATTTATATCCATAGTGAACCACAAAATTTATTTATGGAAAAAGGACAACAAAACTTTAAATTATCATTCGAGCTGAAACATGATACGAATCCAATTTAAATGAATCCATTCTTGATTTAGATTCAAGATAGCGCTTTACTGGATAATTTTTTCAACTAAGGGGAATTTAAGATCTAATTTGGTTTACTCGAGTAAATATTTTGATTATTTGATTTCAGAAATATTAATTTTTTTTCTGTTAATTCATGAATAAGGATTCTTCTATGAATTTTCACTGAAAGAAACAAACCTCTCTTTTATCTTTGGGAATTCCTTTGAAAATTCTTTTCTCTGATCTATTAGCTTTCACATTTGTTTAGATTACTTGTATATCTGAATCCATACTCTTAGCAAGCAACTTTGCTTTTAAAAAAATAATTTCAATGTTAATTATAAATTGCATACATTATTTAAAAACATTTTTTTATGCATATTATTTACCTATTGTTGTAATTGTCGATGATAAAAATTTTTAGCAATATTGCTTATTTAAAATATTTGTTACATTAAAATCAAAGTATGCTTGAGAATAACTGAAAAACATTTGATTCTAAGTCTCTATTGTTCGAACAGATCCATTAAGTATTAGATTCGTAGACACTATAGAAATATTTGTGTATTTTCACAATCATTTTGGCGAAGTTTGGCGCCTTTTTTGCACGAGAAGGATATTTGCAAAGCGAAATTATATTAATGTTTTTACATACATACACCAAGTTTTAATAACTTTTTGATTCTAAAAATTTTAAGGTTTTATATTTCCTTTTCGTCGCACTAAGTTAAAAAGTTTCAAAAGGGAACTGTTTCCCTTCGTTCCTTGATATTGACACGGTATAAATTTAGCTAGATTTGATCCAAGATATTGGACAGATCCTCTATGCTTTTTATTACGCATTTTGCTGACCTCCACATTCTTTCGATATGTTGCGTGTGAGCGCCAGTCTTCGGATTTGTGAAGTCATACGTGTTTGACAGTTCCGTGGCGCGCCCCCCCCCCGAAATCAGATTTTTCCAAGTTCCTCCTGATTATTGCAAACCAACAGTCAGATTAGATTATACTGTCTTGTTTTTTGTGGATTTGTTTTAAATGCTGCATATCCTTTTTGTAGAAATTCAGATTGTGCTGCGAAAAAATACGTATCGCAATGCAAATATTCAAATGCTGACAGAGGACAACGCTGTTGAGCGAAGTGAAACTAGACATCGTGTGAAGTTGTCATGAAGCAATGACATTGGATTTTCATAATTTGGAGCATGCTGTGAGGCGATTTTCACAAAAAAATAACTACAATAATATACTTATAAGTATGCCTTTAAGAGGGATGATAAAAAAATACTTATTAAAAAAAAATCGAAAATCGCTTAGAATATTCGAACAGCAATTCGATAACTGTTCGACTAATATTGATTTTAAAGTGATACTGTATACAATGAATGCACACACAAATGATGTATACCTTTAACATCTTTTCAAACATACAAAAATCTTCGTAAATACTTTGATCCCCATTTGAAATGCACTTTGGAAGCATATTGTTAATAGTTTTGTGGCTTTATGAGTGGCGCTTTTGCGGAGACAAGTTTGCTATGTACAAAATGTATTAGCGATAAGAGCTTTTCAGTTATATATCTTTCTACAATTATAAATTTATATAATAAAAAGGAAACATTTTCTAATAAAAAGTAATTTCTTTTCTATTTTAATGTGTACAAATTAATACATATATATAAATATCTTAAGATATTTTTAAAATTTCATACATTTTCTCATTTTTACTTGAATTGAAACAAATGAAAAGAAATTATATAATTTTGTAACGAATACGGATAGATTTACTAAAATTATGCAAATCGATTTGTGCTTCATTCTAACTTGAAAAGGATCATCAAGTCATTAACACATTTTCACTAACCATAAGCATTTAATTGATGGCTGCTTTAAATGTAGGTCGACAAAATCTAAAAGTTGAGATAAGTTTCTTATGAATATTCAACATTCTTTTTAACGCGTTGAAAGTATAATAGAGCCAAGGTCGCTCATTCACTCTCTGATTGAGTATACCTTTGGCATTTAAAAGAATAGTGAGTATGCAGCTATGTTTAATAAATCCTTTTTTTTTTCGGAATTTTCACAAATAACTTACCTGGGGACATTTTGAAAATAATTTAAATTAAGTTTTAATATAAGTTTGCAAATGATAAAGAATTTGTGTATGAATGTTTATTGTCTACTTTTCCGAGCACATATAAACATGAGACTTTAATAGTAAGGCCAATAGTTAATAAATACCAATTCTTTTAGTTTTTAGGAAGTTTATCTTACTTTTCACTTACATTGGTGTATTTTAGAATCATTAATGCTAATTTACGATAATCATCTAAGTTAGAGACCATATAACTTGTGATATAAATTTTAATCCATTTTAAAATTTATATCACAGGTAATGGCAGGTATTATTTTGTTTATAGGTTAAGGATGATATAAAATATTTATATTCACACTCTCCAACTAAGCGTTATCCAACCGATCGCTCATTTCTTGTGAATAAATGAAGAAATCAAATTTTTACCATTGTCGAAAATGAACTTTTACAAATATATGAGAATGACCCATGTAAAATATTCATTTTCAATGTTCTTGTGTTGCTATAATTTTCATATTACAACCTAAAATATAATTCCAGTAAGAGTAAAAAACGCGATAATACATAATTATATTTTGGAATATAGATAACTTTCGCTAAATCAACTGAATTGCATTATTTTTATTAAAATTATAGAAAATTACCCATAAATGACTTGAATGTTATATAACAAGAATCTCCTTATAAATAAGTTGTGACATAGCCATCCTGC
>BMAV01015310.1:127163-245859 GCA_019973955.1 Trichonephila inaurata madagascariensis
ATTTGATCAAATCACTTACTTACATAAGGGAAATGACCTCAAAGAGACATTGTTTTAACATCTTGTGCGAAATGATCATCTCCCTTAGGGATTTGATGAAAGTCCTAATTTCATCATTTTCCTGCGACACATATTTGCTTAGCAAATATTACTTTTCGTTAACTCCTAAGAATTGCAGAAGGAAATTTATTGCTCATTTCTTATTTCTCATTCTTCATTTTTCCCTTCCGTTTTGCTTTACTTCATTTTGTATAATGATGCAAATATTATTAGAAAGCAACATAACTAATGATGTTTTAAAGTTGATTATTTCTAAGTTATTCTAGAGGAAAGTCTTTTGAGGTTATTTTAAGTATTCCAAAACCAAAAAGTAAGCCTTCGCATATTTTTCTTAATCAAGCTGAAAGTCAGAAATATTTCGCTATCGTATAAAGTTCTGTCAGTAATACCTGAATACACCTTTTTGCTTTAATACAACATAAATTAAACAAAAATCAAATAGAGATCCCGAAGTTTAGTTTGGCAACTGATTTTGAATTTGTACGAATTAGCAATATTCATTATGAATTTATTTAGATGTATTTTATATTAATTCGATATAATTTCAGCTTTAAAGTTCGCAATATATCCTAGATTAGTAAGAAAAGCAGAAAAATCGACTTCCTTTATCTTCTACACAGTTCGGTTTGTTATAAATGTTTCATTATTATTTCGTCTACCTATGTTTATTCCACGGATGATTCTCCGTTTTCTCATTTCGGGAAATGTATACTATTAACAATATTGGAATCCAGCCTTAAACGAAAACAAGAAATAAAAATAATTGGAAACATTTATTTGTAAAGAACCACTACAAATCGTAATAACTCTTCACTAATCTTCCGAATTGCTTCCATAACAAGGCACCAATTGTCGTCTAAAAAAGAACCACACTAAAATCGTAACTTATTAAGATTCCAAGTATAGACCATACTTCATTCAGAAAAGTCTGGGGAAATAAAACGGGGAATGCTATTCGCGCTTATCACCTGTGTTAAGGAATTCTGTTGGTATTGTGTTGGTTGTCCTACTGGACACTCCCTTCTACAGGTAAAAATCTGACAGAATAGGTAGCTGTAGCCTTTTTTCAGCATCTTTTATGGCCTGAAGGGTGTCAGGTGTATACCCGGACTACCCTACTGCAGGTGCTTAGTGAAAGGAACCGATAG
The DNA here is from genome assembly GCA_019973955.1 of Trichonephila inaurata madagascariensis. Lineage (NCBI taxonomy): Eukaryota > Metazoa > Arthropoda > Arachnida > Araneae > Nephilidae > Trichonephila > Trichonephila inaurata. The sequence continues at coordinate 128,372 of BMAV01015310.1, forward strand.
ACTCTCTATTCAGCTAGTTACCTTTTGTGTGCATTCTTATTTTAGAGGGCAGCACGCATAGAGCTCTTAAACTGCCTGCTCTTTATCCATTCTCGGAAAGATGTTTCTCCAGTTATATTGTAGTATCTCAATCTCCTTTCTTGGAGACCTTCCTTATCTCTCCTTCCACATATAAGCCGTTTACTTAACCCATATAAAAGATATACCGAATGAAGTTCTTTGTATGAGTATTTGAGCAAAATGCTTTAGCCGTTATATATTGAAAGAAACTGTAGTGGAATAGTTCTGCATATTTTCATCTATTTGAAAATTATCTTAATGTTAAAGGGAATATATATTTCTTGGCGGATTCTTTGCATATGTTCAGCTTTAGTTGTGTTTTTTGAATTTATTTTATTTTTTGTTTATACAAGTAATAAATTATTAAACTCAGTAATATTTTCCGTATGAATCAATCCTTATTTAATTTTCTCATTACTACAGAAATTATGAATTTTTACTTCATATTACCCTTGCGTCTCCCGCATGTCTAGTTTTGTAAGAAACTGTCATGATACTATAAGTACTAGTGTCGAAACAACTCTCGTTTATTTAATAATAACTTCTACATTAAGAAAGAGATAACTGCAATAAACTAAAAAACTAATAAAGAAAGGAATATATTTTCCAAGTAGTTAACATCACAGGCGTAGTGAGTCTTGAGTGGGCCTTGTATCAAAGTTACTTGGGGCTCTTTTTTGGGAAATAAATAGAAATGATCGCGTTAATAAAATTTTTTTGCGAAAGTGTTAGAATGTTATATACATGTTGAGGTCCCCGTAGCTTGGAGGCTGATACGGTGGTAGCTACGCCCCTGGTAACATTACAAAAGCACTGAATTTTTTTATAAATGCATTTTTTGCGAGTTTTAATTTCCACTTTATTTAATATATTTATTTAATTGCACGGAAATTACAAATATGATTTTACTATACAAGTGATGTTTATGGTATTTTTTTAAATAAATTTGAATAGTTGATTTGGAATTTAAGCTGTTGAACTATGTATTATAAAAAATGGATAGCAGAACAGAAAAGGCTTCTGCATCGCGTTTGAATAATATTTACATTTTCCTTTCAAAATACAGTTATGAAAATCATAAGAATATTCATAAGCTTATATCTAAATTTATAAATAATTTTTAGGGGGTCAGTGGGTTGTTTCGGTTGTGAAGCCCAACAACTGAAAGAGAACTTGGGCTAACAGGAAAGGGGATAAGACAAATCCGTCGCAGATTGAATCGGGGGGAAGAAAATAAACGGATTGAACACAACTCTGAAGAAATCGGTAGGAATGAGTGAATGCCTGAAGGAACTTGCTATACTTGAGACTTTCGTTGCGACAAAAAAAAGTTCACCGCCCCTTTCAAATTCGCTCATCTCAACTATGGCTTCTTATTCTTTTTTCCCTTTATGAAGAATATGTAACTAACTGAACACACATGTCGTCATCAGACTGAAGTATGATCCTTGTATTTGAATTTAAAAATTTCGTCGTGAGCTTGCATTATTTTTTAACTCAGAATCTCTATCTGGTACTTTATTATAAGGCACCAGAATCATTCTATTTTGATCCTATATTTTCTTAATATTTTATTCAATTCCTACTATTAGTTCACTCTCACTCTATATATATTAATTTGACCTTTTCAAATTTTCAATCGTTAATAAAATCCACCCATTCAAGTTCAAATACATTTTTTTTAAGTAGATGCCACTTGATGTGAATGCAATTTTTCAGATATAAATTCATTAATTAAATTAAAAAATGAATAGTAACAAACAAAAACAAGAGTCAAACAGCATATATAGAAAAGAAAATTGTTCGTTGTGTCCCTGTAGAGCATTGGATAGCGCGTGGACTTCTAATCCAAAGATCATGAGTTCGAATCCCACCTGGGATGGCCTAGTTTCTGAGGATGTGATTTCTTTTTTACTATACTGTTTTATTAGAATAATTAAATTTAATTAATAAATAAATAATAACAAAAAGGCCAACATCATACATAAAGGCAAAGGGAAAATTGCAAGGAAAATCGCTTTCTATTTTGTCACTTAGTATTGTGATTCTGTCATACGTATATACATATTTAAATTAATTGTAACTATTTAGTAAAAAGTAAGTATATATATAAAATAAATTTTCCTTTGTTGATCTAAGTAAGAATTTGTCTAAAAAAATTTTTATTACTAGTTTTAAATAGCACGAGAACGTGTTAAAATGTATACCTTGTTTTTAATACCTAAAAAAAGCATTCATATATTCTAGTATAATTACCTAATGGGCGTTTTATAGGATAAGTAGTGTACAATATGCATGAAAATGATTTTTGTGTGCAAACAGAACTAAGAAAACGTATGAAAGACTATTTGATTCGGCTTTGATAAACCCAGTGTGTAGGAGGCTGATGCACGTAAAATCGAGGAAGTACACGTGTGAAAGTATCGAAGGGAATACCAACTTTAGTGTCGTCCACGCTACTTGACCATGGTTTAAAATTACAAAGTCTATCCCTGGTAGCTCTAGTGTTACTTCACTGTGCGACATAAATTAAAATCAACTCAAATAATATTTGATTAGAGTCCATATTTTTTTTTTTAATTTTGGGAAGATCATTCATTTCTGATTTTCATACGCTTAAAAATAAATGGTTAATATCGCATTTTTAAGCAACACTGTCCTTTTTGAAATTATACTTCTTTTGGGGCGTTAGAAAAATAGAATGAGGTAAAAAATTTTCAATGCGCGCGCACCCCGTCACGGATGTGACGGAAAACCGTCACGGATGTGAAAATCCTTGGTCTAGAAATATACAGAACGGGACAAATCATTCCCGCCTTCGAAATTCTCAGAAAAATATTTCTCTTCACTTCCCTGAAGGGGGACACCTGGGTTTGAACCGGAGACCTATCGATCTGTGCAGCCGAATGCTCTACCACTGAGCTATACCCCCGTGTCAGCGAACCTTTGCTTAACGTTCCGTCGGAACGGATACGAAAATGCTTTGTTTAGAATTATGCAGAACGGGACAGATCATTCCCGCCTTCGACCCCCTCCCCATATTATTGGTCCTATTGTTCCATTGTGGGGGTGTTTAAATTTATTTAAATCGTGATTATCTCAGGTGTGGCAGGTCCGATTGACTGAAGGTTATCGTTAAACTCTGCTCGTGACCGCCTTTTGTCCTTTGCCCAGCTTGCCCTGCTAAAGATTTTTAGAAATCTTGTTACGATAAAGAAGAATAACTTCTTACGTGTGTACATAAGTACACACACACTTTTTTTATTATTATTTTATCAATTCTAAATACATCGATTAATAAATTGCTGATAAGTATTTTGGTAAGCAATTTTTTTTACTTATTTTGTACAAAAGTCTTAGGTACCTTGATTCAGTTATATTTTCACTTCAATAAGATACGTTTACTAAAAGGCATAGTTTTTTTTAAACCTTAGACTTGAGGATTATTTAGTCCTTCACACTATCGAAAGTCAAATGGATATAAGTTAATCATGTTAAGGCTGTTTTCGGCTAATGTTAAAGAATAGGACCCCGATTCGGAATATTTTTTCAGATATAAAAGCACTCCAACATTAATATTATATTTTGGCTTTACATGTTACAAGGAAAGCTGATTATTTATGAAATATTTTGAAATTCTAAAAACACTACATTGTAAACAAATCCATGAGTTACAATGTCGCACATTTTTATAAAAATTGAGGCAGTTCTGCCTGAAAATGTGCTCCACGTTAAATCCGCACTGTCGTACATATGGCGAAAACAGCCTTAAAGGAATGTAATGATTACTTAAATAGAAGAATTAAGTGGCATGAAAAATTAAGCATCCAAATCTTACGTTGTTTCCCTTCCGGGTCGTTAATCTCGTTCTTTTTGTGAAACGAGTTTCTATAATTTAAATATTCTACACTTCCAGTACAACAGATGAAAAGTCATTCTACAAAGACTGATAGTTAATGCACCCTAGACGTAAAAGAGAAATTTACTAATTAGTACGCGAAACATTGAATTTTCTGAAATTTAATACAGTGTCATATTTTCTCGAAAGTAAGACCTATAATTTGTAAATAAGCCCTCATTAAGATCGTCTACCACATAATCGCATTTAGTAAGCCTGTTGTAATTTACGACGAACCTATCTATATATACATAAATGACCCGCGCATCACGAGAGATCCCCGGAACTATTAGACTTAACTTGAAATTTGGTAAGCATGTTTCTTGTGTTGAGTAAAGATGCACTAAGAACGAGAGCACTTACGGAAATAGACTCCAAGGGGGTTGCAGATGCATTACATAGAAGTTACCGTTTTTGAAATATTGATCAACAGAGTTGAAATTTAGTGAACATGTTTCTTTTGTTGAGTAGAAATCTAGTAAGAACGAGTTTTGTGGAAATCGGCACCCAAAGGGTTTACTGGGAGTATAAATAAAATTTCCCGTTTTGGAATTTTTTGACCTATAGGCTTGAAATTCGGTAAGCATGTTTCTTTAGCTGAGTATAGAGATCCATTAAAAAACTTATTTTGTCGAAATCGACTTTGGGGGATTGGGAAGTAAGAGAAAATTAAATTTCTGCTAAAGAAATTCCAGTCATGTCCTTTTCAAATCAAGAGGCGAGTGCTACAAGAATGTTTTTCAATACAATCGAAACCTTAATGCTAAGACTTCGATTTAAAAAAAAAAATGTATCGTCTAACAATTCATAAAATACACAGGGGGAAGTAAGTATAAGGTAATAAATATCGGCATATAATATTCTTATATAACATAAATGTTAAGTATTTGCAAAAATAAATCCTAATACATCTCTTAAAACACAGGTAAATCTGTGTGTCATTGTTGAAGAAGCTCTCCCGCCAGTTGAGTAGGGAAGAGGTTTGTTGGGTGAACTGCCTGACCCTTAGGGGTGAAAGTGAATGATGCAACAATAGCAGTGGTGTTCCGCTCTGCAGACTGGGTCCCACAGCTGGTCTCATTTCAGTGACGGGGCTTTCCTCTTTTATTTTATATTTATTAGTAGACCGTAAAACTCAGTTTGCCACAGGGCAGGTGCCAATTACGGCGCACGCGCCGACGTCACGTCTCAGTGGCCGAAGCATTTAAAAATACGCGGTGCGTAGCCTTCTTGTCTTTACATGCCTACTTTTCCAAGTTTCCAACCAACTTCTTATTGTTTGCCATGTAGTTTCGATAAACATTAATTGGATTGTTTTCCTCCTTCGAACAGGATTTTTATATCTTTTCCCGCTAAGACAATCGAGTTACCCTATTTAAATTATTAAAATGCCTCAAAGTAGGTTATAGTTATTTAAAATATGAAAATTAGGGTTATTTTATATGCCTTTCATTGATCTGATATCTTTAATATAATATGATATAATAAAATATTTAAGAGATTTAAAAACAGTAAACGAGGGGATTCTTAAATAATAGCTTTACAGTGCATTTTTTAAATTAAAAATATAGTGAGAAATTTTTCAAAAATCCCTTATTTTTTAAATTTAGTTACAATTCAAAAATATAAGTTGCATTATTTTTTAAAAGTTAATACATATTTTTATTATTGCACATGCTCAAAAAAAGTTATACGCAGGAACTCGTATATATAAAAAAAAACCTAAACATTTGACTCCCTTTATTAGATTTTAAAAGTTCTGAGATTTATATTTTCGTAATTTAGTATTTCTTTTTTATAGCCTTGTTGTGTTAATGCTAAGACTGCTAAGGATCTGAGTATTTTCGCTTGATTTTTCGTAAACTTTTACTTATCTTTTCTGACAAAAATGGGTGAACAATGGCTACGAACTCGCAGTTTGTATTTTAGTTCAGTCTCAGTGGCACACACAAGGGGGGGAGAGATCCACAGGTCCGAACACCCCCCATAGCCCTTGATTTTTTTTCGATTGATAATCCTATATATATAGTATATAAAATTTAATTAAGTATTGATTATAACAATCTTATTAATTAATGCTTATTAAATAATTTACTTTTTACTGTTTTTGTTCCCGAAATCGACAAAATCGAAAGAATATGTTTGGCGGCAAGGATGATGGATTTTCCCTCCCGCCTCCCTCCCTTAAAAAATTTTTGTGTGGGCCACTGTTCAGCCTAGTTACCAAACAGTGGGTTCTAGTTCTTATGCCACTAAAGACCAGGCCACGGGACTGATGCACGTGAAATCTATCAAAGCTAAAATCCTCTCGTTGGCGTGGTGTGGTGAAAGAAAAGGCTTTGTGGTCATGGTCACAAACTTATTGCCAACTTGACATGAGTTTGATCCCTAGTGCAATTGTAGACTATCCATATAGAGTGGATGATGAATCCCACAAGATTTAACTTGCAAAGTCCTCCAGTTGGCGTGATGTGGCAATTTGCAGCTCGGGTTTCCTCCTTACCACTTGACCGAGATTCAGAAAATGCGGTCCGTCACCAATAAATCTCTTGTTGCATGATAGGGTGACGTTAATAAACACTCCCTCACTCCATCATGGTTCAAAATAACTTGGTCAATAGCCCTTGTCTTGCTTCAGAGGTTACCGCTAATAAGCAATCAATAATTTCTAATTCTTTCTCATTGTAGCCTATATTATTTTGTATAAGAAATAGAATAATAACTGCGGAATTTTGAGGAATTATTTTGATGTCAAATCAGCGACTCAAATTTATTAACTGAGGAGCATTCTAAAACACTTAATCTTTAATGATATGAAATACATTTAAATTGCTCATATGTTGACATCATTGCTCATGACTGCTTTGAAAAAAATATCGTGAGAAGTTAGTTCACATGTACACTTCTGACGTAAGCAGCGCTGAAATAGTATATAATGAGTTATCATAAAAGTTTTATATTTAGAACATTATAAATGGTATGGACTGTTATAAATTGTGATTTATATAAGAGTGTTCCATGAAAGAAATGGAAGTGTTACTTAACCCAGATTTTAGAGAAAAGATTACTGATCCGGTATCAAATCATAACATTTGGGATTTCTTTTAAGAGCACTAAGTTCCAAATTTATTGTTCCTAAATCATTGTTTATCGTTGATGCCTCACTTTCGAGGGTGGTATAAATCGTTCGATAGACAACACCAATCCCATTTGCTCATAAAACTATCAACAAAAAACAAAATGTTGCTTATATATATATATATATATATATATATATATATATATATATATATATATATATATATATATATATATATATCTCAAAATTCTGTACTAAAGAGATATAAATATTCAATAATGAAAACTGAAAAAAAATTGAAACTACAAGATAACCAGACATAAGATTTTATGAAGGATATATGAGAAATTAAATATATATATAATAGAGTTTAAAATATATAGAAATATGGATGCTACAGTATTATAAACATTGCTGACTTAGGGCAGCTCTTATATATAAAATAATTTATATAAAAGGGGTTGAACATGTTTTGTGGCCAGCCAACCTTCCCCCTTTATGTTAATAATATTGAAAATAATGGATAGAATATCTAAATCCATTACAAGATAAAGGTAACTTACCTAAAAATTGCATTCAAAAATGCAGAGCCCGAGCTAAATCGGAGTACAATAAACAAATTATTGCCGTATTCCGGACCCAAATGCAAATTCAAAGCATGGGAATGGCTAAATAGTAGCACTTAGCAAAAGTATGAAAAGAATGGAAATAAAAAAAAAATTTAAAAGAGGGTTTACATGCTACCATTACTTTAGGGACACTAGGATTATATAGGAATTAAAAAAATAATATTAATAAAATAATTAATTTTATCTCTAATATTAGAATATGGAGGTAACTATATTGAGGAAAAAAGATAATTTTATAATATAATAAACTATTAATATTATAAAGAATGTTAAAATCCTTACTGTTAAGAATTTCTTTATTCAAATAACTATTAATAAAAATTAATTGGGTATTTTTCAATTAAGTAATATTTAGTAAAATGTTTATAGTTTTTTTTATTTTTTCTGATTTTTTTGGAACTAGAAATTGATTGCTTTGTATATAACTAATAACAATATTTCTGAATATAGGAACATGAACATTACTCTCCTAATGAGGCACTTTTATAATAAATTATATTGAGGATTATATTTTGATTATTCATCTCTCCGTAGTAGAGAGAGAGAATTTTGACATATATATAATGACTCGTATCCTAGCTAAAAACTATTTATTAAGCCATACCGAGAGAATTATATAAAGAAACGATGTATAAAAGGAGAAACTTAACTAATGTAACTTAAACTTTCGGTTCCCTACATTTCCAGTTTTAAAAAAATTATTTTAAAATCTCTTAATGTTCTTATATTTTTAACGGTTTCTCTATTTCTTTAGATCCTATTCCGTTTAAATTTTTTCCCATATTTCCAATATTTTATGAAGTAACATGTTACTGTAAATCTAGAGTTACCTTGACTCTTTAATTGTGTCAGTAACAGTCAGTAATTGTGTCTTTTGAATTTGACGAGCATTACTTCCCCATAGGAGTTTTACTTCATCCCCCCACTGTGGGGATTTTGTCCTCAGTTTCTCCGTGTTGCATCAGTTACAGGGAAGAGAGGATTGTTGCGATGTATATATATCTATAAAATTCCTCAACGTGGGACAACCGTGATTGGCCTGTGGCGTGACTTTGTTGTCGCCGACACCACGTGACTATCTCCATAGTTACCATTAGTATACAGTGCTGAGTTCGGAGAACTACAATTGAGGAGGTAGCGGCAACTTTGGCTATTTATCGCATGGTCTCTTACCTTTTGAAGTGAAATGAAAAGCTCTTAATGAAGTCATTTCGAATTCATGAATTGATGAAAACGCTGCTGGAACTGTATCGGGAAAAAAGTTTTCAGAAATAGCTTTAAGTTATTTAGTGACACTAATAATCAAGAATGCAGTCCAGTTGTTATTTACTTCGGCGGTTAATGGACTTTCAATAAAATAGTCAATTACGGGTTTGACTTCATCAATAGGAAACTTAAACTGTTTTTAAATAATATAAAACGTCTGTGCCGTTTGAATATATTGAATTGTTAATTTTATAAACTCGTAGCTGTATAAAATTTAAAATCCTAAGCTCATTTTGGGAACCAAGTGATTTATATATATTGAAAGAAATATTAAAGCTGAAAAAGGCTTATTTTTTGGAACATATAAATTTTGTAGCAAAATTTATCGATAAAACAAAGTTTGATACATATTGAAATTATTTTTGGTAAAATTCATAAGGCCAATTCGAACTTATTTTTAAAAAGTGGCATTTCATTCCAATAAAACATGAAACAATTTTGAAGGGAAGTAAATTTTTAAGGAAAAATCTGATTTTAAGTTTCTCGGTTAACCTACCTTTGAATGATATCTCTTTTAACTTCTCACGTTTCATAAATTTGTTACTTTTGCTGAAGTCTTACCCTCCCCAATAAAAGAGATACTTGCTGTAGTCGAGTGATCCCATTCGCGACTTTTCGCCAGCGTTGTTGAGTCGTGATTTTGAGTCCTAGTACCACTGAAGACCCACCGTGTAAAAAGGCTTATGCCCGCTAGATATGCCGAGGTTCAGAATCCACTTTGGAGTCATGTTGAAGTCGATACTAGTGTTGTGTTCGTCATTTGACCGTGGTTCAAAACTACAGGCCCGTCACCAATCGCTCTTGTGTTGTTTCTAAGCATGATGTTAAAGAAACACAGTACGAAAACCGTTCGAAAAAATTTTATTTTTTAGCCCAAATTATTTTGTATATATTTCTATTTTCAAAATTTTAGAGCTCCAAGTTAAAAAAAAAACTTTAGATTTTTGAAAAATGTTATATTTTTTGATATTCACATCCGATAGCAAATCAAAAATTTTAATTGATTTATCTCGGAACAAAAGACACTAGTTTTTCTTCATTTAAAATGCTAGTTTCCTTCTGTTGTGCCAAATATTTGATACTTTTAACTATTGCTATATTAACGAAAGTTGGTATGTATTTTTGATTCCAAGCAATGCATAAATTTTAAAAAATAGGTCGATTTTGAATTTATACATTTCAACACATTAGAGATTGCATATTTTTTCGAAAAATATCTTCAAAAGCTGTTTTTTCTCATGTTGACTATTTTTAATTAAAAAATGTTTGCAATAGAAATCAGTTACATCGTAATTCACTTCGCACAAATAAAATGATAGAATACCACTGTATATTTGTGCAAGCTGCTTCTCAGAATATTTTTATTCCAAGGGGTGGATAGAACACCATGTGTGCAATGCAAAATAAAAAGGACATTATTAAAATAAGAAAGCATTTATTCTAAAAATAGCCAATTAACATGGAAATCATTTTTTTAAGTTTAACAACGAAAAAAGTATGCATTTTTAGGAAACAGTCAAGGAGGCGAGTGACGAGTGAGTGAGAGGTATATTAACGTTACACTATAAAGCATCGTGAGGGCTATTGGCAACGGACCTCGTAATTTCGAATCTCGGGCTAGTGACGACCTGAGCTGACACCCCTTTCTAAGTTACCACACCACGCAAACAGGAGGACTTTGAACGACAGACAACATTCATCATCCCCCTGTACACGTCGGGTCTGCAGTAGCACCAGGACTCGAACCCGCGACGCGTTGGCATTCCTGGAACGAGATACGTTCTTTATTTTTGTTGTACACGATGATAACACTTGAAAAAAAAATCTCCCAAACATAATCCAGGTATACCGAGACAAGCAACGCAAGAGTAAGCAGTCCGGGTATGTATACCGTTTAAGAAGCTTTGGCGGCAAATTTTCTTGGTACTTTTCTATTGTTATATCTTGTATTTGTCTTTCTCATATTCCAGATCCTATTCACTATCCATAACAAAACACACATTTTGGTTTTTCCCCATTTCCTGCAAGCAACAAATCATCTCTTTCACTATTACTTCTCATTTTCTGGCTTCTGGTCTCTCATTCTAGGGACTCAACTCTGAAACCAATATCGAATTTCATATACTGTTAAGATACTTTTTTTATTTTAAAACAGTCTAAGCAGTCTTTTAAACAGTCTAATGAACTGCTTTTTCCATACTGATTGATAATTGCAATTCAATAAAAATACGTACATGGTATCGTACCTGTCTGTTTGGATCGGAAATGCGTTGCACATACGACGTGTATTCGTTTCAAATGAATTGAAGGACATTTTTAATACACAAAAAAATTATTTCATTAATTTCAATCATGTTATCACAAACCAACTTTTGATGTGCTTAGTTTGATATATTTATAAATCAAATTTCATGGGCGTACCCTGATTTCTGTGAGAGAAGTGACATTTTTAAATAACTTCCTGAATTTTTAAATTCTGTTTTGAAGAATTAAATGGTTTGCTTTTTGAAGTATTTAAAGCTCAAACCCTGTTTCGGATATTATATGTATTGGTTGAGGGCAAACTCAATTTTTTATTTAAATCATACCATGCCCTGTTAATAAACAATAAATAAATAAATAAATCAAATTAAAACAAATATTTTAGTGATGTCTATTAAAATATTATTAAAATTAATGACATTAATTGGACTTTACAATCTTGTTATGCAGTTGAATTGACACATTAGTCCTAAAGCACCTTATCAATTTATTATTTCAAGTTTAGTTATCAATTTTATTAATATTGATTCATAAATTTTGATTTTCAAATGTCCGAATGTTTGCAATAATGCAAAATTAATCTCTTTAAGTGACCCTTATACTATAATCCCCACAATTAGCTTGGACTGAAATAATGTAGAAAAGGATCGGTAGAGTAGAACAAATATCGGGCTTGTTGTATAGGCGAGATAAAATAAACAACTGATGATTTTCCTTCTAAATGGAATGACTCCTAATCCTAATCGAAGTCAATGTCCTTGCTCGCCACCTGGTTTCGAACAAATTGTCCTTATATCCACGTGGACGGGACTCTCTCAAAAGAGCGGAAAAAGAGAGAGCAGTCTTTTGCCCGCAAAGGTTTTGTGTTCTTCGTGCCCGCTTGGAATCCACCGCTCCAATGAATTAACGGAAGTCCGTGATTTTACCTGGAAGACCAGATCCCTCCATAGCGCCACTACTATGTCCGGCAGATGGTGGACTCCCGTCTCATTGGGACTCGTCACTTGATGGCTCGCTTTCATGACGATCCTTAATGGATGACATGACGCCACTTGCAGCTTCATCTCGTCAACGTTTTTGAACAATAGACTTTCTACAAAGAGAAACTTTTGCAGTTTTTCCTACAAAGCGAATGCAATAAAAATGAGATCAAATGATACACACAGTAATCCAGCGAAATATTGTAACCATATACAATCGGACTTTTATTTAACGAAGTAGCTAACTCCCGAAAAAAAAGTTTGTCATATGGAAAATTCGTTATATAGATTTTTATCTTGCAATATATTTTATAAACCACATAAGACAAATTTTAAATTCATAAACTATATATATATTAAATAAAGTAATTCACACCATTTTATAAATTAATATAAATTTATTTTATATACCTTACCCATCAAAGAAGAAAGAAAAAAAGAAAAAACTGCAAGGAAAATATTAAAGAATGTCGAGGAATACACTGTATTTTCAACTTTAAGAAAATATTATATTAAAATTAATGAATTTTAAGGACATTTTCTCTCTAATTTAAAGCATACAAGTAATTTTAAACATACATTATTTTATAACATTTTTTATTTTTCGAAGATGTTTTCAGTGAACTGGACCCTGGGGGTTCTTTGATGAAACGCCCAGAATTCTATTGCTCTCAGTAAGATAGGCACCTAATAAAACCAGTTCTAAATTTATGACCATCAAAAAAATGCGTTAAAAGAGAGAATAACTTGAAATGTCTAGGAATACTTGAAAAATAGAGAGAAAAAATTGAATCACACAAGAGGAAAAAAGCTCATTTTATAGAAAATGTACTTCGCTATTGGGAGGTTGTTTTACGAAGACAATCGTGAAATGTTCTTGGTTCTAAGAAAATGTTCGCTATATAGAAACATTCGCAATATAGCGGTTCTGGAGGTTCGACTGTATATATATTAATATATGCTATATACACATAAGAGATGGATATAATATTTTGCTGGATTACTGTGTGTATGATTTAAGAACTCGGTTCTGTGTTTTATTATTCAAATTAAAAAATGAGTCATAATTAAATGAAGGACAACGTGTTCTTTAACATGTAAGGCAAATAACTTCTGCGTCAGGGATCGGCAACCTTAAAGCTGTAGTGTGCCCAAACAATATACCAATATGATTCCGTGCGTTACGCAGTTGGAAATATTTGAAACAATTCAATTCCCGTGGCAATGCATACGTAATTAGAGGACAGGTCAAAAATACAGATTTGGTTTCATTAAATATTAATCTTGGATGATTTATAAAGATTTATTAACATAAAAATAAACAATATAAAAACATAACTATTCCTTCAACATAAATTTATGCATAGTATATATTTATATCTTTTAAGAATATTTATTAAAATAATAAATATAAAATATAAATATTCCTGCAATATAGTTAAATAAAAAATTAATATTTTAATGCAATTCATATTCCTGAGTAGCTGTACTTACTATCATAATATCAGGAGAATAATTTGTGACTTTCAATTTGACACAGGACTCTGAATATTCAGTTGTTAAACTACTTGTTAGTAGACTCAATATATACATATTATTTCATATGAGAAAAAAAATTGTTTACATAGATATGTAAAACTAAGAGTCGAAAGCAGAGCACATGCAATTTTCTTCAAACAATTAAATCGCTCCGACAATGAGATACAGCAATTTAAAATAGCTGTCAATTTATCGATAGTTAACTTACAGATATTTTTTTTCACGAAGCAGCAATGAGTGATGTTTTATTTTACAAGTATTTCAGAACCACTTTGATTTGAATTGAATGTTTAACGCTAAAAATTATCCCATTTAAATGGAGGATGTTTGCTTTTTACATAAATCACTCAAACTACACGCAAGCAGATTCAGCTGAATTGTTTAATGTCAAAGAATTGAAAGTAAGAAATAGCCTTTAAATAAAAATGCGTTTGGTGTAGAGAAGAAAGACAGAGCGATTAAACTTAATCTCATAACTTTGTACAGGGGTGTAGAGTGGCACTGAAAATTGCTCCAAGAGGCACGCGTGCCATAGGTTACCGACGCCTGGTCTACATTACCATTCATTTAATACTTAGAATATTTCCAACTACGAGCGTTAATTGCATAAATGCATATATTTTTGTCCCCACAGCTGAACGCGTAAATTCACCAGACAATGCCCCAGACTATCTAAAAACATCCACCTCCATCCCCAACCCTGATTATGCTAATGACTGCATGTCTTTCTGCAATCAATCTACTTTGTTCGAAGAGGACATTGAACTAAGAACTCTTAAATTTAAATGTAAAGTAAATGCTTCCTTTAAACATGCAAAGCTTTTAATTTCGAAACTTGTGCATAAAATTGTCCTCTTTATCTAAATCTTTTCTTTAGGAAAACCAATTTATTACATCTTCTGTGATATATTTTGTACGTTTGCAAATAAATTATTTACATTTAAGATTTATGAGTAAAATAAGTATTTTTAAAGAAATTGAACTTTCAATGTTTGTATTTCTCCAAATTTAGAGTTGTCTACTAAAGGTTTTAGAGGAGTAAAAAAATTGTTCTTAAAAATATCTTCAAACAAACATTTTATTTTCTATATTCTCGATCCCTATTTTCAAAATCTTTCAGGAAAAAATGAAACTAATAACACGCAATGCGTTTATGGAATTATTATCGATAAATCAATGTATTATAAAAAATCAAGTCAGAATTGGAAAAAAAAAGTGACTGAAATCAGATTTGCTTTTTCTACCAGAAAAATTTTCTCTTTGGAGAAAAAAAGCATTAAGAATTTTTTAAGACAAGTGCCAATTTTTACATTCAAGTATTTTCGTACAGAATTCACCGTTGAGTTCATTCTCTACATATTGAATATATATATATATATATATAATATATATATATAATGGATTTAAATATTCCAATCCATTATTTTCAAATAGGTTTATGCTCAGAATTATTTACATAAAGGGGGAAGGTTGGCTGGTCAAAAAACATGTTCAACCCCACTTTTATATAAATTATTTTATATATTAGCTGTCCTAAGTCAGCAATGTTTATAATACTACAGCATCCATTTTATAATCTCGGTTGCATGTGGCCTCGGTTGCCATGATGGATGTTTATCTCTTATTTGTAGAGCATTAGATTATGTGTAGAGTGAACCAAAAATTTTGCCTTGATTATAAATATTTATTGAGCTCAAATTATTATATAATTAAGTATGAATTTTTTATAAGACTATTTACCTCAGCAAATTGCAACGAGTGCACTCTTGGTAGCTAGGATAATGTCTAGGTGGTATTCCAATTCCCACCAAGTGTTCTTTAACAAGTCTTCTGTTACACTGCTTGTTTCTTTAAACATTTCGTTTCATTTCTTTATTCATTTTGCATCAGAAGGTTTGTGCCCATAAAAATGTCGAAATTTACGCTGAATATTAATGGGCGAATACGTTTCGTGAAAACAAAGCTTTCTCTCGAATCGACGCTATTTCGGCCAAAAATATCTTCTGTACAAATGTTCACCTGAGTCTCTCTTGAAAGAGCACTAACATCTCTCATCTACAGCACACACATAAAACTACTCAATCCGACTTATACAGTAATACAAAAGTTACATTATTATATTAAACGGTTATTTTGTGATAAATTTTTACATAATTAGGCCAAGACCTTTGGTTGATTCTATATATTTTCTAATTTTTTCAAACTGAAAACCAATTTAAATGCAATAATGTTCATTAGAAGTGCCGGTAGCAATAAATCAATTCATTATATGTTTTATTCTGAAATATCACGAAGAATAATGAAATAGAAATACAGAAAAACTTAACTATTTGTATTTTAGAGATTGCAATTTTCTCGAATATTTTTAGATAGTGTGGGAAAACGGGCATAACTCAACCTCAAGGCCTTAGGTAAGTATATAAATCTATAAAATGTAAAATTATACTTCTAAAGCTTATAGGACTTCAACAATGTTTTGTTGTTAATTCCTTTAGGTGATGTGAAAAAACTTTATTGTTTTAAAAAAAAATTAAAGAAAAAAAATCTTTTTTTAAGAACAAGCTTTTATTATTTGTTAATAAAATGAACTAAAAAGTTAAAAATAAATTAACTCTAATAAGAAATATAACACTTTATAAGTTCATTGTAACCTTTAACGATAATTAAGCTTCTTCGTCTACGGCAAAATATAATTCCATACCGTACATAATTATATATTTTAACACTAAAACTTTACACCATAATTATTAAATCTTCCCGTTTTTATCACAGTCCCAATTTTATAAATAAAAGCGTGTTACATTGTGATAGCAAGAGAAAAAAGAAGGTGCTAAATGCTCTGAATTATACCATCAAAATGTAACACTTTTATTTATAATATTGGGACTGTGATAAAAACCGGGAAGATTTAATAATTAAGGTGTAAAGTTTTAGTGTTAAAAATGTATAATTATGTACGATATGGAATTATTTTGTCTTAGACGAAGAAGCTTAATTATCGTTAAAGGTTACAATGAACTTATAAAGTGTTATATTTCTTATTAGAGTTAATTTATTTTTAACTTCATTTTATTAACAAATAATAAAAGCTCGTTTTTAAAAAAAGTTTTTTTTCTTTAATTTTATTTTTAACTTTTTAGTATTATTAATTCGAGATTTACTACGACGTAGTTCGTAGCAGCGTTTTGTGCACTAAATTTTAAAAAATTAATTTTTTTTTTAATTTTTAATTTTTTTATCTATTTTATTTTATTAATAAAATAAAATTAATTATATTATATTCTATGAAATGATAATTAATTAATTAGTAATTATTTAATTAGAAAAATTCTAATTAATTTAATAAAAAATTTATTAATTAAATTAATTAATAATGCTAATATTGCATTATTATCCGATTTATACATGCATGCAAAATTTCAGCTTAATCGGAAACCGGGAAGGGGATCAAATTTAACTTGCAAGATTTGATTACAGACCGACAGACAACGGGACAGGTGAAACTAAATAAAAGCTTGTAAAAATTCGGAAAATAATAGAAAATGTTTTCATAAATACCAAGAAAAAATAATAAACCATTTTAATAACTATTCAATCATGGGTTTAATTCAAAATTTGTTTTCTGCATCCTCCTTTATAATGTTTTTAAAGGTATGAATACATGTAGGTTTAATACATGGATAAAAAATTATATTCCATGACTAATGTATTTATTTACCTTTCGTTTCAGTCAATTTCCTTATTGAAATTCCTACTACAATAATTCTGCAATTTTCAGAATAAATTCTAATAATGCAGGTGAGTTGACAAACTGCAACAGGTGGTCGAATTTGGGAACCAAGGTCTATAAAACGGATGTTTGATTTCTTTTTTCTCTTTGTCCACACGGAATTTTTTCTGACACGCTCCCTCATTCACGCAAAAGAAACTTTATTTGGCCGACCACGAATGATCGGTGCTTTGAAGAGGTATGAAAAAGGTTTTACGCAGAAGGTACTAATTTCTTTTCAACCCCAAGAAGCTAAGACCCCTCTCTGAATAAGCAAGAATCAAAATATATTTCATGCTATAAGACACGGCAATTCAAAAAATATTTATTTGTGGCAATTGCTTTTGAGGAAAAAGTGGAAGAATTCAATTTTCTTTCTACAACATAAATTTCTGGAAGGAGGCATTTTAGATGTAAAAATATCCTAAGAAGAGAGAGCTTTTTCATGAACGATTTTACGTCTGGATGTTTAAAATGTAGGAAAAGCTACCATCACACTCATCCTAAGATGAAAATTCTCATCTATTATCAATGCTTCATAAGAAAAGTTAAATTATCATATAAGAATTAAAACCATCATCTTTAAAAATAAGAAATATGCACCGATTTCATAAATAATTGTTCCAAACTAGAATATTACATTCATTCAAGTTAAAAGTACTTTGCTTTTTCCTTTTATATTATTTATTTTAATAAAACACATTATAATGAAAAATCAAAAATGACCCATATTAAGTCTCTGATATCAAAGCAAATAGAAACAAAAAGTATTGAAGAATATTTCGACGCTTTTTTTTTTAATCGTAGTCAACAGGATACTTTTATACAATTGTAAATAAAGAGACTAAATGTATTTCCCTGTATAAAATGTTACTAGTACAAAAGTAATAATACCGATAAATCAAAATAATAAAACGTTGTGTTCAAAAATAATCTACATTATCATCTTTGGAGAACACAAAGTTGTAAGTCCTCTCATTTTAAAGGTCCTGAAATATACAGTGAACTAGAGCCGTTACCCTCCCACTTCGCTGAGTAATTCATGACGTTGTTTGAATTTATACTATTTATAAATATAAATTATTAATATCTAAGTCCTAAAACTAAGCATTCGATTGTATTGAAAAACATAATTGTAATTCCCACCTCTTGATTTTACACAGGACAGAATTTCTAAAATTGAAGTAGAATGATCTTTTACTCTTCTGTAACCCGCTCCCCCAAAGTGGATTTCCACAAAATCCATTTCTAATGGATCTCTACTCAACAATGCATCTCTTCTCAATATACTCCGTAATCCCCCCCCCCTTCTTGAAAGTCTCTTTCCAAAAAACCATTCTTAGCCGATTTCAACTCAACAAAAGAAACATGCATACCAAATTTCCTTATTGTAAGTCTAATAGTTCGAAAAGGAGATTTTTTTTTATCTATATGCCCGAATAACTCTCCGCAACCCCCATAAGAGTCGATTTCTGTAAAATCAATTCTTAGCGGATCTTTATTCAACAAAAGAAACGTGCTTACCAAATCTCAAGTATGTTAGTCTAATAGTTCAAAAACAAAAATTTTTATCTATAACGCCCCCTTTTAACCCCTTACAACCTCCATTGGGAGTCAATTTCCAAAAACCTCGTTCTTAACGAATCTCTAGATACCAAAAGAAACATATTTACCTAATTTGTGAAGTCTGTTAGTGTAATATTTCAAAATCTGGAATTTTTATCTATAACGCCCCCTTAACTCCTCGCAACCCCCTTGGTAGTGGATTAACCAAAACACACGTTCTTAACGGATGTCCTCTTAACAAAAGAAGCATGCTTACCAAATTTCAACTCATAGTTAAACGGGAATATACATTACCTATAACCCCTTTTAACCTTTCGCACCTCCTCCCTCCCTTTTGGGGTTGATTTTTGCAAAATCCGCTCGCAGGGGATCTCGATTCCATGAAAGGAACATGCAGAACTTTCCTCTTTTATATTAAATTACTCTTACTGATAGGCTATCTAATCTTTATTTTAAAAAACATGCAAAATTATTTGCTTAAGTAATATTGCGTTCGAGTTACCGCAGTAATAAAATTCCCCTATGTAAAAAAAATAATCACTTTTTAATTTTCCTGATTCAACCAATCTATAATACCACGTCGAGATTGCATTGACAAAGCAATTATATTATAGATCATACATGAAATAATTTTTATTCGAGGGGTTTGGATAATTCCGTTTGACCCACTACTAGCAAACGATGAGTACAATTAGAAAGACGAATAATCACATTCCAAATGATTTCTTACATTTCATTATGGATGCGATCCAGTCACGAACATTGATTCATTTGTAGAATTAAGAAAAAAAGCGGTGATTTATAACTTTTAAAAAAAAAAAACTTCTTCCTGACCAACATTTTACAATCTACAATCAAATGGTCAGTCGGCCAAAATGTTTTTTTACAAAATTCATCAATGTTATGGCTTGAAGTACCATTAAAAGTTTAAATTAAATTCCGTAAAGAAAAATAGTGAACATTTGGCATGATTCCATGGTTAGTTCATGCCATAACTTCTTCCGTGCTAATCATAAAAATGCGTATATCATCAGTAATGACATTTCGTCACGTGTTTCATAGTAAAAAATTTCGGAGCGGGAAATATACCAACTTCCTGAATGGCGTCTGTAGCCATATTTTGAATCTGTATTCTGAGTAAAATTCTTTAGTTCAACAATTGTGTGAATAAACTGTTAATTACTTCATTCAACTATATACAAAAATGTGTCTGTGTGTGTACGTGTGCGCCTAACATGAAATATCTTGTTTACTACTTTTAGTCATATACGCGCGAGCGCGGAGAGAAAAACCTAAATTATATCCCATCTTGCTTATTTATACCTTTCCGTATTTTATGCACTACATTTAACTAAATTTAACATTGATTTTCATGTTTAGCTCACAGATATCCTTACTAAGATTGGCAAACAATATTTTTCTATCGAAATTGTATTAATCGCTTAAATAATAGCACGGCAATTAAAAGTTTCATGTCTTGTACATAACCTTTAGAATGTCTTAAAACTAACCGAGTTACTTTTTAAATCACTTTAAAAGACCACGGAGAAAAAATTAAACTAAACATAGCTTGACCTTTGTTCATTTATTTTTTATTTTATCGGGAGCCATTCAAATATTACTAAGCAATTATACTAAGCATTTTTCTTATATTGCCGTCACAAGAAATTCATTGTACAATTCTAAGATTATACAACCGGACCCCAATTTAAAGAGCCCTTATTTACCAAATTTCGAGATTTAACAAACAATAAACCCCTAATTAGTAAATTTTATTTAAACAGCCCCAATTATTATTATTACTATTATTATAAGTTTGGAAAAGAAAAAAATTGGATTTTTTTTTCAAATAACATATTATTTTTGCCCTGAACACAAAAGGACTTGTAAACAGCAAATTTCAACGAGAAAGAGGGCACCCGTATATGACTTTACAGGTGCAGATGAGTTGTGAATGTTACCTGTTGCATGAGTTTTGCATAGGGCAAAAAATTCCTTTATTATCTCATCCCACTCCACAGCGCAGGGGATATCTTAAGAGATTTTACCATTTGCTCTCTTTCTTGTGAGAAGTGAGGTTTATTTACGATTTTGTACAAAAAAAAAACTTTGTTTTTGAAACTTTGTGAATGAATAGGCGATTGTGTAATACAGAAATTGATAATGAAACTCCTATCAAAACTGTTACATTTTACAATGCTTTACATTGTTTGGAAACTATTACAACATACCTCATGCAGTAAATGTAAATGACACAGTATTTCCTTCGTATAAAGTCAGAAAAAGAACTTCTCCGAATCAAGAATCAAAGATATTGTCAGACATCTATAGTATTTTAAAATGCCCAATTATCTGGTGCTTAATAATTCGCAAATGGTATATTTAGCTGCTGAATAAAAAAATGTGTAGTTTCTAACTAAGGATATTTTTTGTGTGTAGTAGCTTATTATAGAATTTCCAAAAGGTAAGTACAAAACATTTTCCTTTTTTGGACCCCGATATTACGAATAATCCCGAATTAACGAATACAATTTTTGGTCCCGATGAATTCCTTCAATAGGGTCCTACTATATTAAATGAACGTGAAATATCTTAAATTAACTATAGAGGGGGTGAAAGCAGTAGCATTGTTTCCGTTTTGGTTGACAATCGTTCATTTCAACGAACGAGAAGAAAAACTAAAGGCACTCCTCCTAACTTCCTGAATCCTACCGATCCATCAAGTCGCACATATTTTCGTTTCTTAATTCCTTCGGTCTATCGAAATAATTGAAACGTCTATTTCTGGACTGCGTGTCGGACTGAGACGTGCGACAGAACCTTTTGGCAAAGTCTCGAAAATTACTCTCACGCTAATCCCCAGACAATTTGTGTGTGAGCTACTGCTAAACAATTTGGCTTCGGGTAGTGAACTTTAGTAAGGGTCTAGGCAGCAATACAGTAATCGAAACAAAAGGTGAAGTCCTTGTCAAAATCTGTTTACGTTTAAAAGACTACTTTATTTCACTCAAACGAATTACTCCTCATCGGTTCCTAAGAGTATAAAATATCTTTTCCCCCTAAAAACCTTTATCATCCGCTGTCTGTAAATTCCCTTGTACCGCGTGCCAATTATGCTAGTTGTGTGATCATACCACATTACACTCGCGTGGCTGCGGTAGCCGAGTGGTATAGGTATCGGATCGTGGCTTGCCTTGTCACGAGTTCGAGTCCAGTACCACTAAAGACCCGCCGCGTAGGGCAGCGATGCACGTTAAATCTGTCGAGAGCTGAAACGTCCTCCCGTTGGTGTGGTGTGGTAGTTAGGAGAGGGGGTGCCAGCTCAGGTGTTGTCCACGTCACTTGACCATGGTTCAAAATGACGTGGTCCGTCGCCGAAAGCCCTCTTGTAGCTGAACAGTGCGACATTAATATTCAATCAACCACATTACACTCTCACGTTCTAGGAGTTATTCGGTGGCATTCAGCGCGAAATTCCCGTCGAGTACGGCCCTGGTAAATAGACTATTTAATCAAATTATTTCACACTAGCTCCATAAATTGGGCGCCTTTGATTATGGCTGTATATTAATTCAATTGTCTGGAAACTCTTGTAAAGAGTTGGTTATACGTGACTTTGATGGTAGGATGGGGTAAAGGCAGAAATAATAAATTAGTTATCTTGTACACACTTTTTGGGATTCCTTAATTAGAGTGCCATGGTAAATTCCCTTGTGTCATCTGGAGGGGAAAAAATATCGTATCGGCATATTATACAACTCATGCTACATCAACATAAAATTATTGGTTTAACAAGTTCTCCCGACGAGACGTCTAGAAGGTATGCAATTCGATACAATGTTATAAGACTTCATATTATTATTGGAAAGAAGATTAACAAGGTTGAACTATAATAAAAAATATACAGAGATGTTACATTTCGTTCGCTTAAAATAAATGGCTAATCAAATGTTTTTCTAATATACTATTACAATTAAATTATTGTTCTTTGAAATACATTTAAAGTAAAATTCTATGTGAGATACTTAATATTTTTCTATAAATAATTATTATTTAAGGTTTATAATGAAATAGTTGAGAATGATAAGAATTTCAAAAAAGTTATGTCTCAACTAAAAACTCAACGTTTTCCTAACTCGATAATTAAAAACGTTTTAGAATTTATTCTCAATCGCGTCCGAAATATAAGTAAATAAGTATGTAATAAGTATGATTGTGTAGAGAGAGAGAGAATGTTGTCTAGTAATTCAAGTAAAATGCTTATATTTTTTAAAAGTAAAAAAAAAAAGAGTCGATTGAAGGGAAATATTTTTTTTTCTCGTCCAGTTTTTAAATTGCGTTTGTGGTAGCATTCGATTCAACGCGAACAAATGCACGTTATCGGAAATGAAAGCAGTAGGGTAACGTGCATTTAGACACGCGATGTGTATATTCCATCACCTAGAAAGAGATGAAAAATCTTAAGATTTGTTCGTTTCTCCCTTCGACACAAATGTCCTCTTCTATATACCCGTACTTTTTTCATAGTTTCGAAGAGGGACCTACTTTGTCTGAATTTAAAAAGAAAGAGAATGCAGACAATTTATTGTTTTTGTTAAATAAGAAAAAATCAAGTATTGGCAGAATTTTGGATACTCATGTTCAGTAAATGGCTGTTCAAGTACCATTAAATGGCAAGTATAATTATACGTATTATACATGTTTTTGTTCAGCTGAAGTCCAAGGGCTAGGGAAGACGACAAAGAAAAAAATTCCTTGCCTTATTAATGCTTATGTCCATCGCATAATGTTCCCTTGCTTGTTTTTATAGCAAAGAGCTGAAGGAAAAATCAAATATTTGAAATTTCTATGGTCTACCAAAAATTAATTCAGCCCTGTTAATTAAGTTTAAAAAAAACCCTTAACTAAGCCAGGGACAAGCATAGCTTAATTTATATTACACTAGTATATATATATATATATATATAATATACAGTAATGGCCAAAATTGTGGACACTTTCTAAAATTGTTAAGTTTTTTAAGTTTGTATGCTTATAGAAAATTTTACGTTGTACAAAATGCAAAGTATTTTATATCATTTTAAAGAGAATTTAATACTAAATTCAATACAAAAAACAAAATTTAAAGATTTGCAAAGCAAAAAAGGTTATGCTGCAATAACTGTCGATATACATTAGATACTCATGATAGCAGTGAGTTATCAGAGCTCAGCGAGGTTACCTTTATTCTATATTACACCCTCACATCGATGTTTCATTGAGCTGAAAATAGTTGTAAACTCTTCCTCCGTTATTAAATGATGCCAGGAAACAATGATATCCTCAATTAGTTACTTTTTATTTCATGGGTACGTCCTTCGGACAAAAGTTTTCAAACGATGCCACAAGTTTTCCATATGATTGAGGTTAGAACTGTTTCCTGGCCAGGATAACAATGATATTTAGTCAAAAAGCAGTGTTATCAAATAAAAGAGTAGCTTGGATACATTAGTGATGAGAAAATGGTATTTTCTTTGTTAAAATTTCGTAAAATGCGGGTAGCTCAGTGACTACATCTGGAGACTGAAAGTTTTGTTTAAGATGTCAGGAGACAAATTTAATAAAAAAAATAAAATAGCAGGAAAAGACCGAAATAGGTGCAGCACATTTGTTGATGACACTAGAACAAAAATACCATGTTTCTGAGATAAAAGAATTTCATGGACATCCATCAGAAGTGATCTGAATGGTGCTGATGTTTTTGTCAGTTCAAAAACAATCAGTAGTAGATTAACAGATGTAAGACTAAAAGGTAGAATTCCACGAAAAAAGCCGTATGTCAATGTACAACAGTGCTAAAAGGGACTATAGTGGGTAATGGAACGCATTAATTGGACAAATGATTATTGGTCACAAGTTATATAGAGGTATGAAACAAAAATATCGTTTTTCGGTAGTGATTGTCTAAAATATGCAAGACGTAGAATAGCAAAAATGTTACATCCTGACTGCATCCATGCAACTGTGAAGCACCCACGTAGTTTTATCATCTAGTCATGCATATCAGCAGATGGTATGTCACCTAATATCATCGATGGGACACTGAATGTCATAAAACACATTGACACCATTCGAGAAACCAAACTTCTGCCTTCCATCAGGGATCTATTTACCAACAATGCTTCATTTATTTTTCAGCAACATTTTTCTCCTTGCCACACCGTAAAGTAATTGAAAGACTGGTACCATTTTAAGATCATTGAGTTGTTGTCTTGGTCAGGAAACAGTCCTGACCTCGATCCTATTGAAAACTTGTGGCACCATTTGAAAACTCTTGTCCGAAGGAGTTACCCATGAAATAAAAAGTAACTAATTGAGGATATAATTGTTTCCTGGTATCATGTAATAATGAAGGAAGAGCTCAAGGTGTGTATCCGACTACGTTCGGAACCGTAAATATGCAAAAGCGCATAAATGGATAATTTTCATAATATTTAGTGTCACTTAGATTAGAATACGTATATACAATTGTTTTAAGAACATTTTGACAAAAAAAATTATTTAAATACAATATTTTGGCAAAAAATTAAATTAGAATAATTTTTTTTTCAAAATGTCCTCCTTTTGTGAAAAATGCTTCTATTATAATAATATTTTGCCTCTGTATAGCTCAGACCTCTGTACAGAGGCTCCACTAGAATTTTTGAAACATATAACTTAGAAGTGGGTTTATCCATATTTTACAACAACAGAGGGGAGCAATTTTAAGAAAAAAACGCCGATAATTATTTCAATGTGTTGTAACTCTGAAAATAATGTGAATTTTTCAAAAATCATAGTTGAGCCTCTGTAAAGAGGTCTGAGCTATATACAGGCTAAATATTACAATAATAGAAGGAAGCATTTTTCACAAAAGGAGAACATTTTGAAAAAAGATTATTCTAAGTTAATTTTTTGCCAAAATATTGTATTTAAATAATTTTTTTTGTCCAAATGTCCTTATATATATAAAACAATTTTATACATGTAGTCTAATCTAAATGACACTAAATATCATGAAAATTATCCATTTATGCGCTTTTTTAAAATCACGGTTCCGAACGTAGTCGGATACCTTAAAACTATTTTCAGCTCAATGAAGCATCGATGTGAAGCTGTAAGAAAGAATAAAGGCAACCTCACTAAGCTCTGATAACTCACTGCTATCATGAGTATCTAATGTATATCGACAGTTATTGCAGCATAACCTTTTTTGCTTTGCAAATCTTTAAATTTTGTTTTTTGTATTGAATTTAGTATTTAATTCTCTTTAAAATGATATAAAATACTTAGCATTTTATGTAAAGTAAAATTTTCTATAAGCATACAAACTTAAAAAAACATAATAATTTTAAAAAGGGTTCCCAATTTTGGCCACCACTGTAAGCTATAGGTGCTGCTTTTTATCATTTATAAGAGGGCATTTTGAGTAAAATAACTTTTCTCATTAATGAAATGCATATTAACCTACTTTTTCATAGTCGAGCTCTATCTTGATCTACTTTCTCACTAACAATTTTAATGATATACGAAAATTTATCCTAAATTAAAATAAGATACTAAATACTATCTTTCTTTACAATATTACCTCAAATATTTCGTTTTGGAAAGGGAATGAGAAGACATTGATAGAATCTTGTTAGGGGGTGACTAATTTTGATTGGACTTCAAAAGCAATAAAACGCGATAAAAAAAAAGTAATATAATTTTAAATATAATGTAATGTAATATAATATAATACAATGAGCGCAATCTGTTGCAACGGAGACATGAAAGAACAATAAGTTTAAAATTAGACAATATTTCTCTCTTGAAACAATAAAATAATGCCGTTTTGAAATGTGCACAAAAACAAAATGTTTCACTTTAAAATTAAATAATTTATATTCATAATTGTTGTATTTCCTTTGCAGTTAGATATAAAAGGTAATAAAAATAATGTTTCAGAGAGTGATTATAAAAATAATATAATCGAAGTTATAAGCTGTGTGCGTGAGAGAGCTATTTTAGAAAGATTTTCCTTATTCAAGTCTTATGGGTGTTTTTATAATAAATAAGTTGTAATAAATGCTTTTATCTAAACATGTTTAATTACAAAAGATATTTCAATGTTAAGAAATTAGTAGTTTTAAATTTTTCTTTAAAATTCCTATTATGTTTTTGTAATTTAAAAAAAATTCGCTATGCAGATCATGCCAGTTTAAGTGCATGGATGGTCAATAGTGCTATTCTGGACTATTCTTCGTCCAGTAGATTAACCTTCTTTTAAAATAAAAAAGGAATAAAAACGTAATTACATTTCTTTTTGAAACATGGGTAGTTTCACTTTCATAATATGTATGTAATTTCAATAATCATAAAGTAACGTTAACTTGGTGGGGGGGGGGGCGTAAAATGTTTATAAAACTATCGCTCCTGATACCATAAAAATGTATTCGCTATTTATACATTGAATTCACTTGATAACTTCCTTAATGTCAACTCAATTTCATTCGATCGAATCTGCCTGATTATGAATTTTATAACTAACATAAATTAACTTAATATTTCTCATCTTCCATAACACTGGAATAAGTTTCCTCAAGAAACTTAGAACAAATCTTTTGTTATGTTTCTAAACTCGGTTATTTTGCTATTATCGTCTATTCGGTTTATATTTTTAAACTCGCTTTATTTACGAAGAATTCGTACTCGTGAGAATTTTCCGGTTAAAGGTGTCGAAAGCCCCACCTGTTCTTGGTTGGTCGTGGGAGTTCGACTTAGGTCCATGGAATTTATGCAATTTCCTGTCCAGAGCATTCCCATATGTTTCATTCGGGGATATGCGTTGACACGCTATGCGTGACACCACTGACGATCAACTCTACTCGCGGGTCTTACGATCTGAACCCAGTAGCGACTTTTGGCTCACTTCCTGACACCCAGGAGATTATATCACGGGAAAGTGTTTGGGAAATTTCAAATCCAAACAGATGTAAGATTGAAAAATCAACAAACTTCCATAACAGAAACACGTTTTTCATTTTTTCACATACTGTTTTATAATCTCATATGATGAAAAGTATTATTCTTTGGATTGTAATAATTACTATATATATATACAGTTCTGTAATAGCAAACAAGTTGATTATCATATAGAATTAATAATAAAGTTCATGATTCCTGAATTTCAGCTTAGATATAAACCTTTCAGAAATCTGAATAGAACACAACTACGAAATCATTGATTGTAATCTGTGCAAAAGCTACTACAGTTATACAATTGTGTGGGATGAATTTTTAATTTTTTCCTTTTATTCTTTGAATTATATTATAATTAGGAAATGAACGATGTTCCGCTCTAAGATGCAATTTTATAATAGCAACTTCAAGTATCTGAATATGTTTAAGTATTCCTACTCGAAAACAAATGAATTTTTGTCTTCTGGTTAAATTTGTAAAAATTATAAGCCACACAAATTACTTAAGACCTAATAAAGTAATAGTATTTCATTGGACAAATGAATTTTTTCTAGTTAAATTTGTTCATATGACAAATCAAATTAAGAAATTATAGCCGAAAAACGTAATAGTATTTCAGAGGATGGTTTTTTCCGACCTTTCAACGACCAATATTTATATTAATTTATTACAAAAATTATAATTACTTTTATAATCGATCCGGAATTTTCAAACCCAGTAATATTGTTTACGATATTTATAACAAGGGACAGAGAAGAATAAGGATTTCTTTCAAAAGTTCAAGAATCTTGAAACAGATTACTTTAAATTATCAGTGGTGTATAGCAGTGATCCACAACCCCCAGTCCGCGGACCAGTACCAGTCCGTGGATCAAATGGTGCCGGGCCACCTAAAGAACATTAAATTATTCCCTTTTTATTTAAAGTGGTGCATTTCTCTCGGATTTGCGCAACTTTCCACGGAAACCACTTTATATTCCACGTTAAATCCCTTTTATTCATTTTTGGTGTAACTATATTTTATTCTGAAGGCATATTTAAATGTAACTAAATTAAAATTGTTAAATCAAAACAATCTAAAATATAAAAAATCAACATGTCCCACCCTCAGCGGGCCGCAGTAAAATTATCAAACGTTGACCGGTCCGCAGCGATAAAAAGGTTGCGGGAGCACTGGTGTACAGTATCAAGTGCTGTATTGTATTTCGTACTAATCTAAGAACATATACTGGGAATAAAAGGGTTTAAATGCCTTCGTCGAGAAAAATAATTTTACGTACTTTCAAAGCTTAACATTTTCTCTAAATTGAAAGTGGTGAATATAAATTGCTAATTCAATTCACATTTTATTGACGTAAATGGTGTGAGATTGTTTGTATTTGATATTTCAAATGGGTTGCCGTTCTTTTGTCGAATTGCGCGCTAATTCAAACTCCTCAATTAGGATTTTCGAATAAAATGTGACATTTGCTAATATAAGGTTATTTTTTCCCTTAACTAAGCCTTTTTTATCGTTCTAGAGTTCATCTCAACTTCAGTCCATCTTATAATCGATTTATTCTCTTATATTATATACATTTTAAGATTTTTCAAATACAACATTTTGTAGGAAAGCCAAAACTCTCATCGATCCATTCTAAAACGAGATGTACTAGTTTAACGTTCATGTTTTTACAACATCCAAAACTTTGTCAAATGTCGGGATGTAGCTTTTGCGTTAGTCGTAGAGTAAGTCACGCTCAACGATCCAAAGGCCAGGCATCACTGGTTATAGAAGCTATTTCTTGATCGGATCGTATTTTATGGATCCATCGATACGTGCTCATACAAAATAAACGGTATATAAAAAAATTCAGGTTTCGAGCCCGAGCTACCTTTATTTTTAATCTAAAAAATGGACTAAATGGAAGAAAAAAGGGTTTTTTTTAATGTGTAAATCGTGTTATTGCAGAACTTCTGCTATTATCTTCTAAATAGGTGTCCTGCGAAATATACCCTGTGTCTTCATTAGTAATTTGACTATTTGTAATTTCTATTTATAAAATCCCTTTCAATTAATATTGAGCTAGTAACATTTTTAGTACATTTTTAAATTGAGTTAATTTATTCTTGATACTCATAATACCTCTACATATTAAGGTTTTAAAATATGTACCCATAATATTGAGGAATTCTGCACTGTAGCTAAACAATTGTATTTAGACTCGACCAAAAAATTGATTTATAACTGTTCACACGAAAAAAAGTTTTATTTTAAAGATAGAGTAAACAATGTCTAATCAATATGCTGTGTGGTGGAATTGGAAATTATATCAAATTATCTCCCTCGAACCATTTTTAAGTTAACTCCCTTACATTCATTATTTTAGTGAAACATTTTAATTCAAGTGTTTGAGTCATAATTAGTTTTCTTAATATTATAATTTTAGGCGCCAATAAAATCCCCTGTGAACGCTGTGGGTCTGGTGTTAAAAATTTAATTTATTTCCCAAGAAGACATTAGAGTAAAAAAGAAAAGGCTTCTTTTCATTAAGAATGCATGTTTCCTGGATAATAAATGATACCGATATAGTTAATTCCCTAAATTGAAAGAATAACTTTATTTTTAGGGTATTAGGGCCAAATTTGAAGAAACAGTGCCAGTTAATTTCTCCAAAATCAGAAGAGGAAAAAATGTTTTCCTTCGTGAGTGAACTATTAATTGGAAGTGTTCTTTTTGTAAAGGAATAAATTTAGAAAAATTTTCATTCCTAAAGACAAGTTTTCGTTATACGTTAATTACAGTGAATAAAGAATAAGTAATTTTTTTATGTACAGTATGGCAGTGTAATATTTTAGAGATAATTTTGATAAAATGAGTGCTTAGTACTGATTAAATTTATAAGTATTTTTAATCTAAATTTCTATAATTGATTTGAATAGAACATAGTGCCTGAGGTAGCTTAGTAACTATGGCCACACGAACTCATGGCTGGAGGATCGTGGGTTCGCGTCCCGGAACCACTGAAAACCCTCCGTGTAGAGGAAGCCAGTACACATTAAATCTGTCGAGGCTCAATGTCCTCCCGTTGGTGCGGTGTGGTAATTAGGAAAGGGGGTGCCAGATCAGGTGTCATCTCGTCACTTACCTCGTGATTTTGAACCTCGGTTCTGTCGTCAATAGCCCTAGGGTCGTTTTATAATGTGGCGTTAATGTAACTCATTCACTTGATTAGAACTTAATGATGTCGTATCCTTCTCACCAGCAATACAAGCATAATTGGTAAAATTTGCTTGTTTCTTATTACTTTGAAGTTGAATTGACTCTTTCATTTCTCTCAATCATAAATGTATGCAGTATTTTCTTCCGCATTATTTATTAGGCACAATTGTTTTCATTGCATTTAAAGTTTGTTTGCAAACGCACGTGTCAATATTGTTAAACTCTACAAACAACATACAATAAAACGCTGCTTTTCTAAACGAAATTGATTTCTGTATATTACTTGTCATTTCTTAAGTGGGTTACTGTATCTGAAATCGAGAGATGAGTAACAGTATGAAAATAAACAGTACACGTACTTTTATTCGATTTGTCAGCGATTAAAAGAGAGATGACACTTAGCGTAAGGCTTATCGTATGGGAAAGATAAAAATGTAAATTTGAGGTGATATAAATCCCGACAGTTAGTTTTCCCCTAGGTTGAGAAAGAAATTAATTTTTTAAGATGAAATTTCACTTTCTTATCAAATGAAGTTCTTTTGGTTTTTATGATTTTTAGCAAAATTATTTCGAAATAAATAACTGTACATTTCTTACATATATAAAATCCTTTTTATGTTTAAAGCCCTTTTTAAAACTAAATTCTGCTTATTTTATAAATTGTTTCTCATTTGCTGAGTAAATTTAGATTCACCCATCATACTTCGCATTGTTAAAACCCACATATATGGGATATATATATATCTTTTTAATTCAAAGATTCGTCTTACTTTACCTTAAAGGTTATAGTACAAGAAATATTTTCATTGTATATTTATTGTATGCTGTATATTTTCTTATGTAAAATGGTTGAAAACCAAATTGTCTAATTTAAAAAAAAAAACATCCAATTATTTTATACAGAGTTTTACTTTATTTACTTTAAAAAATTATAAATGTACAACAAATAGGAAAGGATAAGTATTCTTCTTTAAAATCGCAAAAAAATTAAATCTGAAAGCATTCATTGTATTTTATATTACAAGAAGTAACAGAATCAAAAAATAGTTTTAATTTTAGTGAAAATTTTCTAACTCTCATAAAATATTCAAAATAATTATAGCCTAAAAATATTTGAAATCAAATCAAACTATTTCCGCAGAGTTCTTATTAAAATTTTTTTTTATCATCTATTAGAATTCAAAAAAAAATCACAAAAAAAAAAGCTAAATTCGTGCAGTTAATAAATAAAGCTAACTTTTGTGTGCGAAAAAGATTTTCTTCAAACATATCATTTATATTGCTTTTTAATGTAAAAAAAGCATTTGCCATTTATAATTTGAATTCTCCCCTTCACAAATATTTTAATCAACTCTTTCCTTTTTCAATAACCAAATATTTAATTTTTTAAATTGGAAAAAAAGGTTCATTTCGAGAGCGATTCCCGCTATTTCACGGTTTTCTCATCCTTTCGTAAGTGCTCGCTCTTTTTATTTTCATCCCGCTTGATTAATCTTTTCTGTATGCTCACCCCAGGTTCATTAAGTTCTCATCCCCTTAAGGAATGGTGCTCTTTATCAGACCGATTGGAGAAATCCCGCTTTCTTTGTGGGAGGGGTGAGCTGGGCCAGTGGGATTGAGGCGGCACGCGATGTCGGTCCCTTTACGCCTTGGGAGTTCCTCCACGTGAGCCACGCGACCTGCCAGGTGACGTTACTCAAGTGAGACTGCTACATTTGGCATCTTATTGCTCTACTCTTGGCGAGGAAATTTTTCGTCCTTAGATAATACATGAGATTTCAAATATTAAATTTATTGTATTCTGCGTTATTTATGTGACATATTCCAAAATTTCTGTTTCTTAACTATATTATATGATACCAATTTTTCTTATGCTTTATCTTTTATTATACTAGATCCTTCTCATTATTTTAATCATTCTTCCCACCGTACATGATAGTTTTACAATATAACAATATATCTTGGAGAGGAATAGACAGATCTGTATGTCTTGAAAATTTACTGAGGAAATTGTGAGAAATATACAACTCGGCACATGAAGTAGTTATCAAAGAATTACAATTAAAAAATGTTGCCGTTCAAAGATTCATTATTTTGCACAATGAAAATTTTATTATTTAATTTTTTTAAATGTATAAATTTAGATCATTGCAGATTCCAATAAAATCAATCGCCATTTCTGTCTCTCTGCTCGATATTACCGCGCAGGTTCTTTTTAAGTGTTTTGAAGAATGTACAGGCAAAGCACGCATAAATATTTATAATATTGACAAACTCTTGGATTTCATCTTAAAATGAAATAAAAGAGCTTATTTTTGTATTTTAATAGTAGTTTAAAATGTCTAGATTTGTATTTACACGCGTAGCATGACAACCGTGATAAATATAACGAATAAAAATCAAATAACCACCATCCTAGGTAGTCTGATGAATAATAGAGGTCTGATCATAATTATTAAGCAATTGTGCAATTCTAATTGATGTGCACTATATTTCCAAGAGATCACAAATACCCCCAAGATTTTGTTAATTCAAAATGTTTAAGTCAAAGGATCTTTGTTTTCAAAATTCTCTATTGTACTGTGAAATGTACATTTACTTATAATAGTTTGAGTTTTATAGATTTCACAGGGCATACTATTATCCCGTTGTGTAAATAGTGCCTCGTCCCTTGATTGTATTTCTAAATGACGACATCCATCCCCAATAGCCCTCCGATAGCAATCAGTCACATAAATAGAGAATGAAAATAGTCTGCAATTTATAAACAAAAATACATGCATTAAAATCACGCGTGGTCTCTGGTTAAATAACATCGAGAAAAAAAATTCTAGCGATCAAAAATTTTATTGAATATTCTCAGTTCCTTAACTCCTGTACAACAAGTTATGCAACTCCTTTACAACAAGTTATGCAACTCCTGTACAACTTGAAGTCTACATGCTAATCAATAGCTTATAAAATATACTTCAGTATATGTTCTTTACACATAAATCTTTAAGTGATGTATAACTTTATGCAGTGATGCACACAAAATGGAGGGGGTCCCCGGGTACGGAACCCCTCCCCCATAGCCCTTGAATTTTTTTTTCATATGGTTATGATCCTACGCATATAGTATGTAAAATTTTATTAAATATTGGTTCTTAATAATTTTATTAATTAATGATAATTATTTATTTAATAAATTATTTTTTACTATCTTTTTGTTCCCGACAATCGACAAAATCAAAAGAATATGTTGGGTGGCCTATTAGGGTATGATACGAGAATAGTCGACTTTGGGCCCCCCCCCCCTTAAAAAATTCCTCTGTGCACCACTGACTCTATATACTGACAAATAGTTACAGCCCTTGGAGAAAGGAATGAGGAGTAACGAGCTGGTATAATTCCATTGAAGAATTCCAAATCAATCGGCATTTATTTGAATGCATTTACTTGCAATAATATTTGACAAGTACGTGCTCCACAATTGTCTTCTAGCACTAGTAATAAGCATTTAAATATTGTATTTGAAAGATGAATTGTCACAAAAGACAGTACTTTAAGTAGAGTTGAAACTGTACCTTTTCTACTATATTATGATAAATCATTGGGAACTAAAGATTATATTTCTGATTAAACTAATTTGGAATATTTTTTTTTCCTTCTTTCTTTCGAAGAAATTTTCTTAACATTAGGTAAAATACCCAAAATAGAAAGTTATTTGCTACCTTATCAGAACTAAATGTAAGCATCATAATTTATAAAGAAAGCATCTACAAAAAGTTTTTCTTAAGTTTTTGAATACAAACTTTATTTTGATTCTTTTACTGTCAACATATATTGACAAGGTTTTCTTACAGTGAATAATAATCTGTATACATCATTGTTATTAGATTAAATTTTAGTCATTATATGACTAAATATATGAATGTATGATTCGACTTTCGTTTAGAGCAAATTAGTTTCTAAACTCCGGAAAATTTAAGGGATTCGCTTAAGGTATCTGACTACGTTCGGAACCGTGATTTTGCAAAAGCGTGTATAAATGGATAATATTTGATATTTAGTGTCACTTAGATTAGAAAATGTATATAAAATTGTTTTAAGAATATTATTATAATAAAAAATTATTTAAGTACAATATTTTGACAAAAAAAATGAACATATAATGACCCATTTTCAAAATATTCTCCTTTTGTGAAAAATGCTTCAATTATAATAATATTTTGCCTGTATATAGATCAGACCTCTGTACAGAGGCTCAACTAGAATTTTTGAAATATATAACTTAGAAATGGGTTTATCCATGTTTTATGACAACAGAGGGGAGAAATCTTAGGAAAAAAACGCCGATAATTGTTTCAAATGGTTGTAACTCTGAAAATGTAAATTTTTCAAAAATTCTGGTTGAGCCTCTGTACAAAGGTCTGAGCTATATACAGGCAAGATATTATTATAATAGAAGCATTTTTCACCAAAGGATAACATTTTGAAAAAAGGTTATTCTAAGTTAAATTTTTGCCGAAATATTGTATTTAAGTAACTTTTTTTTTATCAAAATGCCCCCTTAAAACAATTTTATACATTTATTCTAATCTAAGTGACACTAAATATCATGAAAATTACCATTTATGCGCTTTTTTAAAACAACGGTTCCGAACGTAGTCAGATACCTTAAGGAAGCTGACTTATTAAAAGAAATTTGCTCAAGTAAAATCGATTCAATGACCTGAGTAGAAGGAATATGATTGATATAGAGTGATATTGCAAGTAGATTTTCCCACGGTAGTGTTTAAAAATATCTTTGGATGTAAGCCAGAGAACTCATTTTGACTTATCAGACTACAAATAAATTCTCATTTAACAATGAAATTGAAGGAATGTCAAGTGAAGCATAATTTAGTAACATACATCAACGGAAGCTCTTTTGACTCTAGATTTTAATGCCTATATCATGGCTCAAGAAAATATGAAAATGGAAATGCACTACTTGACTGCTATAAGTGTGTGAGAGCGCGCATGTGTGTGTATGTGTGTGATGATGATTTTCTATTTGTTTTCTTCAGAGGAATTTTCAGTATGATTCTGAACCCACCGACACATCGCAGGATATTTAATCATTTTATTTACCAGCCTGATGGAAAATACAACTTCAATTGCAACTTGAGTTCTTAAGTGCCGAGTCGTCAAATTTTGAGGGGAGATGACGCATTATTATATTAGCCACCGGTTCCGAGAAATTACAGTGCTAAGACATGGGAAATCTTGTGAATTAAGGATATTCTGAAAACTTCCGTTAGTAAGAAGTACCAGGTATCCGAAAAATATGACTACACTTTCAAAATCTATTTACAAGTAAACAAAGTTTCCTTTAGTTTTTTTTTTATGCTCCATAAAGAAAATGCCAATTTTTTTTCCAATGCTTTATTGCAGGATTTCAATGTACACACTATTAGTCGTGCGCAACACATCGAGTCTATACAAGTAAAGTCATCTCAGCTTCTGCTAGAGCGGCCAGATTTTGTTTTTGACAAAACGTTAACTATCGTCATAAATCTTTCATGCCATTTACAAATTGTGCCATTTATAATTTTCATGCATATAAATTGATCCGGAAGGTGGACGTTTACAGGTAGTCCGAGTGGCCGTGGTAGCCGAGTGGTATAGGTATCGGATCGTGGCTGGCTTTGTCACGAGTTCGAGCCCAGTACCACTAAAGACCCGCCGTGTAGGGTAGTGATGCACGCTAAATATATCGAGAGCTGAAACGTCCTCCCGTTGGTGTGGTGTGGTAGTTAGGAGAGGGGGTGCCAGCTCAGGTGTCGTTCACGTCACTTGACCATGGTTCAAAATGACGTGGTCCGTCGCCAAATGCCCTCGTGTAGCTGAACAGTGCGACGTTAATATTCACTCACTCACTTACAGGTAGTCCAAAATTTACTTTGTACATATGTCGCAGATTTAAATTCAATAAACCATGCTACAGCTTAGGCGTGTTTTTACGGTGAAGCCATTCTGAAAAGAGAATGTTTCAAAACATGGACGTGGCACCACCTTTTTCTACCTTTCTTTAAACAAAAACTTAAATCTTTTCTTTATGGAACATAAAAAAACGTATGTGAAAAACTTTATTTTTAATTATTTTTTGAAAGTGTAGCCGTACTGTGTTTGGATACCCTATATATAAGCTGAGATCCTATGGAATGAAAAAAAGGCTTTTGTTCATCAGAAACGTTGTGCGCAGTTATATATATAACCTATGTTCAAGAATCATCACACAAATTCATATTTGTAACCAACATGTCATAACTACTCATAACTACAATAAAAATGTAAACAGATTCTTCGACTTTCACAATAATCAACCTGTATAGTTTCTTATATATTTAGGCAAACTGATGGTTTAACTTCTAAATAAATTTGCGTTGTAGAAAGAGATACTTCAGAGTGGAATTTTGAGTAGATTCGTGGTACCGTTCGAACCCGTTTATCAAAAATATATGGTTTTCTGTAAGGCAAGTGGGGAATAAGACTATCGCCAAGTCGAATCATAACTTTCCAGTTGGTGGTTTAGAGATCTAGAATGCACACTGAATGATACTGTACGCGGTCTTTAACACCTGTGTTGTCATCGAATTCAGCTGTTTCCGTCCTTCGTATGGTGTCTACCGCTACGACGACGACGCGAGGAATAACTTGAGCGGAACACTGGAGTGCTATACTCTGCGCAAATACATCACCCCTGCCGACATCCCCTAACACAGGCACACGTCCCCCTCTTTCTTTTTTTTTTTACCTGAGCTCCAAACTTAACTGGAACGGCTTCCGCTATAGGTATAACAAAAGATCTGTGCGCGGGACTTGATATGTGCATAGGGGATCAATTAAAGCCTCTCGCGTGGCCAGATATTTCAAAGGTTTCCGAAAATTAGATGCTGATCCTTAAAAAGAAAAATATATATGGCTTTTTCTGAATTTGGGTTTGTTTTTTTCCCCCCCGAAATTAACGCATTGTAGTTTAAACGCATTGTCGCAGATTTATTTTTCAAGGTGATTAAGAGAGAATTCCGGAATACATCTCGTCGACATCATGTACACATACAACCGCGCACATATGCTTGAGTAAAATTTTTTTTAAAAAGGAAAAAATTGTATGCAAACAGTGTTGAAAAACATTTAGCAAACTAAGTGTATCTGAGTAGTTCTCTATCACAATTCACGTTGTCAATATTAGTTTAAAATTATAAAAGATATCTGTCCATTCTTTGGAATTATAGCAAGAATATATTTATTTCACACAATTAGATCTAATTTCCACCACGGTAAATATCTTAAGCTTTTCTTCAAATTTTATTTTAAACTTTGTCTCATACAAATGTACTTTCAGAGCATGGAGCTCTTAATATTGCTGCTCAGTATTTCTGCCTTTTTTAAAATATTAAGAAAAATTTAACGAATCTTTGCCTGTCATCTGTTATACGAATACGTTAGACATGAGGATTTTCTAATCATAGTTTTGATAAGAATGACAATAGTAAGAAATACACAGTAGTATCTCGTTTCTTATTAAACATCTTTCATCTTAGTGATTGCATTCAAAATAAAATGTAAATAGCTATCGTTTATATTTTTGTACCAACTTTGAAAACGGTTTCAGGGGGAAAGATCACGCGTTTTATCTATTATGACTTATTAAAAGTATTTTTTTACATTCATAATTTTGTTTACTATTTTTTCTCTTCCGTTAATTGGTAATTAATAATCGTCAGTTTTTCAGAATACTCTAACACATTTATGAAAGAAATATAAAACCCTTTTATTCAATTAAAGCTTGCTTTGTTTTATGATCACTTGAGTGTCTTGTACCAAAAACTGCCAAATTTTGACAATATGATCAAAACAATAGAAAAAAAACAAATGCCGTATAGTTTATGAATTGCCCGATGTTGTACCCCTCAGGGGGCTCACCTTTAGGTGAGTACGGCTGTCACAATCCCGAGGTACCCTAATGATCTTTTCCTTTTCCCAAGGGATTTACTATCTTTGGTAAACACGGGTGTCACGACCCCTGGGTACCCTAGTGATCCTTCTCTATTTTCGACCCTCTTCTTGTCATCCCATTTCTCCTTTTCTTCTTTTCCCGTCTAGACCACAGACCTATGTTAATAAATGAACTTTGTTCAAAATTTGTTTTTTCTATTGAAAAAACTTACTTTTTATTACTAACATATTATGGTTTACATTTTGTATTGCGTTAGTTTAGTTCCTTTTTCGTATATTTCTTTAAAATTTTTGATTATGTTGCTTTATTTGTTTTCGACTAACACCGTTGGTTTTTCAACCCGCATGTTTGCCGTGTGCGGCGTCCCGTAAGGAGGAAAATGGTGTCCTGGGAATACCTTTGGCCCACGCTTCGCTGTAGACGGGAGGCAGGAATGAGCCCGCTCCTGTCAATCGCTGGTAGTACCTCTCTTCGGTGTCCCCAAAGAGACACTGCTGTAGGGTTAGGGCTACAGATAAGGGGTGTCGGGTTTACCCGTTGGATCCTCACCTTGGATTGTATCACTATATTCTGGGTGTACTCTGGGTAAGCGCCGTGCCTGGTATTTGCCAAATGACCGGCGCACTGCCTCCCTTGTTGGACTCCGTGGTGGGTGGAGGCACGCCAGGACGAAGTTGTATACGCGTTCTTATGGATCCAATGCAGCTGTGCCCGGGTAAAGGCTTTGTTTTACCCAAATTTCAAACCATTGATCAGATACGTTTTCTTATTCTATCGTTACCCGATAATGAAATGTCAGAAAAATCCCCTTTTGCAATTTTTAAAGCTCTCCAAGCTATAGGCGAACCAAAATCTGTTAAGAAAATGCGATCCGGTGACCTACTTGTGGAGACAAAATCAGCTATTCAATCAAAATCCTATCTATCTACAATAAAATTTTTAGATTCTGCACTTACAGTTACTCCTCACAGATCTCTAAGCTCCAGTCGTGGTGTCATATCTGAACCTGACCTGTTGACCACCCCTGACGCAGAAATTCTTAATGTATTTTCTGATCAGGGTGTAATTCAGGTCAGAAGAATTACAATTAAAAGATGCAACAGTTATTCCTACGAAACACCTGATTTTAACTTTCAATAGCCCGAATCTTCCTACTACAATAAAAGCTGGATATCTAAACTACAAAATAAGTCCATATATTCCAAATCCTCTGCGCTGTTTCAAGTGCCAGAGGTTCGGACACTCCCAAACTTCCTGCCGCTGTCAATTAACGTGCTCTAGATGTGCATCCGTTGGACCTTCTTCCACGGATTGCAGTCTGGAGCCAAAATGTATTGCTCACAGTCCCATTCATCAGACTCGAAATTATGCCCGAAATGGAAAACAGAAAAAGAAATTCAAACTATTAAAACAAATAGAAATATATCGTATGTGGAAGCACGGAAATTAATAGCTCCTCAATTGTCCCAAACATACGCACAAGCGGCCAAACCCTCAACTGTAACCACAACAACCCAAACCGATGAAAATATTGGAAAAATAGTATGTCCGCCTTTAAAACTACTGCAACCTTTAGTATCCATTCCAAAGCCAACAATGTCCTCCAAAATTCCTACAGTTACCAAATCATCAACCGCAATTCAGACACAACTCTTATCTTCACATCTTCTACCACAGTTACATCATCAGAATCTCAACCCCCTATTTCTGTAACAGATACTACTTCCACCATTTCTAATAGTTTATCTACCTCTGCTGAATCTTCCTCATCCAGAGTATCAATATTTACACCCTTAAAGGTTTGTCTTGTTTCTCAAACTGCTACCATTACATCCAATACCATACCTTCTACATCCCAGGATAAAAACTAACTTCAAAACCCCCTAACAAAAAACGTCCTCTTAAAAACACATATAACACTATTAAACCTAAAATAGAAATTAAGATGTGGCGCCTCATAAACCTAGGAAATCAGCACCGGTAGAATACACTACAGATGAGGAAGATATGATTGTTTACACGACATAGAGAGAGAGAGAGAGAAGAGATGGAATCACCGAAGAATCGCAATACCTTAGGGGAAACAAGAAAGGATATTGTGAAATATACTTATATAACCTCTACGAAATATAAAAAGTGACATAAAAAAAAGTGACACAAAAGTGGGGGTAATCCCCCACCAAAGTTTGTTTGCTTTTATCGTTAGAATACGTCTTTTATACTTGTTTTGATATTTTAAATTTTATATTTTAAATTTTAAAGTATATTATCAATACTTTTAGATATTTTAACAATTGTTTTCATGTTTTAACGAATATTTGGCGCAGCTTAGCCAAGATTGGCTCTTGCGCCTTAAAACCCAACATTCACTCACTCACTCACGCCCGATGTTGTATCCGAATTGCCCAGTGTGTGTGTGATATATTCTGCATATCACTTCATTTAATATAAGAATAATTACAAAATGAATGATGTTCTGACATGTTTATAAAGTTCAGAGTTAACACTTAAATCTTTTATAATGTAATTGGTTCATGAGGTCGGAAGAGTCTTATTGTTTATATGCATTTAATTGGATAGCTTGGTTTTTGTAGTATCCAACTTCGACTTCAAAAGTTTTTCTTATTTTTTTTATTGCCGCTCCAAGTGCATATTCCGTTTCGGTCAACAAAACGAATCAATAACTTGCAGCGTTTAATTTCTTTGGTTACTTACATCACATGCGTTGATTTGCAATAATTGCTGATAAATAATTAATTCTATGAAGTCATAATGCCACAGTATTCCCGGTAATCATTCTTTGCAACAAACTATTTGGGTTCATACTTCAAAGTTATGAAAACTTGGTTAATTTAGAAAACCGATTATTGGAAACTGAGAATTTAAATTCTAGAAAAAATTGCACGTTAACTAAATTAAAAGTTGTAGGAATCAACAGATTCAAATGCGACTCATTACAATATAAGGCTGTATTATAAAGATCTAGCACAATATATATTTCTTTCAAAAGAGTATTCTTCATTTAAGAAATTTGAGGGATCAATAGCCCTTTGGAAGTCCCCTTAAGGTTTTTCGGCTGTTTCAAGAGTTCCAACCGTTTCCTTAAAAGATTTTTATCTGCCGTTGAAGTATCCTAATCTTTTTTTTTAAATAAGTGTAGAAGTGCGTACGTCGTAGCATAAGTAAGGCTTGTCAGATCTCTGGGGTTGTTGGTACTACAGGATGCTTGAGGTGATAGATGAATAGGGGGTCGTTTGGCAAAAGGGAGGCATAAAAGATTTAGTAAGATCTCTTTCAAAGAAGGGGGAGAAGACGTGAAAAGTGTGCCCTGTATTCTTATTGCTTGGCATCTGTTTCATACTCTGGATTTTGCCATCCAAGCTCTACGATGAATACCGTACCACGTGACTTATCCACTACTCTTACTCGTGCACACACGCACCAGCCCTAGAGGGTTGTTAAAGAAAAGGCAAAACTCGCCGCCATTGGCGACGTATCAGTGCTCCAGTTGGGAGGTTTCGCTGGACATGGCAATGAACTAGAGAAGTGGGGATCACTTACTATTTCTGTTCCTCTAAGATTTTGATGAAGGTATTGTTTAGAGATGACAAAGAGGGGAAAATCTACTTTCAACGTGTAACTGGCGATACAAAACAGAATCGTAAATTGTTTTATAAAACATAACCACATTTTAGCAAGAATGAGGTCTTGCGTACATATGACCAAGGCATAAATTTTTATCAAATTGTTAAAAATTATATAGCTATAGGAATTACTTTATAAATGTATTGAATTGCTTTGTAGTAGTGTTTACATTAATTATATAAAAAATATCATGTTGATACATTAAACTGTACAGTATAATTTTGCGTAACTACAAGATATCTTTCTTTAATGTCCCATTTTTTTTAAGACTTTGTAAAAAAGAAATTTTCCTCCATAATTTAAACTTACTGGAAAAAATTGGCAGATATTGACTAATGTATTCAATTTTTAATATTTTCTTCGATAGCGATGAGAGAATTCTACATATTGATTGAATGAATTCATTTCTACAAATCATTGGCAAAGTTTAACACTCTCGCATGCATCTAAGTAATTCTAAGATAAATATTGTTAAAATTAAATAGTTAATTATTTTGGTTGATAATTATTAACTAAAGGAAATCGTTTTCCGCTGTTAATCATTATTTGCAACATTGTTATTAGTTATCGTATTAAACAAGTTTTTTCTAACTATTTGAAATTTCCGAATTTAAATGGCATTTTTTTTTTTCAAGGAATTCAACAAAAACGTGTTTCAAAAATATATTTAACTCATAATTCGTATTTATTCTTTAAGATTATATTTATTTGAACTGGTGTATCCTCAAGAGATTTATTAATACCGTAAGAGAAATTATCATGCGTAATCTAGTGCTCGGTTTAACTGGTGTTGAAGAATCTGTGCAATCAACTCATAGATTCCGTTTCTTAATGCATTATTTGTATTAAATACGATATTGTTTCTTATTTTTTTTTATTTATTTACAATTCCCTATATGTATTATTTTCGTTAAAAAAAAATTGTTATACGTTAGAATTACATGGACAAAAATTATTTCTGAAAAAATCAAGAGAAATATTAATTCTCATTCAATTCATTTAAGATTTGAAAACAAATTATAAACTTTAAAATTACGAGTATAAAACAGTTGAAGGAAAGGGGTGTGGGGGTTTGTGTGTGTTTTTTAAGCAAAGAACTTTTATTTAGTATGTTTTAATCTCAAAAGTCTCACGTAATGCTACAATTAGTTCTCTGCCTATAGTATCGGAGCCTAGTTTTAGAGAGGTAACTACTTTTAATGTATGTGGAAAATTTTCCATTAATGAATGCCTGTCTTTATATAATATTTTTAAGACACTGAATATACATTAAAATGAATGTTTTTCGATGCGGAAAAGGAAGGCGGTACTCTGTTGCATCTTCGAATGCAAAATTTTAACGACATTCTTTATAATTGGAATCCTTCGTAGAAATCCTTTAATATATATTTTTAAAATCAAAGAGGGTCCAAAAAAACAGTTTTAACGTTATGTATAATTTTAATAGTTTATATATATTGTAAATATGTATAAGAAGTAATTAGTTATTTGGAAAACTTTTCGTGTTTAATGGTTTCAAATAATTCGTTATTGGAATAGTAATATTTATCAAAATCTAAGATTTCACGCTGTTTTGAGAGGATATGTCTTTTCATGCTCAAATTTAATATAAGCTAATATTCATTTTTTTCTTTTAATTTCATTCGAAAAAAAGTAAAAATACGAAAATTTTAGTTTATGATTTTTTTTAAAAAAAAAAATGTAATATACTGTTTGGAATATGATTACCATGTTAAATTTCTTAAATTAATTTACATTTGTAATAAGTTTAATGTCAGTTTGATTTAAATAATATTTTAGTATTTTATTCACTTAATGATAGACTATTTAAAATTTGATAATTATTTTTGATTTTCTTATGGTTTTTATTGATTTTCCCACTTTCTCCTT
Source organism: Trichonephila inaurata madagascariensis (assembly GCA_019973955.1). NCBI lineage: Eukaryota > Metazoa > Arthropoda > Arachnida > Araneae > Nephilidae > Trichonephila > Trichonephila inaurata. The sequence continues at coordinate 173,123 of BMAV01015310.1, forward strand.
TTGTAAAACATTTTTTACATCATAAATTTTATATATTATATTTTTTACATGTAAAAAATGTTTCTCGTTACATTAAAGACTATATAGATACATTTAAATTAACTCGCTCAATTATAAAATTTGCAATCATTAAAATCGGAAGTTATGTATATGGTTTGTGGTATTTCAAATGAGAGAGAGAAAGCTGCATTTCTCGTTCTATTTTCACAACTTAAAATTCCTAGTAAGTACAGAAATATTTTTGCAATATTCATCAAAATTTTAAATAAAAGTTTCAGTTATTAATTTTTAGCCTAAAAATTACATACCACGTGAAATATTTCAAAAAATATTCTATAAATCGAGGTATTAATGCAATCCTCCCTCATAATACTTTTCAAATTTTTTTTTTCTGATTCAGAAAAAAAATTCTTCGTGTAAAAAAAAGTGTGCAAAAATATGTATATCTTAGCCTTTCCTATCAGCCTGAATATTTATTGTTACTCATAATTTTAAATTCTTATTTCAAAATTTTTATTAAAATTTAAGTAAATGAAGTGTTGGCACTAAATCTATAGTATTTTTTAAGCTAATTTTCATTCGTGTTTGTATTGTGAAATAATAAAAAAATATATTTATTTATTAGAGGTAACAAAAGTTAATTTATCAAAGAAAAAATGTCAGAAAAATAAATAAATAAATACTTATAATTTGAAAGATATTTTAACACCTGAAAAACATCAAATTGAACCGCAATTCACAATAATAAGGATTAATTCTTTGAATAATAGCCTTAAATTAACAAAGTATATCATTATTATGTTAAGTACTTCTCTAAGCAACTTGTGTTTTTGTGCCGAAATTAATTGTTTTATAATTTTTTTGCATTTATAGTTATAGCTAAAATAATATTCATTTTAAGTTTGGAAATTTATATTATATTAGATATTGAATTGTATGATTATTGCATATTTCTGTAACGTTACCAAAAATTTTAAATGTAAGAAATGAGACACAGTCAAAATTTATTTCAATTGTTACTTTTAACAAATATACCTTGTACGTGAACACACAAAATTTTATATTAAAAAATGTATTTTAAAAAAGGATTACGTGAAATTTTTTTTTATTTTGCAGGTAAAGGACACATAGTTTCATAATTGTAAAATTTATATAAATCAAAGTTTTATTAAGTAACTATAAGAACTGGTAATTGCAGACAATTTCTTTTGATAGTATAAAGTTTTTTACTTGTTTGAACTCGAGAAAAAAAAATTCAATTTTCTATTACTGCATCTAATGCATTTGCTATTTTTAAAAATATCTTTCCATAAAGCACAAACCTTTTTTTTTTTTTTCTTCCTATCCTCCATTCAAATCATTTATCAGCACCAAATTTCTACAGATGGGCTGTTGGCAGTTTCAATTCCTTCCCGAAAAGCCAGTTTATAGGAAATTCAGTCCCTTTTTTTTCCCCTCCGACCGGTATGTTTGGCGACAGTCTTCTGTAATTTACACCGCCTTGGCGACGAGAACCGGCTTTCTGAAATGGGAGTAACCCTGTGCTGAGCATGTGCTGCATTTCAGGCAGTCAGTACGGAGAAAAAAGCAGCTAGAGTTAGATGTTCGGATGTGTCTATCCCATTCTCCGAGATGACTCGCCGGTAAACGCATTGGAGAAGTTAGGTGTCAAGGAAATGATTTGCTCCAGTTAGGTGAAATTACGTTGTGTTGCGTGCGAAGACGTAGCTATGGATATCTATTGGTGGTTGCTGCAGATCAATCATAAAACTTAATAGGATATTAAATGGAAAAATACTGATGTTACAGATATGTTTAGTGAAATGCGTGGTGGATATATATACAACATATATTTATATTCATACCACAATACACATATATTTTTAAAGCACTTATTTTGTTCGATTTTTATACTGTGTTTTTATTCTGGTACGTAATTTTAATGTTCTCTCTTTTTTTTTTATTTAAATGTTCATTTTCATGTGTATTTTATTTTTAATTTGAGCTTATATGGAAAATTGTTTAAGCAAATGAGGCAATTAAGACTTGCTTCCCTTCTTTTTAATTATATTTGACTTTGTTTTTGAAAAATTATTATACAGGAGGCATTACTTAATATTAAATTCATTTTTGTTACTTTTTTTATTTGTGTGTGCGTAGAAAAAGCCTATAGAGAAATTTTAAGTTGCAGGATTTTTCCTTTTATCTTAAGCATTTTTATTTCGTTTTTATTAAACGAAAACTGACAATATTAAATATGTAAATAATAACATTTAATAATGCATAATTTTATGTTGGAAAATCTTTTTTTTTCTGAATCATTTACAAATTCTTGAAGTTATTGTCTCGGTTGTTTGCTTGTTGTACTAGTATTAATGATACGTATAGAAGATTTTCATTTCACTCCTGAAAAGTATACATTGTAAGGGAATCCAAACACCAATATAGAGATTTTTCACATAATACTATTGCATTATGGTGCAATGTTTACTTTCTGATCCTGGGGCTTTTCTTCAATTGCTTGCAAAATTTCATGCCCTGCAAATCTTTAAAAGTTATGTAGACTCTGAAAGCAAATTCGGTTTCTAGTGCTCTGAATTAGCAAACTCAAATTTAAATTGCAGACTGATAGCATATTGTGTGTGTAATGAATTGTATAATTAAATGAAACTAAAATTAACGATATCACAAGAAAAACTATATTATAACTTTTGCTTTGATTATTTATTTACACTCTCTTCTGTCCCGATTATAACAGCAATAAAAACTACTTATGCATTTGCTTCTGCAAGAAAGCTTTGTAAAGGCTTCGTAGAAATCAATACTAAAATTACGATCCATTTACACATGAAACTAAAGAGGCCATTGTCGGTGTTAGTAGGGGAATTGTTATGTAAACAATTCAAATAATCAAAATTTATCTATTATTTTGAATTCCTGATAGGCTCCCCTCCAGACGGGAGTTAATAATAATCAGAGAAGAAAAACTATTTAGAATGAACTCTGAGCTCGGATGACATGAGACCCAGACTTTTGTTGGCAAGATTCCCAATTCACACACATGTGGCTTTTACTGTTAGTTCTTGCTGAGCCGATTGAATAAGTGAGCTTTAATCCCAGCCCTTCTGGCACAAAGTCATCTCTCAAATCGTCTGCAAGACACCATTGTTATCTAGATTTTTAGAACCTTTAAATGTGTAGGCTATCGGTCATCCTTTTATCCAAGGCGCTAATATCAATAAATTGGCTTTGTGAGTTTTTGTCTTCGGAGGAAAGATTTTCTTTGGAAATATTACAGATTCTTGGTGCGAGGTATTTGATCTATTGTTGACACAAAATCTCGTATGATGCAGAGAACAATGCCTTTCTTCAGACCAAAAAGGTTTCCAAACTCATCAACTATTTAATTCTTCTGACCTCTTGTAATTGAATAGTTAAGTTGTCTAAATTCTCTAAATTGTAATATCTCACTCGCGGAGTCGTAAGTGACTGACTTCTTCCCCAGTCCATACGAGTTTCTAAATTCATGAAAACATCAAAGTTTGCATGAAACTCTGAGCCATTAAAATTTTTTTTAACTCTAATACATTTTCCAGTTCGAATTAAGTCTTTAAAATTGATTGACTCCAAATAAGTTAGTCATCTCTAAGCTAGTTCGTCCATTTCGTTTGAATAATTTTTTCAACTATTTTTTCTCTAAACTGTTATTCTGAGATATTTTCAATTTAGCAAACAATTTTCAATGGAAGCCAATATGAAAATGACACTGATATTTTTCATACATATGATTTATATAAATTTAATCAGTAAAAAAATAGAGCTTGAAACTGCTCAATGTCAACTTTCTTTAGCCCAGTAAAACTCGATTTTTTACAATTAAAATTCTAAAATGTATGTTTATTAACTCTATTTGAGAGTAATATAATAAAGAAATAAATATATAAAACGTTACCTTCTACAATGGATTAATAATTTGATTAGAACGAAATGAATCCCTCAGAAAAACTTATAATTTTCTAATTACTGTGTTTAAATATATATTTATATACTAAAATTATTACTTAAGCATTTCTGTGTCCCACTGACATCCATGAATTTGGATGCGTTTAGGAATTCTGGTGAAGAGAACTTCAGAAATATATATTTTGTCCATTTGTTACTTTATTTTAATGAATCGTAACTTATATGAAGATTTATTATAAATCGAATTTTGTTGATTTATATAGTGTTCAGAATGTATTATATGAACACACTCTAAAATTTCCTGAGAATTTTTTTTTTTCTCCTTTTAAGCATATTTCTCTTGGACGCAGAAATAAATTGAACAAGAGAAAAATACCTTTAAGTCTATTCTAGTACATAATCCTATCAAAGTCTCATTAGAATCATCTTCCGTGTTTTTATCTTTTTAAGAATAATGAATCAAATGTGAAGTTAACAATCTCTCGAATAACTTGTTCCTACCCTAAAATAAAAAAACCCTCCCCTTACGTTTCTTTCCCCTTCTGTAATCCCGTCTACGGGTGAAAGCGATTTACAGGATGTCTCTATACACACATAATCTACTCACTCCTGCCGTAACTTTGCAGCAGATTGGGTGAAAACTTTTTGCGGGCAAGTGTATGGATTACTTTAATCCTTGAAGTAGTTTGACGTAATCTTATTTATTAATAAATATCTTCCCCCAAAAAGATTGCCTCTCGCTTTAAATTGAGTTTTTCGTCTCCATGGGGAATTGGATATAAAAATAAATTCAAAATATGGGTATTGTTTTTTTCTCCAAGAGTATATAAACTAAAATTTTTGGTTTACATGTAGAAAGCTATTAAAATAAATGTTTGAAAGGATTTTTTTTAAATTTGTGCAATTGCTCTTTAGTTTTTTCTAAAATACAAATTTTAATAATTTAGCTTTTAATGTAAATAAGATAGTATTAAATCAATAATTTGCAAATTTCTTTTCTCTAAATAATTAGAAAAAGTATTTTAATACAAATGTTATTTTGCTTAGAAATATCTTTACAGTTGAAAATTGTTATAAAAAAGATACTCAAAAATTTTTGTAACTAAACAAATGAAATTTCATTCTATAATTGCTGGGATGAGAATCTAAGAAATACATTAATAAAATAAACTTTATGAACATTGAGTAATATTAAAAAATTTATAAAATCTCACAGTAAGTAAAGTGTATCTGAATCAAAAATTTCTTAAGTAGTGTTACTTTTTTAATATAAAGTTATAAGTTGTTTCCCGATTTGTCTAGGAAAGAAATTAAATACAATTAGAATACATACAAATTAATTTATTTTAAATTTAAACATGACAGTGTTAGTTTTTCATTTCTAGATTTCTTTTAATGAAACTTGCACTATAATATCAGTTATTAAAGAAAAATAAATGTTCGAGGTTATGTTTAAGTTAGTAATAAATATACTTCAGAGATAGTTTCATAATGAATATTACTTACAAATATGTTAATAAAATAGAATATTTCTAACTACCAAAAAGAGTTTTAATTATACACTTCAAGTAAAAATTAACAATCAATAATTTAAAATAACTTAAAACCCTTTTTAATTCTCAACGTATTTACGTCAAAAATAAGTTAGAATTATTATCCGTTGATTTAATTGTTATCAGGATCATTCATTCAACTTGATAACAAGTTTAAATTTTACCGCTAAACGCTTTGCGTGCAATCGACGTATTTAAGTATTATTGAAGGGAAAGTTTCTCTTTCTCTATCCCTCTCTTCACTATATATAACTAAAAACAATCCGGTGAAAGAATACCAAAAATCTTATTCTAGCGTATCGTTTTATATATAAAAGTACAAAAATATTCTTAACATTCCTATAATTTTAGTTTAACTTCATATTTTTAGTTTATAGTTATTTTAATAAATATAATTTTTTTTATACTTATTGAGATAATGCTGCTAATTGGGCTTTATTTTTCAAGCTTTGAATTTGTATTTCGATCACTGAATCTGGCAATATGTGGTAAATTGTTTGGTTCGGGCATGATTTAAACATTTTCGAATGCTTCTTCAGGTATGTAACCTTTTTATTAATAATGGATTTAGAACTTCTATCCATTATATTCTATAGGGTTTTACTCAGTATTATAAATATGTTTACTTGTTTTGGGGATCTCATGTAGAAGTCTTCATCCCCTATCATAACAGTATTATAAAAGGAAAGGAACAAGACTGTATAGCCATTACATTGCTTTAACCCCACTAATTTGTAAAGCAATCCTCAGCATGCGGTGTTTATAATACTGTAGCATCCATCTCTTTATAATTTCAGTTATCCATTTTAATCTTGAGAGGCAAAAATGATTTGAGATCCTAAAGTAGAGTTTATAAAAATTGTAATATAATATAAAATTCAATATATATTTGAGCTTATTCGATTTTCTTACTTTAAATATTTTCTATACTTTTGTTGATAATTTTAAATTTTATAAATTCTAATACTGTTTACATAAAAACTAAGTTAATTATCCAAATTAGTTTTATAAAAACTGATTTGGGTGTATTCATTTTTTAAATAAGGTCTGTAGTGTTTTCCTACTATATTTTCTACTTTTATAAACTAAACTCTGAAAAGAAGGCATGATGCAATAAATCATTCTAGGGGCATTACAAAGATTAACTCTGTAAAAGGACACCCCTGCACACTTTCTCGATAAATTATAGATTGAAATGACAAAAAATTATAATTATTCTCATCGTATATTTATAACGTTTAAATTATTTTACATAGATAATAATTTTAATCTTTAAACAAACTTCACCAAATCTATAATAATTCAGATGTAAGCACAGAATTTTTTACGTTAACCAGATATTTTACTAAGAATATTTCATAGAAACCCTGAAAGATATTTCAAATATTAAGTAAAGTTTTACATATAAATTTCTGTATGTTTGAGGTAAAAAAAAATGTAAAGAAAATTTCGTAGTGCAAAATGAAATGTATATTTTTATTTATCTTGATGAAAACTGTTGTCTTCCTCAATTACAAACCTAGTTCGATTCAAATGAAAGAAATTATGGGTGATTCGATTTTTTTTCCCTCGCATGTTAAATTTCTTAGCCACCTTTAAATTGAATAAAACATTTTTTCAACCACTAATTACTGTTATTTTATCGTTTTAATTCAAAATATTAAATATTTTAATGTAGCATTTTCATTTGAAATCTATCAATCATTCCGTCATTGACCCTGATAATTTATACACTTAATTCCCTTTACCATTGCTCGCACTGGCTCATATTTTTACCGAAAAATCAATACACACTCATAGCTTATTAAGTTACAAAGTTGATCATTTAAGAAATTCTTGTCAATGCTTTTCATGATTCAGGAATATTTTATGCTTAAATTTAATACTTATAATATGAAAGGTTTTTTATATATTCCTTGATAGAATATTTTAACAAACCAATCGTACCACTTTGTGAGTTTCTGAATTACGAATAATATATGAAGTTTAGTATATTCAAAGGAACAATTATCGTAATAATTTATATAACTTTTTATACTGTTAACTTTATTTACTAATATTTAATCATTTGGTATTATAAGTTTTGTTGCTAAAGTTGGCAACCTTCTTATAATGAATCTCGATGTGGGAATAGATCAGATGTTGATAGTTGACATGTGTTTTTGACACAAAATTAAAAAAGCTGTTGTTTTTACTGATTTATTTAATTAGATTTTAGATCATAAAGATTTTTTTTAATGTTATATGTAAATGTGTGCTCTCGTTTGTTCTATCCCTAGTTTTAATTAAAAAGTTTAGTTTATTTCAAACTGATTATTTGCATCATGTTTCGAACACTGAACCACACCAAAACAAAATCGACAAATCGGTCAATAGTCTTAACACATAAAATAAACGCTTATATCCATGTATTTCATACTAAATTTATCCGATGAGTACTTTTTACATTTTTTGATTATGATTTTTTTTATCTTTCTGCTTCTATGTTACTTTATTTTTCCCATTATATCTGTCTCAACGAGGGTTCTTAGTTTTGTGTATGTAAAAACTATCTAGAACTACCATAAATTTTTACCTATATTAAACGTAGAGGTGGTTTTCCATTATAACATACACGAAAACATTTTATCAGTATTTAAGAAAAATGTCCACATATGTGCGTGCTCTCCATTTTTTTTCTGCTTTTTAATCGTTTCTTTTCCACCACTGAAAAGAAGAATGGTGCTTTACTACGACACAATTGATTACTTTTATGAAAACTGGTTTGTTTTGTGTTTTATGCTACCTTTAGTCGCGCATATTTTTCTGTAAAACAAAATTCGAGAGAAATCATTGAAACAATTAACCTTCATTGAGATATTTATCAAAGAATATACATAAATACATCACACACTCACATTGAGGAGAAAAGACGGACCCATTTTGATACAATTTAAGTGAAATTTAAATATATTAGAGGAAATTTTTTTTAAGAAATGTATATGACAAAAAGCTATTGTTTACATTATAAGACGATTTGCAATAAGAAACATAAATTCAATAATCGAATATTTAGCCTCGACTTTTTCAGTTTCTGTTATATACAGAAATTTTATTTTGGATTTAAAACAACAAAGTAAATTTCGTGTATCGTTAAAATAATTTTTCAATAGACACAGTTTGGGGCTTGAAGTTTCATTAACACTCTCCAATCTCTTTAAAGCTATATTTTCACAACAAAATATCAAAGCAAATGTATCTTTGTTCAAGCTCTATACGAACCGGCAGACAGCTAAATACACAGGAAATAATCGAAGTAATACTCGAGAGAAGAAAGCAAACTTTTAGTTGCGCGGGAAAAAGTTATTTACAGTGTATTTTCTTTGCTAGTTGACTTCATCTGTTCTCTTCGGCGCGGTTTTTAAGTAATCTTTTCAATTTTCTCCTACATTGAATGTGATTGGTAATTTCTTTATTATGTCTTTGCTTTTTGGAAAATAAGTTTAAGAGATTTTTCATGAAAAAAAGTCGACTTATATCATTTATAAATGTTTCATGTTTTGATAGAATCTCATTTAGAGAAAATATATATTATGGTCTTGTGTGTGTGTGTGTGTGTGTGTGGCACGTTGATATTTATTGTTTACTCCAGATTGAAACCGATTTAGTCACCGATTATCGTATATTTTCAAATAATATCCTGTTGACGCTGAAAGATTTCTTATAAAATTAAGTAGAATATCAGTTTTGTTTTACGTTATATTTTTTATTTCATCTGTGTTAACACAAATGTACTCGTATGCTTTACTTATTTTTTTTTATTATTACTAGAGATGCTATCTGAAATATACAAACGAGAAAAAGTTTAAAAAATGTCTGTTTTCTGATGTGAATTTGTTAAATTTTAGATTTATTTTATATTTGTCAGATATTTATCATTTCTTCATTACAAAGTTTTCTATTTTTAAAAGTACTTGGAAGGAATTCTGAGAATTTTGAAACAGATTCGATATTTTTATGGAAAAAATGCCTTTTCATATACCTTAAATTAAAATCATTTTCAGTTTTAATTGGTAGATAAATTTTTCAGTTTTAAATGATTATATTCATTGTAAAATGAGAAAATAGATGTATTTAAATATAAAAGAAAGCTATTTATCATTAACCAATTCCAAATATTTAATTTTACTATTTAAAATATATTAATTTTAATGTTTACACACACATTTATTACCGCCTTTTCATTTTAAATTTTCCTTTCGTTAGTTACAAATTTGCTATGCGATTAATATCGGTAATCTCGTTAAGTAAATTATTAGTGTAACCTTTTGCAATTTTTTTGTTTATTGACACGGATAGGCTTAAATGTAGAAATTGGAAAGGTTTCTTTTTCTTGAAATTGTTGATGATTTAAGATGTTTAATTTTTAAAATTAGATATTGTACGTCTCAAGAAAAAATTATGGTAATCTATTAGTTTTAAGAAACGAAATATCACTTTTTCTTGAGCATTATTCACTATATTGTGAACTCTGTCTTGTGGTTTTTATAGTAATAGTACAGCTTTAAGCAAAAATATTTTATTACAATTATACTTTTTATACACCCCAGCGTCATTTTAACCTAAAAAATATCTTCCAAGTCACGTTTAACAACGTTTATTAATGCATGTTTCAAACATGCATGAACTAAAGCTAAAGTAAAATAAGCTCCACTTTTATGATGATTTTACTGCTTATTTAAATGTGAAATGCAGCACAAGGTTTTTAAACTCGTTACTCATATCTGCGTATAATAGAAATGGATTTGTTTCACATGTCTTAAAATAAACAGCTGTTAATTGTTCTATTTTATTAGCAAACATAATAGTTTCATTTCAAACTTAGGTCATAAGCAGTTTTTCTTACTAAGATAGAACAGTTGCTAATAGCAACAATTTTTAGATCAATTTCGAACTGTAACAGCTCTTGTTTTAATAACTGTATGCTGAATGTCCCCAGTGGCGTAACGGATAATGTTAGGGCCCCCTGAAAACTCAGGTTTTGGGCCCCAAGCCCAAATACGTACTTAGCGTCTGTCAGGCTTTGGGCCCCATAGTCCCTGAGCCCCTCCGCAATTCGGGGGTATACGTTCCGCCAACAGAAGCGTCCTCTAACGACCAACCGACTTCAGAACAGGCCAAGTGAGAAAGTAGATGTGGTCGCTATGAAAAACCGTCCATATTCTTTGTCCTTAATTCTTATATTTGTTGCCCTTGTCTAACTTTATCTAAAGTAATAAAAATGTTACACTAAAAAGTGACTTCATTTAACCTAACCCCGAATCTACCGTATTTGGTTTAATCTTTAACATCCATCGCTCCGTAGTACGAATATTTTAAGCGTGTGTGTATAAAATATATTCATTCTCTGAATTAATGTAGAATAAACTAGTTTTACATTCTTCGGAACTTCACATAAAACAAATAAAGGAAATAATCTAAGTTACTGTTACTGATGCACAACGATTTTTTTTTTCATTAAATTCCGTTTTCTTATTGGATATAAAATAATATACAGAAATAAGTATGAGACTTATTATTTCTCTATAGATCATGTAAAATCTATCATGCTTGCTGTATACATTTCGTTTTAAATGTTTTTTAATGTTTATTAATCATACTTTAAATCAGCAGGTTTCTTTCCCAATTTTCAAAACTTATGCGTTTTAAAACAATTTATCGCTCAGTATTAAACTCGTGTTTCAAGGAAGCCTCAATTACTGAATGTATTTATAATTGCATCGTGTATTTAAAATAGACCTTACGTGATGGAATGAACTGAAAAAAATTGTAAAATGAAACGCACTCACGCAAATGTTTAATTTATTATTGATCTGAAAGTTTGGAAACACAAGTTAGATTTATTTGGGGGACTTTTTTTCAGTTTTTTTTTTAAAAAAAAATTATTTTAATAAGATCAACAGATTTTTAAAGATAAACTGATGAATTTTAAATCTTACTGTAATAAAAAATCAATTTAAATCTTCTATTTTCTTCATTAAAAAAACATGTAATTTATTTGTTTCCATTCCATTTTTACTAGGAATATATTTATTTAGAGTGGGGCTGTGCATGGAATTTTTAAAATAACTTGACTATTGAAAATGAGCAGTAATATGCATGCATCCACCGTATAATTCGAATACTGTAATATTTCAGTTCATAAGGCTTTCAAACTTAGATTCAATTTCTTATGAATATTAAAATAATCATATGGAGTTCCACTTTTGAAAGCGATCTGTTTTTATCTATCAAGTGAAGTAATTTTTTTTTAGAAAAAAAAATATTTTCTATAATAAAAAGCTTATCATAAACGTTATTTAAAAGGGCATTCGGTTTTTCTTTTACTTCCTTATATATATTTGATAAGAATCACGAACTGAAGTCCTTAATAACTGGAACGTAAATTTTTAAGAATTGGTTTTGACATATATTTGGGGACCTGCTACAAAGTATAATCTTCCCTCCCCTTCAAAGTACAAGAAAAAACGAATACGAACTTGATTTACTGGGGGGGGGGGGGCAAAATACAAGCATCTATCGGCCGATTTTGTAAATTTTAATATATGTTTTAAATGATTTTCCATAATTTTTTGTAACAACTTTTCTGGCCTCTGTATCAGTTTGTCTTTTAAAAGTACTACAGAAATTCCGTTTCAAAAAACAATTTATTCTTTTTTATCAAATATTTTATGTAGAAAAGGCATTTTTCTTTACCAAAAAAATTACTTTACCAAAAAAATTACTTTAAAGCTTGTCTCTTAAAATACAAATCTATTATCCTTACTTCAATGATATAATTTATTAACGTGTTTACGACGAATTCACGTTGTCAGGATGATTAAAAATTGGATGTTTCAATCCTTCTTATGAGGATAAGTAAAATTCCCTGATTTCACTTTGTTGTATACATAGTTTGAAAAATTTCGTACATCTGTGAGGTCCTCGCTCGAGTGTTGCTCTTTTCATCAAACCCTATTTCAGTATTACAAACATGTTCTTCGTTTTAGTGTGAGATCTTTATTCATACATTGAATTCGCAATTTCATTTAGGATTTATGGTATATTTCAGTGTTTTTTTAGTTTGAATCTAAAATCTTGACTATAGCTTTGCTACAGAGCCGCTTTTCCGCTTAGGTACGGTAGGCACGTGTCTAGGGCGCTAAAGATTTGAGGGCGAAAACAGAGGGAAAAAAATTAAATTACAACGAACGTACTACCACCTAGCGAATCGGGAGAGAAGCATTTCTTTCCTTAAGAGAGTAAAGACTGAAATGACATCCACTATGGAAAATGAAAAGCTTAACAGTTGGATGTTGCTATACACTCAAAAGGATATTACAATGGAAATGGATTACAATGATGTCATTAACGATTCTGTAATGATCAAAGCTCGAAGAAAATCTTTGCTACACAAGTACAATGACTCAAAAAAGAATGTAAAGTAAAAGACAGTAAAACGATAAGCCATGAAAAAATGATAATTAACAAGTTGAAAACAGTTCATATAATAATGTATACTCTATACTATACTTGCAAACAATTTCATTAATTTACTGTGCTAATTTACAAAAGAGTGGGTGGTCTGTGATGCTGTAAAGTAAGAAATGCACAAGAGTGGCTAAACCATACTATTCTTTCCTTATGACTGTCAGTCCAAGACACGGCGGGTCCACAGGTAATGGAAAGACTATCCTAACAGCAAAAACAAAGAAAGGGAAAAGAGTAAAGGGAAAATCCCTTCCGAAAGTAAGAACTAAAGGAGGAAGGGGATGCTCTGGAAATAGGGGGTGTAACTATTGAAGTGCCTAGGGCGTCGGGAAGGTTAAAAATGGCCCTACTTTCCTGAAACGAGAATTAGAAGCGTTCCTCTTAGGAATATTTTTAAGAAGTACTAGAGCGCATTTTTTTTCTGTGATATGAAGAGAAAGCAAGTTGTTTTGGGTTAGCGATTTACGATCAGGAGAAGGACTAATGGATTCTATTATCTCACATTTCCATGTAGTGATAAAGAGAGCAACTTTATATAATAGATTTTATAAAGAAATTTAAAGCTTTTGAAGTAACAAATTGAATTTGTCTTTACTTAAATTTTCTAAATGAAATTTCCTTATATATATACATTTAAAAATTTTGTGTTTCTTTGTATCAATATAAATGACTTTTTTTTAATTACTATTGCTGCTATGAATGCTTTTGTATGAATTTAATTACTTCAGCTTAGATTTTGCATTTTGTTATTGATGTTCGAAAGTGTTATATTGAAAATACTGTATGCTTCCATCCCGTTATTAAAACAAAAATTGAGAATTGGTAATAAAACCATCTGAAAAAATTATTAGAATATTATTAGAAAAAATTATTAAAAATTATTAGTGAGTAAAATTTACGAAGTTCTTCTCCCTGGAAGAAAGGAATAGTTTTGAAACTTTACCTCCCTCTCTAAAAAGCTAATTTATAAGATTTAACTAAGTATCAACTACTTGTTTTTTGCGGAATAATTCGAAACAAAATCGAAATTGAAAAATATTGTAATTGTATGTATAATATTTGGTTGGTTATCTTTTCTTGATTGCACTCTCCCAAGACTGGTCCAGTGAGAAATCCGTGCCTATATTTGGCAATTAAATATTTCACAGTTCTTAACTAGAGCATTTGAACTAAGAAGTTAAGATTACTTTTAAGGAGTAACATGTGTGTTTAAGAAAATTATATTGTGAATTAGAATTATATTTCGCGAGTACTAATTCCTATGTATTTTTGAAAATATACAAAAACACAGAAAACGAACTAAAAGGCCTAATTATAAAAAAATATTTCAATAGGCTGCGTAGATGAGAACAAAATATGTTAAAATCAAAAGTATAAATAAAACAGGTTTAAATATGTGCTTTTAAATATGAATACAAATCAAGCATTCAGCTTTAAAAATTTATATTCTCGCAGGACTTTATTGCAAACAATATTCAAATTCTTGATTCGTTGCATGTAATTATTCCAAAAACTGTATAATAATAAGATATATCATCTCATTTCAAAACTATTCATTCTCATTTCAGTTCTTCATTTTTTAAAGTTTGCGTGCAATCACAAAAATTCTCCATGCTGTGTTAATTTTATTAAAAGCTTTTGAACAATTTTATGATTTGAAATAAGTATTTCTGGAATACTCAGTACTTAAACCGTTTTTCATTTCAGCCTCAGGTTTTCACATTGATTCCAAGCTTCAATTTGATCTAATTGATGGACTTCGGATTTACAACAAAACTTATAGTGGTTTGACCGTAGTTGAAGGTTTTCATCATTTTTCTCCTGCTGTTTTGTTACAAGGTAAGATTCGCTTACATTTTTTTTTTTTTTTCGTTTTTAATTACGATATAACAAATAATTCAGAAACTGATACAGCTGTTAGAAAAGCATAAATTAATGCAAATTGTATTACTTAGCTTTCAGCCTTTTTCCGTTAGCAATGTAATAATATTGATATCCAAGCTTTAAGGATGGTAAGAAGATCGAATGAAATAAATGTTTCGTCTCTTTTCCCTGCATATATATCGTAAATGCAATCCTCTTCTTCACCTTCCCCGGTGGCGCCATCTAATAGACTCTCAACTATCGAAAAATTGAAACTAAGTTTGGTAATTTGGTACTGATTTTATTCAATGCTCCATTTTACACGCATATCGAAAAATCTCTTTACTAACCTTGATGAAAAGAACAAAAGACGGAGGATGATCACTTAAAGTCAATTTCTTTGCGCTTCAGTTTTTTTCCTAAAAATGCTGATAGTGTTAGCATTCTTTTCAGTTAAATTTCAATTGCATATCTTTCATTTATGAGCTCCCTAAAGAAAAAATGTTAAAATTCCTCGTTAACGTCTTTATTCTACTGTTTGCATCAGGATAATATTAAGTGTGAAATAAGTATCACTTAACTTATGCATCAGGACCGATCCTAGTGCGTCGGCCGCCTGCGTACGAAGACCTAATGTGCCGCCCCTCTAAGAGAATTTTTCATATTTTGACTAATACTTAACGTTGACGTGATAAGCTCCTCTACCTGTACAAGAGTAAAAAGTAAAACATGCAAATAGATACAAAAACCACTTCTTTACTCTATTTTGTTTCTCTAAATTGTGAGTATTATTAAATTGAATCCCCCCCCCCAAAATGCATATTGAATTTTAAATTTTGTAATATTAATCACATTGGATATTTTCGTAAAACAACTTTCACAAAAATAATTTTTGAGACGCAAGCATTGATCCACAGTGTCGCTGATAAGCAAGAATACCTTTTCTATTTCGGTATTGCAGGATCTGCCACGAATTTTTCTATCAAATGAAGAATGTGTGAAAAGAGAGGAACATTAATGGACCATATACACACACACACACATATATATATATATATATATACACCACTGCACTGTGCACTAACATTCTATTTTTCTTAAACAATGATATGCTATCGGGACTTGTTTTGATTTTTCAATATTTTTTTTAAAATTTAGCATATATATTCGACTTTTATTATGAGAAATTCGTAAAAACTTTTGCTTGATTGATAGAAGTATATGCGACCTACGGCTGCCTCTTACTTTAGCTGCTCGTGTGAGGTGCACGCGCAGCACCCTTGCTAAGATTGGCCATGTTATACCTTGTGAGTTTCAATCGAAATTTTTACTTGTACCTTTATTAGTTTTAATAGGAGTTTTACATTGTTTCCCAGTTATACTGATTACATGGATGCTGAAAATTTTAAGGCTTATCTTCAAAAGGAATCAATTGAAATAAATTATTCCTTCAATTTTTCTATGCTTCTTAAATCAGAGCTGGGTTATCGCATAGACAAATAAGACGAATGTCTAGGGCCCTATCAAGCTGCTATTTTGAAGATATTTGTAAATAAAATAGTTTATCTGTTGGACAACTGTATGTAATAAACAAAAATGTGTGGCTTTATATAAGATTACGAGGTTAAAAATTCAAACTTTGTTTTTTAGTTTTTCACATTTAGTTTTGTTTTATTTATCGTTTTATATTTTAGTGGGAGAGAAAGGGGCCGCAAACACACACACACAAGCTTGAAATTCCGAATCGGCTGGAGAGAAAGAATCCGTAAAGAAAGTTTTAATTCAGAGATACATCGCCTTAAATGAAAATCAAATTTTTCTACAGTTGAACTTTCAAGTTACTTCCATTTAAATTTCATATTGAATTTCATTATGTAAAACACAATACTGTACACGATTTCGCGAACTTTTTGGAAGTCTATTTTTAACGTTGAATATAACCAAAATCTTCTATCTCATTAAACACTATTAAATTTCCCCATTCTCTACACCAGGGGTGTCCAACCCAAATGACCTCGCTGGCCACTTCGTAAAAAACATAATAATCCCGCGGGACACATATAAAAATATATATCTTTATATAAAATTTGGACAAATTACAAACATTTATTGGGATGAAGATTTAATGCAGGTTGGCTTATTGTTTTCATTGTTTTTCATCTATACAGACATAGATAATATAATAATAATAATGTAATGATCAAATAATGTATAATTTATTTAATTAGAGAGGGATTTGTTTCTGAACTCTTTCACTTAGTTTTTGCAATTTTATCTCAACGTGGGTATTTACGCATCGTAATTGATGTTGCAGATTTTAGTCCGTTAAGATTGAACGCGATTTATGTTTGATAAATTTCATTTTCGGGAAAAAAAAGATCCTTGTAACAGAAGCAACGTGATAAAATGGAAAGAGTTATGGGATTTATTTGTTAAAAAACACTACAAACAAGAAATATTGCACAAAATTGACGCATTTTTTAAAGGTGTAAGGAATCTCGCGAGACAAAATTATTCAAGGTCTCGCGTCTCCACCCAAGCGGCCTCCGGGTTGTGGGTTGGCCACCCCTAGTCTACACTACAATAGATCATTTTTGAAACTAATCTAATTTTGTTACGAATGAAAAAATTAAATTCACTTAAGGTTAATTAATTCACTACTAAAAGTTAGGTTAAAAAAATATTTCTCATCATTACAATTTCACCTTAATTAACCCAACTTTTTAAATTTTTGATTCTTAAAAAAATTGATACTTGTCTTCGAGCTTTAATTACAAAATGCAATTTTTTTTTTCTCCCTCTCCCCATTTGAATTAAAGTTTTGTACTATGATATAACTTGAAAAGGGCTGCTTTTGACAACAAGACTAACATTTCAATTATACTAGTTGAAATGTTTGTATTTGTATAGAAGCAATTTCTTATTTCGCAGTTCGGTTTTGATAAAATCAGATTATAGTACAATTTTAGATCGATAAAAATTCGATGGACATAAACACTCTTTTAACAAGATAATATGTTTATTTTGTACTACATTTAAATATTGTTAATATTCGTTTATATCTTCGGGCTCCCAAATGCGGTTTTTGACAGTAAAAAATTTTTTAAAAAATTCTAATTAAAAAAACAGATTTCAAAGCCGATAAAAAAGCAAAAATTATATTAATGTTTTTAAGATTTGCATATAGTTATGCTTGTGCTTATTTTAATGTAAAATTACACAGCTGTACCAACCTCTCGTTTCAAATGGAAAGCTTTTAAGACTAACCTAATAAATACGAAATAATCAAGAACAGAATTGTAAAAAGAATAGTTGTGTCTAAAATATTAGTTTGATCACATTTGTTCATCTTTCGTGTACTTTCGTAAATATTTTTGGATTCGTTAAAAACTGATGAATCTCTAGGACGAGATGGTGAGTGGTCCTATTACTCACGCTGACTAATTGGATATGTAAGGACTATGCGGGGTTAAACTCGCCGACTGTTAGCCACATGTACTAGTTACTACGTATAAGCACTTTGAACTTTATCATTGCACTCATGTAAATCAATACTTGCTGTTAAGGTATCCAACTACGTTCGGAACGGTGATTTTAAAAAGGCGCATAAATGGATAGTTTTCATGATGTTTAGTGTCACTTAGATTAAAATACATATATAAGATTGTTTTAAGGACATTTTGACAAAAAAAATTATTTAAATACAATATTTCGGCAAAAAATTAACTTAGAATAACCTTTTTTCAAAATGTTCTACTTTTGTGAAAAATGCTTCTATTATAATATTTTGCCTGTCTATAGCTCAGACCTCTCTACAGAGGCTCAACTGTGATTTTTGAAAAATTCACATTATTTTCAGAGTTACAACCCATTGAAATAATTATCGGCGTTTTTTTCTTAAAATTTCTCCCCTGTGTTGTCGTAAAGCATGTATAAACCCACTTCTAAGTTATATATTTCAAAAATTCTTTTTGAGCCTCTGTACAGAGGTCTGAGCTATCTACAGGTGAAATATTATTATAATAGAAGCATTTTTCGCAAAAGGAGAATATTTTGAAAATGGGTCATTCTATGTTCACTTTTTGTCAAAATATTGTACTTAAATAATTTTTTATTGTAATACTATTCTTAAAACAATTTGTATACATTTTCTAATCTAAGTGACACTAAATATCATAAATATTATCCCTTTATACGCTTTTGCAAAATCACGGTTCCTAACGTAGTCGGATACCTTAATCTATAGCATTAAAGTAGTTATTTGTGAAATTTCATTCTTGGAAAATAAAATTCTGTTGCTATATTTCTATTTAAATTACAATAGAAGAACTGTATATCTTCCAAATAAATATAGACAAAAATAAATATGACAGCTTTGTTCACTCTAATAGCAGGCTATGAATTTTAATGGTGGTGGTAGTGGATTTTGTGGCTGGTGATATTCAAGTCTATAGATTTCATTGAGATGCATCATGAGGAATAATAGGGACTGATTTACGTTAAACAGAGCTTCGTATAACTTCCACGCCATATTACATGATACTTACATTGAAGGTTTCGTCGTTACTTGACCATCACTCAAAATTATGAGGTCCGCCACCAATAGCCATTTTTCTTAATTGCAATGATTATAAAACCAATTCAAACGTAATAAAGAAAGACTAGAGAAGGTTTATAGACAAAAGTTTATTATAAATTAATATAATTATCAATTAAAAAAAGCATTGGACTCTCTAAATCCCTAACAAAACCTAAACAGTTCCTTTTTTCTTAAGAAAAAGATAAATTAAGCATCAAGATAATCCAAATCGTACTTTTTCAACGCACTGGCTACTGAATACAATATGGGATTTGCAGATTTTAATGTCTCAATAAATTTCTACTTCTAGTTGAACGAACTAATTTTTTTCGATTTCAAGGTCATTTTTAGAATTTTCAAAAATATTTTTAAAAAAATTAAAAATTAGATTTTTATTCGGAAAAAAGTCTTGTTTTACATGGTATATAATATAAGAACTACACGCTCACTTCTAAAAAAGGTAAGAACTGAAAAGGTAATACTAAATAGTTTCCTAGCTATAAAATTCTTTTTTCTTTCTTATTCATTAACTGAACTTCATTAACTGGTTAATGAAGAGACTAGATTTTACGCATTTCTTAAAACTGCAGATTTGAATACAAAATAGCTCGCAGGGGAAAAAAGTAGCTAACTTTATACATAAAAACTTTATTTCGTATGAATTGTCTTAGTTTTTAAGTTTTATGATAGCTTTATTTGCTTTTCTAATCTCTCCTTTTTATCCTTAGGTGACTCTAGGCACTTACAATTGCCTTCAGAGATGTTACAGAAGATCTCTAAACATTTATCCGAGACTAACGAATTTAGCTTCATGGCAACTCTTAAGCAAGAAGGCAAAAATACAGGAACAATTATTTCATTCTCAGAAGGAAATAACAGGTACTTGTAAAAAAAACAACAATTTTCTATTTTTTTTTTTTCCTTGAAAAATCAGCATTTTTTTAAATTATTATACTTTATTCCTAAATATGTGTATGCAGAAATTTTTCTTAAATTTAATAAAGTTTCAATTATTATAAAGATTATTTATTAACATCCTTGATTTATAGGTTTAGAGAGAAAAAATTTTATCATGAGGAACTATAATATAGTACAGAGTACCCAAGTCCCACTAAAATAAATTTCCTTTTCAATAAAAACATAATACTTCATTTCGTTGAGGTTTACTTAGCAATAAACAAGATTACTGCTTTCTTCTGTTGCAAAAAATATTGGAAAGAAAGATGATATTCTTGTTCAGCCGTTGACTTCACCTTAAACTCATAAGTAACATTTTCAGAATCCAGAAAAAAATATTCATTGACCTCAATGTATTCATCAGGTGTTCTTTAGTATTGGGGTTTAAAGTTCTTAGTGTCTTATTTCTTAAGAACTACAGCCGATTTTCGAACCAAAGCTCTATCTCAGTTAGTTTAAACCATCTTTGATCTGCTTATTGCTTTTGTTTTTCATCTATTTACGACGATGCTTCGCAAGCATTTTTCTATATAGTCTTATATCTTGTACGGGATCTGCCTCTTCTTTTCTTGCCTTCTGGTTTCAAAAACGTTATTTGTTTAATTGGGTTGTTATCATACCTAAATATGTGGCCATGACATTTTAGTAGTAACGTCTTAATTACTTTAATTAAATTTGGTTCTCTGTAATTCCTTTATAATTCAAAGTTGTAAAGTATTCTCCAGACCCCGATTTCCTTCACTGCTCCAAAAATTCTTCTCGGTGTTTTTCGTTCAAATCTCAATAAGTTTTCCTCATCCAGTTTTCTCACTGTCCATCACTCACTGCCATATAAATCTTACAAGTGTTTTGTGCAGTTGTACTTTGTTTCTCTCCTTATAAATTTGGATTGAAATTGATATTGTTTTGTTTACATTGTCTTATTTCAAACAAACTGATGCTATTTTCCTATGTTATGTTAATCACCATTTTTTTAGGGTTTCCATTGGATCATTTAATATCTTAGGAAAAGAGTAATTTAGTATATAGGCAAATTTCTTGGTACAATTTGGTCAAATAAATGCCACGTTTTGCTTTTTCAATATTTTGCAACAAAAGCTTTTGCTTTTTATACTTTTACAAAAAAGATACGCTAAATCTTTCTCTTTCTAAGAATTTAATAAGGCATCAATATGAAGGAAGGTGCGAGTAAGAATAAAAAAATGTTCTTGAAAATGCCGAAAATACCAGATTTTGTATTAAATTAGAAGTCACAGTAGTTTATGGGATTCTATTTTAAACTATTTAAGACGATTAAGGAATATGATTTAAACTCGAAACACATTTTCAGATAGGAAAATGACAAAGAAAATAAAAGCTAGTACAGTTGCTTAGAATACTGTGCCTTTAACATTAAGATTGCATGCATCAACAGTTTCTCACTTTTAGTACATTGATATTAAAGAGTTAGAGGCGAAATATGAAAGACATCTTTCACAAGATAAAATGATCCATTTGAATAGTAACACGTAGTATTTTAGAGATGTACTGTATAGAGCTTAAGGAATATCAGAATGTGATATTAATACTGCATCATTTATCTGGATAAAAAAAATTCTAAATATGGTATTATGTAACATTGGATTGAGAAAACTTCCTAAGATGAAAATTAATAATTGTTAATGGTCAACTTTCTTTTAATGTGCATCTTAACACACACACAATATAAGTTCCATTCTTCACCTTCAATTTTCTCATAAACCTAATCATTTTGAAGAATGCACTTGAAAATGCGTGTTTAAGCCCGAAAAGAAACTTAAACTTTATTGAAATATTTTTGGACATTCTTATTCAGGAAATTAATCTTAATCAGAAAAGTAATTTTTGCGATATGATGTGCTTTTGTTTAAGGCTGTTTTCGGCTAATGTTAAAGAATAGGACCCGGATTTTGAACATTTTTTTCAGATATAAAAGA
Source organism: Trichonephila inaurata madagascariensis (assembly GCA_019973955.1). Lineage (NCBI taxonomy): Eukaryota > Metazoa > Arthropoda > Arachnida > Araneae > Nephilidae > Trichonephila > Trichonephila inaurata. The sequence continues at coordinate 195,502 of BMAV01015310.1, forward strand.
AATGAAACATTAATATGGTATTCTGGCTTCACTATCCTTTAGAGAGCAGAATTTTTTTTATCATACTTCCCATTTTTAACCGAGTTTATTCATTTTTTCTGGTATAAAAAGGGTTTCGAGTTTTTTCGCCTATATCGTAATGTTAAATGGGCTATGCCTTCACGTATTAAAACGAAAAAGAAAGTATTCATGTAATATTTTGGCATTTTTAAAAACACTATATTGTTAACAGAGGTATGAGTTATATTATTGAAAATTTCCATAGAAATTGAGGAATTTTTTCTGTCTGAAAATGTGCTTCGCGTTTAATTCAAGCTCTCGTAATTTACCGAAAACAGCCTTAAACACTGTCTATGTTAGTTAGTGAATTCCAGTTGATCCATTCGAGTCGAAAGTTAGTCACATTTTCAAAATATCAATTATATACGATTAAAGTACATTAGATAAAAAGCGAGTTGTTCACACTATATTTATTTCCAAATTGTATTCTTTGTAGACATTATCTTAAATTAATGCTATTTTTAAATCAGCAACCAAATTCATTCCCTTGCTGTTAGGTTTTAGAATATAAGATTTACTTATTTATTTTTTTATTATTTCAGATTTCTGGAGCTTCAAAGCAGTGGTCGAAAAGACGAAGTTCGTCTTCATTATACTCACAAGAATTCTACTTATGTTGAAACATTCCCATATCACTTGAGTGATAAAAATTGGCATCAAGTGGCAATTAGTGTTAGTGGCAATACTGTGAATCTCTATGTTGATTGTAATCGCATTTATAAAAGAATAATAAATAACATTGATTATGATTTCACTGGTAGAAACATTTCATTATGGCTGGGACAAAGAAATGCTCATCATTTTATGTACAAGGTGAACTATTCATTAGATTGTTGTATTTTTCAACCATTCATTCTTATTTTATCCATGTGTTGCTTAAAGTTTCAATTACAGTTAACCAAAAAATTTTTCTTTTCCAATCTAATAATCTAAGTGAAACTATTTGCTTTGTGTAGGGTTACTTGCAAGATGTGAAAATCGCAGCAGAAGCTCATGGTTATATAGTACAATGTCCAAATGTAGATACAGGTATATATAAAACTAAATGCAATTGAGTCTATATTTTTGATTTTACAACTATTGATAAAAACTGTACTTACTTAATTGAAAATATTAAAAAAAATAATTCCCCCATTTATTAATTTTAGATTGCCCTACCTGCGGCCAGTTCCAGCAGTTGCAAAATTCTGTTCAACAGCTCGAAAATCATATAAAACTGCTTACAGAACGGGTATGTGTTTCTTGATTATAAGTGAGTTTAATTTCTTGCTTTACTATAGTTATATGTCTGGTTTCTTTCATTCATTTTTGGTACAACTTTTAATTATAGACTTAAATCAGATATAAAGCTATAAATTGATTTCTTGTTTTAAATATCACAGCAAATGAACCGAGTGTAACTGCAGTTTTGATCATAAAATATATTTCTTTCGTGTGTTCTTTCATAGTTATTTCTTTTACTTATAAATCTAAAAAAGAGGGGAAATTAATGCACCCATACGAGTATTTCCTTCAAAAAAAATATGCGTATTATGAAAAATAATTGTAAATGGAAGTTGCAAATTTAAATTCGTATTTACAAATGTATTAATATTTTAACAATCGTGGTTCTGGTTTTTCTCTTATAAATTAGGAGGTTCTGATTTTTATCAATCGTCTAAAGCTATAAAGCAAAAACCATAAGACCACTACACCCTAAGTAATGGTAGAGAGTTATACAAAATCAAAAATATATCATGTGTAGTTTCCTTTCTTCAAGTTTCTAATAAAACAATATCAGTATGACTTACAAAATACATAAATTTTGATCTGTAGTTAAAGTATCAATAAGCTTGGAGAATTCGTATATTGATTTGAGATTATAAAGGAACACCTGAAAGGGACTAAAGTATATCTAACTGTTTTCTATTGATGAATAGGTATTTTTATTTCTACGGATTGATTCAGGTAACATTAAAAAAAAAAAGGAATTGTGAATTATCAAAATTCATGGACAAATATTGGTTTTTTGGTATGCAACGTACAGCGGATACCGGATCATGGGGCTTTCTAAAGTTCAATTCTCAAAACAAATTTATATATGAATGCATCATTCGAGGTTAAAAATTATATAAAGTAATTTTAAATTTTTCATTCAGCCAATGCGTTTCTAAGACCTAAAAAAAGCTAGAGAATTAAAATATAACTGTCCCTTCAACTGTCTTGTGAAATTTTTCTAATCTTAGTATTGTTTTTAAAGTGTAGTTGCTTATATGGAAATCTGTTTTTGGTTTTACACTACAAAGACTACCTATTGATACGATAGGCTCCGTATTAAGTATTATAATTTTAAGTTGCTTACAAGATAATAATAATAAAAAAAATGTTTAAATCTTTTGTCACATCTAAAACTAATCCTTCTTCATATTACAAATCATTCTGTAAACAAATCAGACTGTTTTACCATTCTTATGTGCAGTGTGATCCTGAAACAAGTTTTAAGAAAAATTGTTTGCTGTTTTTTGTTTTCTCCATGTTATAGGTTTGAATTGAGTAGCTTTCCTCGTTTGGAATTCATATTTCGCCTTGAAATAAAATGATTAAATATAATTTTATTTATCCTCATCACTTTTAATTAGCTGGAAGAATTTTTTTTTTAAATAAGCTCTAACAATATTTTGTATGTTATTTATATCAAGATCATAAGAAATTATGCCGCGCAATGTTATAATTTCAAATTTGAACTCTTCGATTTGAACCAACTAACCTAAGATTGATGTGCTTGAGTGTTATATATATATATATATATATATATATATATATATATAGCAAACTTACTTTCAAAAACTATTACATCAGATTATACAAAATAAAACAAGGGTTTTGCATCGGTTAACATAATTGTATTTCTTTCTAAAACCCCGTGTTTCCATCCTTATCACTCAATGGCGTATACAAGGGTCGGGTTTAGGGTTCAAACTCCTCCTATAGACCAACCAATTTTTAAATTTTAGTATAAAGGTCATGCCTCGACATTTACGACTTCGCTTTCTCTTAAATTATAACCCTTTCTATATAAAAAAAAAATTCTGTATACCTCACTGTTATCACTCTCACCTTAATTCAGGTTACATAAAACGAGAAGATCGGTTTATTATAACTCTCAATGCTATACGTTTATTATTGTATGCTACGAATGCAAATAATTTAAAGTCTGAAATTGAAAAAAAAGTGCAATATTTCTCATTGTGTTAATTCCGAAGATATAATTAATTCTTATAGCTACAATAATAGTGCTTAGTTGGGGGAGGGGGAATGAGAAAGCATGTAAATACAAGCACATTCGAAGACAGAATGAAGGGTAAAGAATAAGAATGTCTGATAAAAATATTACTTATGTTGAAAGAATTCTACACGAGAACAATTGCTAAATAACTAAGTTATTAGTGTTGTACATTATTCAAAAGCTGTATTTAATCATAGCAAAAAAAAGTTATTGCATAAAATATCATAGCAAACATATATGTACCCACAAAATGCAATATGCAGGCAGTGATATTAGAGAAATCAGTTTATTGCAAAAAAACTTATACTGAAGTATCTGTTCCACTTTTGTGAATAATTTTCTGTAAAATAATTCTCTATAAACATGCTGTTTCGTAAAAGCAAAATTTGCTCCGTTCTTTCAAAAGGACCGTGACTTCTCTTTTAGCTCAGCATTTGTAAGTTCTATGTCTGCCGAATAGGGTTCAATGGTAGTAATTTATCCGTCTATCAAAAGTATAAAAATAGTCCACTGCAAAAGTTTTTTTATTGCAATCCAGTTTAACAGATATAAGCTAATATTTTATAAATATGCCACCAACAAAACCAACCAATCAATCAAACTAAGGTGGAATTGTTTATGTATCTTCGTCTGCTTTCCCTCAGTTTGATTATGAAATGGCTTTCATTAAAATAAAATTAGAATCTGTATCGAAGAAATCTTTGGAAAGAAGAATTTATGGAACAGCTAACAGTGTAAATGTTAGATCCAAAAGCTGCAAAATTTTCTGGCGATGGAATAAAAGACGTCCGTTACTTTTCAAGAAAAAGAATAGCCAGTCCCTTAACTCTTTAGCCAAACTGTAAATTACTATAGTTAATTTTTATTCGGGAATAAATTTTATCATAGCGATGAAACTTTCAAAAGTATTTGTGTAATTACAAAATAGTAAATTTGAATTTTTTTATAATTTTTGCGAGAGAGGTCATGAAATGTTATGAACATATTTCTCTTTCTATTGATATTACTCAAGAAAAGCATTTACAAAAAATGAAAAGTATTCATTTTTGCTGAACGTAAAGCAGTCATTCCTTAATGTTAAATTTGCTATTCATGTTCTGAAGTTTTCAACTCTGTGTTTCAAGATCCATAATTTTATAATCAGTTAGCACATGCTGAGCATCACATCTCATCATTGCAACAATGTGAATGCGAGAAAAGTTGTGTTGTCAATGGTTCAACTCATCCTGATGGTTCGACATGGAAACATGGATGTGATATTTGTTCCTGTGTTGTAAGTATCCAATTTAAATTATAAACATTGAAACTTTTTTATACCTTTTTTAAGAAAAACAAGCTTCCATAAAATACTATATTATATCATTAATAATATACTCATGTAATGGACTGTGCAGTAATTATTTTAATAAGTTATCAAATATGTTATTCTTTATTTCTTTTTGTCTTAGAACAAGATTGTAAGCAATTTATCTTTGAATATTAAAATATATTTTGCATGACATGACTAGAGAAATTTAATGGGACTTTTCTTTGACTGTTCAAGAAATATGTGTCTTAAGTACATAAAGATAACATTTAAATAACTAAGAAAATTTCTCCCCCTTTAGCATGGTGATTTGAAATGTTTACCAGTATCATGTTCATCGGGACAATGCAAAAATCCTGTGCATGTCCCTGGAGAATGTTGTCCAGTTTGTCTTAGTAAGTTGTGTGTCATAAAATGTGTTTTGTGTATTTCTAAGCATAGGAAGTATATTTGTAATTTACTTCATGAGTGTTTCTGTAGAAAATAATTTAATATAATTATAATTTTATTTAATGTAACTGTAGCAATATATAAACCTATCAGTTTATGAATAATTTTAAGTATGCATATGTCATTGATATAAATCTTTCTGGCTATTCTCTGGACCTAAAATTTTAGGCTTCATTTTTTTAAACATTAAATTTTGTTTTATAACCTTTGTTTATTTCATATAAACTTATATGTGTCAATTGTAAAAAATATTAGATCTCAAGAATGTTTTTACTGCCTTACCTTAAGTAATCAGTATATAATATTTTAAGATGTTTACTATAAATGTGTATAGCTGAATTTGCATTTTTCTTCTTTGTCAGCCTCAAAGAATTGGTAATTCTGTAGTCCTCCCTCCCCATCAAAATGAATAACTTTTTAGAGAATTAAACAGTTTTAGTTAAACTTTATTAAGTAATTTATAATGCAATGAAACGTCCAAGTGAGAATTGATTACTATTATTCAGCATGTAACCTTATATTTGTCTCTAAATCTATGATTTAGATTGGTTAGCAAAAAATGTGTCCTGACTTCACTTTAAACTGATATATAAATGAAAAGATCTGTAAAACAAATTTTGTGAAAATTTCTAGTATTTATAAATTAGTAGATAAGTTTTACATTTAAGCTGATTATGTTGTCCCTTGAAATTTATATCTTTTAAGAACTTTAAACTTATAATATATTGCATTTTATGTTCCATTTATATATATTTTTTTAAAAAAATTAGGGCCAATAAAAATTTTCTAACTTTCAGAATTCAGCTCTGTACTTGTTTTTTAAAGTATGGATCTTAAATTTTGACTTATAAATGAATCATAGCTATGTGTGATTACATGCTATCTTTGATTGTTTGCATTTTTAACATGGATAAATTTTCAAAAACTATTTAAAAGTTTATCTTGTAATATTTTTTTAAAGAAGACAATTAGGAATATTTTACAGCATTATTGTGATTTATGAAAATTTATTTATATGCTTTCATATTCAACTAATTATCTAAATATTATTTAAATCAGGAGATTAAAAAAATTACTTTTATATTTAATTTTATCTTACAAATGAGCTTCTTTGAAATATACAATTTAAAAATTAAGTATAGTTCAAAATATTAAATGAAGAATGTTCATATAAAATGTAATCTTACCTCATTTCTTTTCCCCAATAGAAAAGTGCCTGTTTGAGAATGTTTTGTATGATCATGGGGAGACCATAAGTCCAGTTAAATGTGCAACCTGTGAATGCATTGTAAGTATAAATTTGTTACTTGGCTTTTAAATGCCATTACATTTTTATAGAGCCTGTTTGTTTGTACATTTTTAATCCTATATATCATTTGACCGATTGTAAATGCTTAGGATTTAAGATTATCTTCCTAAAATCTTAGCTATGTTTAAGGTATAATATTGAATCATATTTATTCTCTATAACTAATTTAAACTGAAGTACACCACTTAAAAAGAATACTATTTCAGCTTTTACTTTTTAGTATGAATGAATTGGACATTACATAATGTTATAGTATCTCTTCAAGTTCACTAGTCTGAAACAGCATATTCTTATTATAACAACTCATGAATAAATAGTAATATTCACCATTATTCAGCAATAAAGAAATCTCTTATCTTTTAAAGCAAGTATATGTCTATGGAAATGATAGGAACAATATCAATGTAAAGGATGCAATACTTTTTCTCTATCATCTTGTCAAATGTACCAAAAAATACTTTAGATAGATATGTATATGCTATGCACAGACATTGATTTACAGAAAGATACAACATGAACAAATTTTGAATGAGATACCGAAAGCATTTCATTAAAATATCTTTAAAGTGCCTTATCTGCATTTTCTATGGTATTAGCTTAGTAACTGCAGAATATAATGCATTTTGCACTGTTTTCCATGTTTTGGATTTAAGGTTTGTTATTCATTCTTCATGATGTCTTTCGACATTAATAAAAGGCATAAGTGCTTGCTTGTGTATTGCTTTTGAATGATAGATGTACATTGTCAACTTTTGTCTTTATTGCTTTAGAATGGTAGCATGCATTGTCGTCGAATTGATCCAGAAACTAGTTGTCCTAAGCTCGCATGTCCAAAGGAAGAACAGTTTAGCACTCCTGATGAATGCTGTAACTTTTGTCCAGGTATATTCATAATGCTTCTTGTATATGTGTGCTTTGGGAAGGGGGATAAAAAATTTAAAATTGCATCTTATTGTTTTTCTTCAAGAACTATTTTATTGTTTAAGGTGTGGATTACTGTGGTAAAGGTCATGATTGTCACCTAAATGCATCTTGCATGAATCTGAATACTCACTACAAGTGTCAATGTATAAGAGGTTTTGAAGGAGATGGAAAGAATTGTGAAGGTATGTTTTTTTTACAACTATTCTTTCTCTGATGGATATGATTTTAATAAAATTAAGGACAAATATCTTGGTGTTCTTACATTTTAATTTAGGTGATCATTTGATTGTTTCCCCCATCTGAAAAAAATTGGTATTTTTAAATTACAGAAATTGTAAAGTTTTCAAACTTTCACTTAAAAAAGACTAGTTTTGTTCTTTTGCTCTTAAAATGGATGAATATATTCTGTGACTATGCTTGTAAATTTATTTAACAAATGTTTAAAAGTTCTGCATAAACTAAATTATAGATCATTTTTTACATTTTGTACTTTAAGCAAGCAATACTTCTCTGATGTAAAATGAAAATAATTGGGGTTTTTTTTAGATATTTTCTATGTAAGAATATTTTAGTTGTGCCTTTGTCTTTGGGATATTCCAGCCAAAATAATATAGTACATTTTAAAAAGAAGATTGGGTGTAATATTTCTTTTCATTTGGAGATTGCAAAGAAAAATATTATTCACCAATACGTAGAGATTCCAAATATTTTACCAATGCAAAAGATTGGAATACATATATTATGTTCATATGTGAAGGTTTAATTAGGAAATATATACATAAAGATTTTCTTTCCATTATATACTTTATTAATGAACTCCTGTGAAGAATTTTTAAAAAAACTTAAGACAATTTTTGTAATATCTTATAACAATTTTAATCCTGTTTTAAAAAAGGTAGAAGCTCTTTTTTTACTCACATTCAACACATATGTTTCATGCAGTAGAATACTTTTGTGCTTAGAATTTTATTTTATATTTTTAGATATCAATGAGTGTGAAAGAGAAGGTGGACATGATGGGCATCATTGTCGTGATAATACTAAATGTGTAAACATCCCTGGTGATTATGTCTGTGAATGTCTTCCTGGATATCAACGAGCAGATAAATTTAATTGTGTTGGTAAGAACAGTTTTCATACCTTTTTTTAAAGTTTTATCCTATGATTTTGTAAATTTAATCCCCATGTTTCTCTTAATAGGTTCATTGACTTTAATATATTTGCATCCATTTATATATTATTTTCAATTCAGATCAGTATGTATTAGCATGTAAATTGTTTCAAATATTATGAATTTAGATCAACATTGATTATTATTTTTAAAAAAAATATGAAATTAGTTATGTTTAAGGAAATTTTATAGTAGTTGCATATCTTTAAATTCTCCTCTAAATAATTTAGAAATTTTATGCTTGTGTTTTTTTAGGGGGGGGGGGGATTATATACTTAATTCTGTCAATCTCAATAGAACATAATTTAAAAGGATGTCTAAAAACTAATGCCGAGTGTTTCATCTAAATCTCCATTGAATGTTCCTGTTAAGTAAGTGTTGAAAATGTAATTCTTAACCCATGAAACTTTTCTTAATTTGTATACATTTCTTTTTCCTGTAGAGATTGATGAATGTAGCACTGGAGAACATAATTGCCATCCAAATTCTCAATGTATAAATACGGCTGGTAGCTATGTGTGCAAGTGTTTTGATGGATATGATGGTGATGGCTTTAATTGTGAACGTAAGAAATATGAATTTTTCCAAAAATTGTTTTCGTAGGTTTGTAGCCATAATGTATCGGACTTCTATACTTAACTATATAAGGATATAGACAGAAGTGTACTGTATCTTGCTATAACTGTATTATTCTCATTATTGCAGTAATTTATTTTTCTTGTTTATCAACAACTTCCTTTATTTTAAATTATAGTAGGAAGTTAAATTGTGATAGATATGTCATAAAACTACTGTTTTTTTGATAGTTAGAATTGATGTTAATTTAAAAATTTATAGTTGCTGAATAAAACATTCATAACTTGTATGTACTGAAGTAGTTTTAAAATTTGCTTAATATTTTTAATTTAATATATTTAAAATGTCACAAAATATGATTTAATTTTTAAATGTTAGTCCTCAGTTTCTTTGTGTGTTTTTTTAATAAATTGAAAAAATTCTCAAAAAGGAATTTTCTAATAATTCATTATTATACGACAAATTTTCAAGATGAATTAAAAACTTTTTTTAGATCCTTTAGTCTCAATGCGCTTAGGTTATTTAAAACAAAATGTAATTTCATCTTGCAGCCATAATTCCATGTTTCCCCTTATTTAATGGTTCATGCACACCTTAAAGATGTAAATATATTATGAAATTATCAGTCTTTTTCATTGATATATGAAATTAATTATCTAACCTGGGAAAAAATTTGGAAATGAGTGTTCTTTTAGCCTACTCAGGAATTAAAAGCAGATTACTTTAAATCGAATGAGATTGCATGCGGCCAGAGGAAAAGGGGGCATAAATATCAAATTAAAAAGATGCATTGGCAAAAAATCTTAATTGAAAATTAAAATTAAATATGTCTCAAAAATTAAATTATCACTGTTAAAAATTATATTTGAGACCAAAATTGAGTTACTAGATCAAAAATTATGTATGTATAATACTTTCTTATCTAATTTATTATTCCATGTCATTTTAAAAGAGTGTGTTCATAGATAACATTCACTTTTAAAAGTCAAAAGGTAAATACAGTTGATTACTGTAATATAATTCAATTATAATTTGTTATTGTTTTAAATTAAATATTTAAATCGAGTTTTTTCTTTTGCATTTGATGTTAGCTATTAATAAATGAATTTGCATTATGTACACAAAGTTTTTCTTTTTTTAAAAAAATACATTACTATTAGAACTTTTTTGTCTGTTAACTTGATAGATAAATCTAAGAAAATTTATGTTACAAATATCAGCAAATCTGATGGTTGATTAATATAGCATTGTTCTGTTAAACTAAATGTATTTAAAAAATGTATCTTAAATTATACTGGGGATAGGATGTATAGTTTTTTTTAAGTCTTTTACAAAATACTCAGTTTTTCCTTCAGGGACAGACAATGCCAATAAAATGTATAAACAATTAAATTGTCTCTTCTACGTGATCAAGAAGACAACATATGTAGATATTTGGAAAAAAAACTTAGCTTTTATTAAGCATCACATAATTGCATTGTATGAAGCAACATTCGCAAATGGCATAATAAGAATTAATATATTAGTAGAGTTGTGATTATTTTATTAAAACGGTGATTTTTTTAAAATTAGATCAAATATGTAAGTTCTCTCAAATTTGAGTGTAGGAATTTACCTTGAAATTACTAAGCTTATTATATATTTATATAAATATGAATGTTTATCTTGCTTGTGTATGTTTGTGAGAGATAATTACAGCTATCTTATTTTAAAGTTCAGTCTTTGTACTATATTTTCTACTTTGTTACTTTTAGCTGTCTGTTCTTCAACATGTCTGAATGGTGGTGAGTGTATCGCACCCAATACTTGTTCATGTTTGCATGGTTATACAGGTGTAAACTGTGAAACAGGTAAGATTTTGTATGCATGAATTAATTTATGCATTTATAAAAAAAATGGTAATATTCGAAGTCTTGTTTATTTACAGTTATGTATATTATAAATCAAAGGAATGATGGACTTATATATCTTACAAATATCAGAGGAAGCTGAAACTAATACAAAAAAACCACTTAAGATATGAATATATGTAATAACTTAAATTTATATCTACTCATAATTTGAATCTCTTTTATTTATAACATCTAATTTTCATAAATCCTATTACCCTGTTTCAAAACGCGTCTAAATTTATCTTTTTTTTAAAGCAGTAAAAACATTATGTTGGTATATTTATTGATTCTTTAGACCTTGAATTTTTGATAGATTTATTAGTGATTCCATGAAGTATAAGATCATTAATTGTTTCATGCATCTGACTAATAGGGATTTAATATTCCCTAAACAATGATGTCACTTCTATAAATAACTAGTTATTCCCTTCACCTAAACATGTGACTGTATTTTTTAATTATGCGTTTTTCCCTGTTCTTCCCTGTATGTAAACAGTTTGACCAAAATTGGACCTTGCGCCATTAAACCTCAAAATCCCTGTATATAAAAATTTGATATTTGAATAATTCCCTCTCTTGTTTTTTTGTCTTTGCCATGTAGCTATCACATCTTTGTTTTTTGTATTTGTCTTCATCAAAATGTAAAGCGCTCATGTATGTTTTTTATGCCGGATGTTTTCTGGGTTGTGTTGTGTTTAAGATGTTTATGTTTGTGTGTCTCTACATGTTTAATAAAACAGATTTTTTGTCATAAAAGACTGTCTGGTCAATGCAACATCAACAAATAAACAGTGATCTAATTAATCTTGACCACTCGCCAGGATTACGAGATATATATGCATCTCTTGACCTGTTAGAACAAATTTGGTCTACATTTCATAAAAATACATATTAATGAACGAATGCTTTATAAAAAAGTTAATTGATGCTCATTTTAAACTATTTTCTTGTTTTTTAAGGATATATGTAGTTTTATAATCATCTTATCATTAACTTTTTGTTCAGTTTTGCTTTAAAAATTCAATTTGTTTCTCAGAATGTAGCTTACATTACTGCTTGAGAGAAAATAAGTTGAATTTGCTCAACAAATGAATATTTTTTATTGAAATTTTATCAAGCTCTGATGCTATCTAGTTTACTCCTACCATCCCAACTCTCACTTGAATGAATTTATGGTAATAACTGTGGTTATATATAATGTGTGGATACTAATATCAGCTCAAATTTAGAATATTAAATTCTTGTCATTTTGAAGCCTTAGATGACGATAAAAAAAACTCATAACATTAGCTCAAATAGGTGTAATTTGAACTATAATCAAACCTCTAAATAATATGTATTCTGGGGCTATCTATGGTAGGAACTATATATTTGATCAATATCAAAATTCATGAGATTTTTTATACCTCTCAAATTTAATGTTCTTTTGAATTTATATTTGGCTATTTAGAAAGCTTAAGAATTTTGAAAATTTTATGTATAGGAATGAAATTTTTTACATTAAAATTGTCTTTTATCTGATATAAATAACTTTTTATATAATTTTGTTGAATATAATTTTAATATTGCTAAATAAATTTTGCAAGTATGGAGTTGTTTTATTTTGCTTGGACACTTATAAATGCATGAGTCTATTTCACTTTTACTAAAGAAAATGTTAAATTTCTCAATTTTTTCATCAAATATTGAATATGATTGAAGCTTTTTTCCCCCCATTTAGATGTTGATGAATGTGCACTTGGTCTTCACATATGTCATCCCAATTCACAGTGCATTAATATGCCTGGTTGGTATTATTGTCAGTGTAGACCAGGTTATGAAAGTCATCCAGAAGACAACTTACGAGCTTCCTGTCAGGGTAAACAATTTTATGAGATTAAAAATGTTACATAGCATAAAGTTAAATATTGTAATACTTTATTCAATATTAAAATGTGTGATTTTTTTTTTTTTTATGTTTTACTCTCTCTCTCTTAAGTATTCCAATAATGTAATAAATTTATTAATTGTTTGTATGCAATAAATTTTTTGCTTTTTTCTTAAAATTTTTTTGTTCATTTTTATTTTAGATATAGATGAATGTCTAACTGGCAGCCATACTTGTGATTTATCAGCATTATGTGTAAATGATGAAGGTGGCTATCATTGTGAATGCTTAGAAAATAGTTCCTGTTCTTTAAGTAAGTATTATAATTACACACATTTTTTAAAAATTACTTCAACATATATTAACTTTATTCATTCATTTCTTGTGCAACAATTTTGTTCTGTATAACGATAATTGTATTTTCCCCTATTTTTTTTAAATAATTTTTCAATCTTTTCAATTGTAATTGATATTTTATAGATTGCCTATATTTTGGAGAAGAGCGTTTGAGTGGAGAAATTTGGGCTAGTGAAACTTGTACCAAATGTCGTTGTACAAACGGCGTTGTATCATGCCAACCTGTTGAATGTGACTGTACAAAAAGAAATGTTAATTTTGACTGTTGTCCCCACTGTGATCATTCATCAGTGTGTCAACATCAAGATGCTTCAAAGTCATTTCACAATGGTGATCAGTGGATTTACCAGTGCCAAACTTGTGAATGTTTGGTAAAGATATATATTTTATTATTTTTCAAAATTTGTTATGTTTAATTTTCTTTTAACATTATTCTTTTTATCTTTTTTTTTATTCTTTTTTTAAAAAATTGAAACCTTTACAGGGTGTTCCCAAAATAGCACCCAGATTTTGCACAGCCAAATTGCTCATTGTGAGGGTGTAAAAAAACGCCTAAAGAATTGTACATGTACAATCCATAGTTTACAAGAAAAATATGGCACATGAAAATGCATGGTGATAAATGAATAATGATGCATGATGAGACTCTAACTTATTTTTTACCCCTATGCGTGATTAACTAGATCGGACATGAAGGTCGGGTTCTATGGCCGCTACGATGGCTTTATACCGCTGATTTTTTTCTATGGAGCCATCCTGAGGAATTGGTGTATTGAGACATAGTGACTGTACCAACGTAGACTTAGTTGCTCATCTGCATGCTGCTTGTACTTCGGTGGATACCACATTGCTAAAAGGTGTGAACTCATCCATTCCACGGTGAGCTCAAGTCTGCTTCGATATGTATGGTGGACACTTTGAACATCTGCCTTTATAAATATTTGCAAATAGTGCTACTGATGTATCTAATACTGCTGTGACATCATTCTTTGTTTTCCGTATTTTTCTCGTAAACTATGAATTGTACAGTTCTTTGGGTATTTTTTTATCTATTTCCTAATGAGGAATTTGACTGTGCAGAGTTTGGGGTCTATTTTAAGGACACCCCTGTATTAAACTTAGTTGACTGCCTCTTTCCCCCCTCAAATACCTTAAAGTGCATATATTTAGGTACAGTTAATCAATCCATAACAACAAATTTCCATCATAATTCAAAGTTATTCCACTGAATTAAAAAAATTTTTAGGTATTATCTAAAAAATTAGCCTTCCTTGAAAAATTTAAGGTGTAGTATTAAAGATTTTTATTTATTTTATTTTGACAGCTACTGTGAATCATACTTTTAATCAGTCATTGAATGATTACTGTACTAAATGCTTTTTTGTTTTTACAATGATTTTTAAATTTTACAACTATCTTTCCAATGTTCTACTTACTTTTTTTGTGTATTATCATACATAGTGGAATGCTAATTTTAACTACTGTAATGTTATGTAATCACATGCTGTGTGTGATGAGATTTCATTAAATTCAGTTAAATAAATACTAATGATGAAATTCTGTAGATATGCTTGAAAAATATTTTCTGTGGTACATTTTTATGTTTATATGAACTTGTTGAGAGAAATCCAGTTATGTGATTCATTGATTTTGAATGCTAATATTATTAAATCTCAAAACTAATATTTAAATAGATCTATCAATTGACACACCTTTTTATGGAGAAAATGAATAAAAACGAGGATCTTAGTTTATAAAACTCCAGGATTTATCTTTCTATTTCTAGTTCATATTTATGCCTACTTTCTATTCTTTCTTCTTTTAGACTGTTGTTCCTAGACAGCAAAGGACACTGAACTTTTTTTCAATTCCTACTATTAGCTCATCCTCTCCCTATATATATATATTAATTTATTTATATATATATCTTGTTCAAATTTTAAATCATTAAAAAAGTAACTCTTTTATTCATCGATTAGTGTTCAAATACATTTTTTTAAACTTGTAGTGAATGACACTTAAGGTTAATGCAATTTTTTCAAATATTAATTCATTAATTTTTATTTTTTAATTTTAAATTTATTCTGCGTTATTTCTGAGGAAGTTAGATTTATCTGCAGCAGATGGTGCCAGTAATTTTTTCTAACGAAGTAGGAATTGACTTAAATTTTTTTTATATTACTTGTTTAATATGTTACTTGAATGCTTTTTTTTAAAAAAAAGAATGGATACTATTTTCGTTTTTTTATAAAATTTAAATTCAATAAATTTTTTGCCATGTTATCATGGAGTCAAATACAGCATTCGTACTGTATAGCTGTGGTTTTCAAATTGCTCCATTGAACCCTAGAGTTCCACATAGCATATTCAGGGGTTTCACGAGTCAAAATAAAAATTCAAAAAGAAAACTTAATATGCAAAACCAATTAATGTTTTCTATAGAGTTTGTATCACCACAAGTTTCTAAAGCTTTGTTTCCCAACGCGAATCCCACATCCCTTTAAAAATAAATTTGATGCCAGACAGCCTCTTTTTAGTAATTTTCGGCTATTTTTATTATTATATATAAAATTAAATTAAAACTTTTCCTTTATATGTATTACCTAGATTACGAATATTCTGTTGTTTATAACTTGGGGTTTCACAAAATAATTTTACACTCGCAAGTACAATGTTTTGTAAAACTAAATGAAATTGAATGAATTGGACTTAAACGGCAGTGTTAAAATAAAGCAGTGAAACACCTTTTTCCATTTTTTAAAAAAAATGCCTAACAGCTGTAAAATAATATTTCCTATAGAAGAAACCCGAGCATGAATGGATAAATCAGAAGGTTTGTCAATGAAAGGAAAGGAATGACTTATCTACAGTTCAACTGATTTTATGTTAAAATCTTAATTTAAGCAGGAACAGTTCCTCAATTTTAGGCTGTAAACTTGCAGAATATGCAGAAGTTTCGCACACAATTGTAAAAATTGTAATGCCATTCTCTGAACTATGTATCCAAGTTAAAAATATTTCTCCACATAAGTGGCACCAAAAACAAAATAAACTAATTAACTCTCGGAATACAAAATGTGACTAGATAACTTCAACAGACAAACAAAAAATGCATACACTTATCCCAGTTATTAAATATATTTCAATGGTAGATGACACTTTGAGCACAAATAAATGCATAAATTACATTAATGTGATGTTAAAATTTATTATGAAAAATGAAGTATTTTTTTTATTGCCTTTACTTAAAATACCTATAGTATGTTGGTCTACTTTAAACATTATTTTAAAATTTATTCTTCTAAGGCTTTTTTTAATAGGGTTCCACGGAAATACATTATAGTTTTAAGAATTTCGTGAGTTGACAAAAACGGAGAGGTAAACCCTCCGTTAGGCGCGCGAATCTCTCAGATGCATAGTAAAAGTAGTTCAGTTTCTGCGTCCATACGGTGGCTTGGAATGTGCCCCTCCTTTTTCTATCTGCCTTTCGTCATTCTCCCTCGGATTGTGTGTCAAGAAGAGGCAAAGTTTGAAGACCACTGTTTTGTATTATTGTTGGTCAAATTAACATTTTTAATAGAGTTAAATTATTATCAAACTTTATTCATGAAGAAAATATAAATTGGTAGTTACGTTTGGTAAAGATTTTTTTCTTTTCATAAATAGTTTCCAATGAAGAAATTTAACTGATTACTATGTTTATATATATATAAGATTAAATTAAATATTTTTATTTAGGAATTATTAGGAGTTTTTAATTTAAAAATGAGTTATAAATAAAAGTTATGTACGAAAATTTATTATTTGGGATTACTTTTTACTTATCGGTTTGTCATTTTTCTCTGAATTTCAGTATTTATAAAGTTAGCTTTGATAATTAATAAACTATGTTTCTGTTATATGTAATAATAATTTAAAAACGAGCCTGAAATGAGATCTTTTTATACTTTTTGTAGCATGGAGAAATTGATTGTTGGGATCTAGAATGTCCTCCAGTAAACTGCGAAAATCCTGTACAAAAGCCTAACGATTGCTGTCTTCGATGTGATGATGACCCTTGTTCTCTTCCATATAACACTACTCACAATCAATTAAAAGGTTGTGCTTATAATGGTATTTTCTATAAACCTGGAGAAAAAATTCCTCTTATCCAAGATCCATGTTCTTCATGTCATTGTCAAGTAAGCAATTCTTTGAACTAAAAATTTATTTTCTGATGATGATATAAAGTTATTTCAAAATTCAGTATATAGTATTCAAGTCAAATTAGTATTTAAATAGCTACACAAACATTTTTTAAAAAAGGCAGACCTTACAAATTCAGACTGGGTTAAACTGATTTTATGATCTGCTGAACTATTTCCTTTTACATTTATGAGGTATTTTAAGGAATTAGACTTTGAGGTATATTCAATAGTATACTAAAGCTTGTTTAGTAATAATTCTAATCTTTTATCTTAATGATTTAATAACCATATAAACTAACTTAATATTTATGAATGAGTGATATCTTTTAAAATATATATACAGTTCTTTTTTAACTATGTGTACTCGTAAAATTTCTATTTTAATGTTGGTGTATACACGTTCTACCTAAGTTATCTTTGTTTGAAAAATGTGAAATATTGAACAAATCAAAACAGTAACTACATTTTTTTTCAAAAAATCAAAATATTCATAAGTAAAGGATTTATAATAACATTTTCTAATTGTTATGTATATCATAAGAAAATTTATGAAATAGAATGTAGAAAAAAATTATTTTCAGTCATTAAATGTGCAACTGCAGATATAACAAGATATATTGGATGTATGTAATAAATTTGTGTTACTTATAGATGACATGTATAATTCAAACCTTTAATTTATTTCATTGAAAAATGCTAATGTTTGAATTTACGAGGATAGTCTAAGTACCTGATCTAAAATATAGAAAAGAATGACTGTGCCAATCTAAAAGCTTAAATTTGAGGTCTTATGCCTGTAAATGACTTAGTGTTTGCTTGGCAACCATCAATAGTGAATGTTATCAGTAAATTTGTAAACTTGAAAACAATTGGCTATCGATATGTAATACAATACTTTAATTTTAAAGGCCTTATTCAAACTTATATCAAAACGGATTTATATTCTTCTCTGGAGAATATACTTTTTCTTTTACAACCGTAAAATATTGTGTGACAGTTTAAACGAGGCCGTGCCAGCTGCTCTTACGAACGTCACTGTGATTAACCAAATAAGGCGACTATGTCAGAAATTATTTTTTAAAAGTCTACGAAACGGTATTGGATGACCATCAATGGAAAGTGCTTGAACTAGCAGACATAGTAGCCTTTTCAAAAAGGGCTTACATTGCACAGTAACCAGAAACTTGGTCTTAAGAAAGCTTTGCTCGTGATGAATGCTATTTTTCTCCATTGTGAGTAATCTCAGCATCATAAGCATGTTTCAACCGTGTACCTAGCGAAGTTTCATGACAATAAAGCAAAGTTTCCACGTCGATTGATAACTATGGATGAAACATCGGTCTATCACTTCACATTTGAGACGAAGGATCAGTAAAAAGGGGGTCGGCTCCAAAGAAGACAGTTCCATCCACAGGCAAAGTGATGGAGTGTCAATCTTTTGGGATGCGCATGAGAAAATTTTCATTATCTTTAGGAAGAAAAAAGAATCAATAGCGAGTATAATGCAAATTTATTGTTACATTTCAATGATAAAATCAAGGGAAAAACCACATTTTGGGCGAAAAAGAATCAATGTCATCATCAATCATTGTTTCATCAATACAATACACTAGTTCACACATCCATTATCGCGATGGTCAGAATCAATAACTTTAAGTTCTTTGCTTCCTCACTCATCCTATTCGCCATGTTACCCCACAGATTATTTTCTGCTTCTGAACTTGAGAAAAATGTCTTAATGGTAAGATTTGCCAATACGCACATTCTGTGATTGATTGCCATTTTAAGGATCTCTGATTATCATTATAAACAGAGTGTCGAAACAATTCAAAATTGCTAAAGAAAAGTGTATTGAGGTAAAAGAAGACTATGGATGTGTAGAAAAATAAAAATATTCTTTTCCAAATTGTCATTTTCTGTTAGGTCAGGTATTTCTGTGACTATCCTTGTATAATTCTTTTGAACAAAGATTGCTATTTCTATACTGAACATCAAGAAAATGAAAAGCATCTTCTACAGTGTTGGTTTACATAAATTTATATGTTGCGGTTATTTTGTTATATCAACAATGTTTTGTGTGGTTATTGAAGATAGTGGATCAAACTAGTACATAAGAAAATTAATGTAATCATTGCATATACAGTCGACTCTCGATAATTCGAAGTTGGAGGGACCAATGAAAAACTTCGAATTATCAAGAGGGTAGGAAAAAAACTCAAGATACACGAGGAGGTTTTTTTTCTAACGCATTTAAATTTAAAACTATGTAATAAAGTAACAATTGTACATAATTTTTTTAAAGTACATTTTATACAGTATAAAAATAAAACAGAAGTTAAAAGCACTGTATTACAAGCATACACTTATGTCTTGAAAACAACTATTAAAAGAATATACATACTATTTATAATCCTTTTTGTCGAAAAAATCTGTTATATTTTTTTGTTTTAAGGCATTCAATCTAACTTTGTCAATAGATTTTTCTAGAACAAATGAAGCCTGTAAAATGTCTGCATCAACATGATTTTGATGGAAAAATTTGCGTTTAGTTTGTTTAGTAGCTCTCTTTAGCTTCTGACAGTTACCGGAGTCAACTCCTCCGATGCGTCTTCATCACTTTCTGTATTATTGTAATCCAAAGTCACAATTTCAGCGTTAGATAGAGCTAGCTCCCCTTACAGCAATGTCCGTGTCAACCAACACGTAGTCGTCAAATCTTGTTCTGGAAGAGATTCCCAAACGGATGGTTCAGCATTAAATTCAGTGAGTGTATCGTCCACATCAACCAGATTCAGCGAGGGGAAGCCTGACTTTTTAAAACAGCTGTGAATTGTCAAAGGAGTAACAGCTCTCCAATCCTTGTCAATCATGATCAAAGCTGTTAAAATATAAATAGTTACATTCTGCTGATTTTCTAGGTTATCCAAAACGCTTTTAACGATTTCTCGCGGATAAAAAAATTTTAAAATTATGTATGATGCCCTGGTCGAGTGGCTGAAATTTTGAGGTTGAATTTGGAGGGAAAAATTGGTTTCACATTTGATAAAGGTGGTGCGTTATTGTGCACAGTACAGTTGTCTAAAAATAAGAGAATATGTCGTTTCTCTCTTTTCATATCCGAGTTCAGTGAGACCAACCATTCATTAAAGAGTTCGGTGGTCATCCATGCCTTCTTGTTTGAGCGGTATTTGGTATGGAACGAGTTTATGCTCTTGAAACACCAAGGTTTTTGCAGAATTTCCTATGACGAGAGGAGTAATCTTTTCTGAGCCGTCCATGTTTACAGCCAGTAAAATAGTTAACCTCTCCTTGCTATATTTTCCTCCATGGCATTTTTCTTTTTTGAATGTAAATGTTTTTTCTGGCAAACACTTGAAAAAGAGTCCGGCTTTATCCGTGCTGAAAATGTTACGTGGTTCATACTCCTTTATTAGGTCCGAAAGCTAGTTCTGCCACTTAAAACAAACGTTAATGTCGACATTTGAGCGTTCCCCGCACATTTTTTGAAGACTATCCCATTCCTTTTCTTAAAATTTGTAAGCCATCCCTCGCTAGCCAAAAACTCTATTCCTAATTCTTTGGCGAATGCCTTAGCCTTTTCCTTCAATAAAGAGCCACGCATCGGAATATTCTGTCCTGTCTCATTCATGAAACTAAACACTGTTCAAGACGTGGAAAATTACCTTTGCTAACGCGTTTTCTCACTCTACTCGAAGATGCACTTAAGATTTTCTCTTTATTCTTCAGAATAGTGGAGAGCGAGCTCAGTGGGATTTCAAATGCTTTGGCTACATCGACCTTCCTCTCATCTTTCTTCAACTGATTCTATCACCTTTTGCGTTTCAGAAATTGTTAAGCACTTGCACTTTTTAAAAGAAGACATGTCGTTCCTTTCACTTGGTAAGTCGACACTGAGGTGAGGTGTAAAGTAGTGGCCCAAGGTTTATCGAAATTAACAGGTAGGAAACGTAAATCACCCCAACTTTAGTAAAATAATATTTTTAATTTAAAATTTGGAATCTAAAATGAACACAAGGCGTATTCACAGTTCACACTCAGCTACGGGGTATAACTTAATTAGCAGGGGTCTACAACTATGGCACGTGGAGCAATTCTTAGTGGCACATTACTGCTCTTTTTTTAAAAAAATAATAGAATAAAGTTAAATCCCTGTCTCTCCTATCTTTGCCTCGTACATTTTTATATAAAGGTTTTATTTCTCGCTTTCAATTCTCTGCCATAAAACGATTCTGCTGAATTATCTTGGATGTAGTTTGAGTGCTTTATTTTTAAAAAAAATCTGTTTAAATGGGACTCATTATTAGTAATAAATACTCAACGCACAAATCAAAATTATTGTGCAATACTTGTAAAAAGAAAGCATCACTCATAACTGCACAGGGAATAAAAAAGAAAGCAGTTTTTCCTTTATCCATCTAAAACTTGGGTATCAATGGAAAAAGAAAAAACACATGGCTTAGGAATAAATCAAAATTCTGCTTAGCAAATACCGGAAATATAATAAACAAAGTAGTTATATATTCTATCAACATGCACAATTTGGACTGAAAATAAGTTCAGTAAAAAAAACTATCGTGGGATAATTAGGTACACAGGAAGTGAATCTAACTTCATAATATTGAAGGTTCGAATTATCGAGAGTTTTATAGGATAACTTCGAATTATCGCGTGTTGTAGTCTGGCCAACCACAAATTTTACTTCGAAATATTGAGAGTACCAAAATGTATGGTTTTAGTTCGAAATATCAAGAGTTTTTTTAGGGGCTGAGCATATACTTCGAATTAGCGAGAGGTTCGTATTATCGAAAGTTCGAATTATCGAGAGTCGACTGTATTTATAAAATTAAAGCTAACTGATACCCATCTAAATAATATTGCTGTTAAGAACTACATGGGATTGATTTTTGTGTTTCTGGAAGTGTATTCGCAGTAAAAAACTTTTCTATGTTCTGCACATCAATTTTTAGAGTTAATTATTGAAATCATGTTGTGCTAAGAATATCAGCAAAAGACATCAATCAAATATTATTTCTACTCATTATTTGACATTACACTATTATTATCTGACATTAATTTTTTTCATGATATTGTCACAGTAAATTGTTACTTTCTGAAATGATTGTTCTATACGTAGTGTCTTGCCAATTAATGACATACATGACAGAATTTCAAACTATTTTGTTAGTTATTCTACTTACGTGTGACTGAAAATATATTACCATTTTCTATAGAAATTGAGATGTGTCATTCTATTTCATGAGTAAAAATATTTGATGTGGCTTTGCAGTACTTCAAAAACGTACTGACTTTGTCCCTTTTATTATCAATTTTAGGTAAGTGCTGTTGAGATTGTTAAATGATACTTCTTCGCTCTACTAGTGTCAAATTTTTATCACAAAGCAGTAATGAGATGAAAATAAAAAAATTTTCATTCATTGCCACATTGTAGAATGAAAGAGTATATATTTCATTCATCTAATAGTTGAAATATAATTCAATTGATAATGGTTTTTGACAATATTTCAGTTATTTTGTATGTAGATTATGTATGAATAAAATTACTGTATATTTACTGCTTTTTTCAATACCTATCACTTTCAAGTTTTCCCTTGTAAACTATGAAATGCTTATTGATCTGATACATTTGTCCTGAAGTTACGTATTTTGACATCAGCATTGCTTTAAAATATAAAATTTTAAATCAGATTTAAAGTGTTACCCTTTACTTTTTAATATATATATAATATTTCATGCTGTATCAAATACAGACATAGTGTTTTTTAAATATTGAAAAGACACTTCATAAAATCATATTTGTGCTCGTTTTCTCTTGCTAAGTTATTGCCTTTAAGTTGCAAACAGGAGAACAAATTGAATTAGGTCTATGTCAGTTTGTCTCTAAGATAATACAGTTATATTGATTTGGGGCTCATTGAATTTTTTGCTTTGCTTTCTAAGAATTAAAATTTCCTTAATATTCCTTTTCTTTAATTTGTCTTGATATATCTGGATTTATCTTGCATGTCTTTTTTTTTTCTTTAATGATTTACAAATTTGCACCAAATTTTTAATTGAAATTTTTAACAATTATGTATGTTTTAAAGCTTCAGCTCTTTTGTTCCAAGTTACTAGAAAATATTATTTGAAAGGCTTGCAATTTATTAAAACTGCTTTTCTGTTATTGTGCAGCACTGCAGCAAATAAAATGTGAGATTCTTTGGTGCAAATTTGTCATTTAAAGTATGTGTACTATCAATCTCCACTTCACATTAAAAATTATATGCACTGCCGACCACCCAAAATGCAACATCATGTAGTATCATTCGAGACTTATGGAATTTTCTGTGTATATACCGTGATGGAATATGCAAATGATTGGCATTTCAGTGCAGACTCATATCATGGGTGCCTATTGCTCTATTTAAAGGGAGAACGAAATACATTTTTAAGTTTCGAAATTGTTTTACTCTAGTAGCTTCAGACAATCTTGAAAAACACTAGTATCATTTGAACACATTTCTAAGTTAGACTGAGCAAAATTAGTAGATTTAAAAAAATGCAAATTATCTTTCTGAAAAATCAGTGATCCAAACAACACTGATTACATCTATAATCAATGTGGGAGAGAAGTACTGACTGACGGCACCAATTGCAGCAGCCTTGCCGCATGGTAGCATTATTTTATTGAGCATTCATTGACTTGACAGTCATTAGTGATACATATTTGAGGTTTTAGTGAAGTATTCAAATTCATTTACAAAAACATGGATTTAAAGGTGTATAGTGTAGTAAAATATAATCAGTGAAATAATACCTATTAAAAAAACCAAAATAAGATGCCAAATGCAGTGCAATGAAAAGCAAATGGAACGAATCTGTCACTTTTGTTTGACATTTTTAACAGTTTAAGAATCAAAATTATGTCATTATTGTATATATTTGCACTTTTATAACTTAATTTTTTTAAGTTTGGTTTCTTATTTTTGTATATGCATTGAAAAGGTATTTTACACTATTATTTTTAAGTTTATACCTCTTAAATCAATTTAAATATTAAATTAAGAATGACTGATGTCTTTTAGATATTTGACATAAACACAATCACTATTCATTGTACCAAATATATACAAATTTTTTATCTCATTTTAAAAAATGAAGTATGGTTATTTTTTATTGTTGAGGCTGGAGGTTTTTTTTTAATTTGTACTGCTATGAATTTGGAATATTTCAGAAAAATGGGCAGAAACATTAACAGCTTAAAAACAATGCTTAATTTTTTTTATAAACAGTGATGAAACTGTTTAGCTGAAGAAAAGGTAAAATATTTTCATAATCAAGATTTCAGATTTGCCATTGCTTGAAATTAACTAAATACATCAGATATTTTAGCTTTTAAACCTCACTGTACAATATTCTGTAATAATTTTTATCAGCGTATATATCATGTAATTTTGTGACTTAAAAATGCTTTTGAGATGCATTGTATTTATGTACATTTAATACATTAATTAAGGGATTTTTACAAAAATCTTTCTTTGTAGATTAAATTGCGAAAGGATTCTTTTTCACATTTAAAAAAATCATCTATAGAGCTCATATGACCATTGTTCTCTTAGCTAATTGTTATAAATGTTCATTTTCTTTCACTTTGGATTATTTAGATTTTTTAATTTTGGATATTTGTTTCTTTTTCTTCTAAATTTTGTACATCAGATAGGTGTATCTGGTATTAATACGAGCAATATGTTTCTTAATAATTTATATATTATATATTTGGTTATATTGATTCCCCTTTTATTGAAATGTGTTTTTAATCAGTGAAAAGGAGATTGGTTGATACTAACACAATTAACAGGTGTACTAACTGTAAGCATGTTTTATTCTACTGACACCTATAATGCTAACAATCCTGTTGCAGGTACCATTCTGTCAACATTCAGTGAGCAATATGGGTTATAGTTTCCATCGGTAATAATTTTTAATATTACTGTCTGCATAGCTGCACAAATTTTTCTCTCCTTTTTTTCTTTATTGGTCCCAAGCAGACGAAGCTGAATTTTGTGTTTTCTGTTAAATTCTAAAAACAGAAATTATTTTACAAATTTTTGCAATTTGGCTGTAATTTATATATTTTAAATAAATCATTGACTGGAAAATATGATTAATTCAGCTTATTTTGCTGTGTATATAAATTTATTGTTTTTTATTTCTAATTCAACTCTTTTTAGGATGAATGCCTATTAAATTCTAATGCTACACTGAAATTTTAAGATTATTCTGTACCTTTTATTTGTTCACTTTAAATTTCACAAAAAATTCAGTTTTTTCTCTTCAGTTTGCACAATGTCACGCTTATCTTGCATTTGCACTTAGTGTTTTGATAGCAAATTTCTTTCTTTTTTTTCCCCTCAATTCTTCTTGCACCATTTAATATGTGCATTTTGCATGTCATTGTCTTATGTTGCTCTGTTTGTACAGTAATTATTTTTTTTAACATTCTGTATTATTTATTAGGATGGATTTATTTGCTGCACATACAACAGTAATTGCAACAGCAGTGATGTTTTCTTTGATTCTGAACTCTTTATACGAAATGAAGAAACTGCCAATAATACTATTATGTCTACTGATAACATTTCTGAGAACTTTGAAATGGATCAGAAAAATTCTTATCATTCCAAAGACTCTATCTACATTTCTTCCAAATCTAATAAGATGGATAGTAGACTGTTATCTGCTCTCTTTAAGGACTTCACACCTTCAGATAATGAACAAAAAAGGATTAAGAGAAGTAGGCATACTTTAGGGGTAAGAAAGTAACTCCTCTCATTGATAATATGAAGTTTACTACAGTGTTAAAAGGTGCTTTTGTCAAAGGTGCTAGTGTTCCAAGCTCATCATCAGATTGAAAAGAAATAACCAACCTTTCTGTTCGGATTTCGAGCTATGGAATGATGTTCCTTCTGCCTGGTTAGTACTGGCATATAAGTCCTGTGGTTTAAGAAATCACTACTCTGGTTGCTGTGATTAGTTTGACAGAAGAGTTTCATAAATATTTGAAACTGAGGTAAGTGAAACAGTGACTTGCTCTGCTGAACGTTCATCTGCGGGGCAGATGATACGATTTGGGCTGCTGACTTTATGCATTGTAAATTATTTGTCTTTGGCATTACCTAAAAATTTAACTTTAGGTATTACCAAATTGCAATAATGCTTCAGTTAGAGATACAATCAACACGTTTTTGATACTTCTACTGATGTATGTTTTCTTTCAGGGAGTTTTTACATGTTTACCTACTGGCACATGTGCGAAAAATTTTATTAAATGATCATTTGTACATAAAATGTTGACGGCTTGCCCCATGCAATTTGTTGTGTCCTTAATTTATTTCCAATGTAAATTAAAATGTAATATAAAATGTGTTAAGTGATAAGACACTGTGACATAGCTGCAGGTTGTGCACATAGTATGTTATGTACAGGGACCTAGTCCAAAACACGTGTGCCTCTTAGGCTATTGTGAATTTTTCCAGGAGTGATCTTGGAACCTCCATGCCCACAGAAGTCAAGAGCTGGACTCTTGAATATATTTTTCTTTGTTTATGTGTAAGCATCTGACACCACCTAAATAGGGTTTGGGACTGTTATTTCGTTGTGTTGACTTTAGGTTGACTAGTCATTTTGTGACCGAAATGTTGTTGCGATCTTTGTACTCGATTGATGAAAAGATGTAACAAATAAAAAAAAATGCATAATTAAGAATTTAGTACATGGTGAAGAATAATATTAAGATAAACCATGTTATAAATTTAGTCATCATTTGTTAATTTACATTCCACTGCGTCCTGCGTCAATGAGCTCCAATAGATTACATAAATTTATCTTCTCTGGAGTTCGCTGGTAGCTGCTCTGTTCCTAAAACTTGGTGTTTATGCATTCACATTCCAAAAAAGCTTTACTCCTAGCATGGAGTCATCTGAATGGCAGTCCAGTATGCTTCTCAATAGATAAGCACAAAATTAAAAATGCAATTAGAATCAACATATTATACCACTCTGAGTAGAAATTTTAAAGAGTTAGAATGAATATATAACTTTATTATTGCTTTTAACAATATGAAATTTATGCCACAAGTCTTCCTTCTAAAAGGATGTTACCTTTCAAATAAATGTAGGATAGTACAATTTCATATCTTAAGTGTTTTATTAATAACTTTATTGTTTTACCTGTTTTATTCATCAATTATAAATTTTTATGCCCTCTTTCACTAATATGTGGCGTATTTGCACTTGTATCCACGACTTGTGTACCAGTGCATTTGCAATAGATTTCCATAAGTGCTTTAGTAAGTTATGTAGAATTCCTAAAAATATTTTAGCAAAATTATGATACAGATGTTAGTAATTGAAATAATATATACAAAGCTTCTATATTTAAAAGCCTTTGTAAGCAAATGGGATATTTCTTCATCTTTCTTTGTGTGTTATTTTCTATAATTGTTTATTGAATCACTTTTTTCTAAAGTAGTTACTCTCTTCCTAACTTTTAGTAAAGGCTTAAATTAAAATCTACAGCCTGTGTGAATATTTAGCATTTATTAAAATGTTGCATCATTGTGAATCAAAGCTTAAAGACAAGTATCATTTTTCAGGCTCAACTAGGATACGATTTTGCTAGCAGTTGTAGTTTTAAATAGTATAACCAAATTTTCTCTTTTAAGTATGTTTGGAAAAATAAATTCGTTGATAAAACATATATAGAGCTTGATATTTAGCAATTATGTATTTGAACAAAGCATGACTGTGAAGTATTTGATACTTGAATCTTTAAGTTTTGAAGTGTAATATTGATATTAGAAATAATTAGTCACACTCAAAAAGTATTTTATTTTTCTGTTAATTGATGCATTATGTTTGTATGTCTTCTATTAATCTTGATTATGAATTTAAAGTAATATTTTTAATTGTGCTCCTAAAATTTGGAATTTTAAAAATTGTTGTTACATAAATGCAAATTACATCTAATTAGAATTTTTACAATAGTAAATTTAAAAAAATGTTTATTCGAAATGGAATAAATAAACCTGCCTTTTGAAATATTTTAATTATACTCTGAATTTTATTTCAAAAATTTTCATTTATTCAATCAAATAAAAGTAATTTCGGTATGAATTATTTTTATATCAGATGTGTAAAGCCCTACTATGTGTGAGGAGACATGCAAGTATAAATTATATTTATGAAAGAGAACCAGTGACATTTCCCATTCTTATAGACTAGTCTGTGAATATAGTCAATATAATGTTGTACTTAATATATTTTACTGGAGATGAAAGCTTATTATTGCTATTTATATAGTCCATGTGTGCTTTTATCACATTGTTACAATCATTAATGGGTAACACATTTTCCTGAAAAAAAAAAGTCAACTGCTAACTGTACTAATAATTTAAAATTGTTGCTTGATGTAAATAAAAGTTGTTTCTTTTTATGTAGTCTATCTTATCTATATTTTTCTAAAATGTCTATCAGGGATGATGAACCTTTTTGATGAATGAGTTAAATTTTGTTCATTAATTGTAATACTAGCATGTGGGTCACACTTGGAAGGGGTATTGGTAAAAAGGGTATCAATAGTTTGAAAATTTATTAACAAAAAAGCATAATAGGTAACCTTTTAATGGTTGCAATTTTTTTTTTTTTTTTTTTTTTTTTTTAATTCTCTTTAAAAATTTAATTTCCTTCTGTTACAATTTTTACAAAGGAAGAGCAAAAAAAATAAATAAATAAATAAAGGTTGATGTAGAAGATTTGTTATTAGTGTATAATAACATGAATTACATTAATGCATTAGATGACAATTTGCTTTGTGGTGCTTTTACACTCTTAGTATTTGAATAAACAAAAATTAAAGAAAAGCACAAATCTTATGAAAAAATTTTCACTAATAATCTTGATGACAGATATGTGTACATTTAAAAAAGGTAATACAAGTACAATCAATGTGAAATGTATTGCTTATTTTTAGATAGATTTTATTACTGGGTTAATGTTCTGTATTTCTTATTTCAACATATTTCACAATCAATTCAATTCCAAGTTTATTTCTGTGGGTAGATTTTATGAAAATTACATTGAGAAAAACAAGTTATCTCATAAATATGCTGACCCAAACATTGTTGAAAAAGCAATAAATGTTTCTTTAATATAGAATTGTTTGGAATCTCATACGTTTAATGTTATATTTCAATTTTTCGTGAGGGATCCTTTTTATTTCTACTGTTCAGAAATTCTTTCTTCCACTTCTAAAATCAAACTTTCAAATTTATTTTTCCACATTATGCTGATTTGAAATTCAACAAATTCTACTTCTCATTGATATACTAAACCATATAAATTCGGTTAAATCCATAGTTTCGAATTTTGTTTTGAATGAAAATGAAATAAAGTAGAATGTATTTTTCAAACATTTAAATTGATTAAATCTTTCCTGAAAAACTTAAGTTTTATTTCCTGTATAATTATTAAATATATTTAATTGTATTTTCTTGAATGTCAAGCATATTTTCGAAAATCATTGTTTTGAAAATATTTTTGTAGTTGAGGGAAATATTTCTTGATTTTCATTTCCAAATATTGGCAGAATGACAAGTTTTATCATAAGTATTTTCATACAACATTACTACAATTAAACTATTTCCATTCTTATTCAAAAGTTTTATATTAAAGCAGTATAATAGGAGGCTGTGGTGAGAGGGGCTGATCTGGGCAACCATAATCTTGTTTAACCTTGCATGGGTAATTTAAAAAATCTTCGTGGGTTCGCCACTATTCATCAATACCAGTGATACTCAACTTGTGCGGGCCACATGTGACCCACCGACTTTTTCTAAGTGGCTCGGTCATGGCCCATTGCCCTAAGAAATTCAATAATTGTAGATCAATGCACTAAAAATTTAGCGGGGATTTCTATCTAGCAATCAGATGTATCAATTTTCTTATCAGTTTGTTTTCTTTTTATAGTAGAATATAAACAAAAGACTTGGATGAAAGGAAATCGAAATTATCCCAAAACTCTGTAAAAAATGTATAAAAGTAAATATTTTATGTGTGTATGTTTGATAGAAAGGTTAATATAGTATTTAAATAAAAGCCAAAAATGAATTTGAATATTTTGATTTATCTTACTTCGGTCTTTAGTGGGTTTTTTAAAATTATCCTCATGTAGCAGCCCGCATGAAATACCTGTCATACGTATGTGGCCCGGTGGGAAAAAGGTTGAATGCCCCTGATCTAGACATTCATGAACAGTTTAGTGAATTTTCAATCACCCAAATGAACTTTACACATCGGAACTCTAAGCAACCTGATGTCAGCTTAACATCAATATTACACTCTACCTTTGAAAATATCTTTCTAAATATTACTAATAATTATGTGAAAATAATTCGTATCTTTAGTTATATTTCAAACACATGCGTAATGTTAGAAAGAAATCTCATTATTCAGGTCCCCTTACTAACGTGGAACTTCAAAAAGCGAAATTCCATTTAACAAAAAGGATTCACTCTCACAGGTAACAGTATTTAGCAAAGAAATTGAAGCTTCAGAAATGGGGAAACATTAAAAGAGGGTCGTTAATATGTATAAATCCATTTCTCGATAAAACGTGCTGACAGAATTGGTGGCATACTAAATTATTCAGATTTATTGTTGAAAAAAATTCCTATTTTGTTTCCCAGAAGTCATAAAATAACTTTTATTATTATGAATTATCATTTAAATAATTCGCATCTAGATGCTCAGACCTTACTTTATCTACTTGTACTCAGGACTAGAGTTCTGACCATTATATCTCATAGACACTTGTACAGAATTGTATTGTATGCTTCAAGAATAAACCTAGGAATGAAGAACAAATGTGAAATTTGTCAGTTGAAAGAATTAATCCTAGTTCTTTCACTCTTGTAGGAATAAATTTTACAGGTCCATTTTATAATAAATATAAAGCTCGATGAAAAGGGTGATTGCTACAAATGTTATATAAATCCAGACAGAAGACAGAGCTAACGACAGAAGCTACGATCGTAACTCGGAAACGATTTTTTGTTAAGAGAAAAAGTATTTCAATTTGTACTGATAATACTACAGATTTCATAGGTGCCTGCAAAGAGTTACAATGCTTGTACATATTGATAGAAAAAATTGCACCAGATATCCTAATTAATTATTTAACCTATGATGAGATTACACAAAAATTTATTCCCCTAGAGCACCTAATTTCCGAGGGCTTGGGAAGCAGGAGTCAAATCTTTTAAGAATCATTTTAAGAGAACAGCAAGTGATGCGCCATCAACATTAGAACAATTACTACACAAATAGAAAGTATTTTGAATAGCCGCCATCTTACTCCCGTGTCCTCTGGTCCTAACGATCTTAGTCCTCATCCCAGGACATTTTTTCATAGGTAAATCTTTTAAGTTGACCAGAGCTACACATCACAGATAAACCAGGCAATCATTTATCTCAATGGCAGTGATTAATAAAAATTGTTCAATGTATATGGCGCCAGTGATGGTAAATGATCTTAATAATTTACAGGCTAGACATAGATGGAAATTCGATAAAGAAAATGTAATCCTCGATTCAATGTTATTTTAAAAGATCAAAATCTTCCATGTAAATGGACTATGGAAGAACTTTAGAGATAGTTAATGATTCAGAATGGAAAAACTAAGAGTTGTTATCGTTAAGACACCTGCAGGGTTTTTTTTTAAAGAGGGGAATTTCAAAGGCACATTGATCATTTAAAAATACACGCACTAATATATATATGTATGTTTATTATTATTTTACAGTTATTCTCATATTGATCATACCTATATTTTCACTATTTGTATAATTTATACAGCGTTGTTTATTGGAATGTTATTTTAACGTAGACAAGGATTTTAACGCTGCAATCGCCACCCACACCGAATGCCTAAGCTTGTCTATTCAGTGTACAGAATACCTGCAACACTCCGCATTAAGGGGATCACTTCACGAAAATAGATTTTTCAATTTTGATTGAAAAATAAAATACCACTCATTTTCTGTCTAATTCAATTTAAATCTTTGTTCTAGTTGAATTAGAAGCATTTTTAATATTTTTTTAAAAAAAGTTGTTTACATCTGTCAAACCCCAAAACAGCTGATTGTCACGCCCCTTTCAAAATCAAAACAAAAGACACGTGCTACTTTTCGACAGCAAATATTTTAAATTGATTAAAAGAATTTATTTTGATCAGCAACTTATACAGGAAAGAAGTGAAGTGAATAGTTGTAGCTGTTTGTTTACTTTCTGGAAACTTACATGCTGTTTTTTACTTCGTTTTAGTATAACGAACTTCTGCCACTGTGTGTGGAATCGTTTTTTCCTTCAAAAACATTTTATAAATGTGCCTGGATTTAATATTAAAACGTTTAAAAAACGAAAGTGGAAAAAAATGTACAAAACCCCCAAACTTTCGAGGAATTAAATGCTGCATAACAGCAAGCCCGGCTCTAGCAGTTTTGCCGCCCCGGACATAAATGGAAAATACCGCCCTTCTCTCCAAAGAAAAAAAATTATAATTAAAAGTGAAAAATAGTTCACATAGATACACACTTATAAAATTTGAATAATTCTTGCTAACAAAAAGGCAACATAATTTGTATGTATATATATTATTTTTTTTAAGTCTTAAAAAATGCAAAATAATCGAAAAAGAGCCTACTAATGGTGGGGATCACAAGCATTTATTTTAATTTATAATAACTACACTCGAGGCTAAAACAAAAATCTCCTGTGGTGGTCTATCTACCAGAAACTCTTATTAGCCCTGTCCCCTTTTGGATAGCTGACGACGGACATCGTATGGGTGAAAGGAATGTCCGTTGTGAACCCACTCCGGGATGGGGAGAAAGTTACTAGTGAAAGGTGTCAACATCAAATTTCTCGATTTAACGTATACTCCCGCCTCGAAACTTTCATGTTTCAACCTAAAAGAAAACAGACGTTAAACATATATACAGAATAAAGAAGTAAGATACGTTAAATGAAATACCAAATTAACACCCAATAATATTTTGGAAAATATATCAAATTTTTTTTTACAAAATAAAAAAAATTTTAAATTTAATCCAAATGCCGCCCTTAAAACTTGCCACCCCGGGCAAGGGTCAGATTTGTCCGGCCCTAGAGCCGCCCCTGATAACAGTCAGACAATTTCAATAGGAATAATTCAACTTTAAAAGCAAAATTAGGTTAGGTAAGTTTAATAAAGAGTATGTTTCTTTTTTAGATTCATTTGAATGTTTTTTCTAAATGATAGACATTCCACTGTTTTCTTGTGCTTTGAAACAACATAAAGTATATAAATAAAATGTATAAAACAAGATATTCACATAAATTTTGGTTGCCAAATCTAGGGTTTGGCTACAAAGTTGTTGGTATGTTGTGACTTTTGTGGTCTTATTCAAACATTTCTTAATATCAGAGATTTACTAAAACAGTAGAGTTAATCAAAACAGATACAAAATTATATGAAGTGAACACTAGGCTTTCGTATCAATGAGGTATATTAAAAAAGCAGCTGCGAAAATATTTTGTGGAGTTATGAATTTGTCACCTCCACCAACGTGGTTTTACGAGTTCATGTATGCATTAAATAACGCGACAAAGTAGCCAAAGTGTCTATGGCATTAACTGTTGCCGAAACAATATCATTTAATAATGGAGGCCCAAATGTAACGGTGGCTAAATGTACCGGTTATCAATAAAAGGGGCCATACTCCTCGAAATGGTGTTACGGCAGTTAGTGTGGACACTGGGAAAGTTGTTGATGCTGAAATATTATCGAGGAAATGCTCATGTGATTTTAACGGCAATATACATAGCGATGAGTGTTCGGCTAATTACGTTGGAAATAGTAGAGGAATGGAAGTTGAAGGTGCACTTCTCGTATCTTCAATCGCTCACATGTGTTACACAATTTACGATATACACAATATTTGGACTCTAAAGCATACAAAGCAGTTTTAGAATCTAAACCGTTAAGAGATGTCAACATTGAAAAATTGGAATGTGCTGATCATGTTATATATAAGAAAAGGATGGTGACACGACTTATATAAGACATTAAAATCAAAATTAAAAGGCAAAGAGCTTGAGGGGGAAAAAATCTCTATGATGCCGTAATAGACTGACTGATGCAGAAATAGATACTATGTTTTGGCTATTCGAAACAACTTGAAAAACTTGTTAGCCATAAGGCAAGCTATTTGGGCTACATTTTTTGATAAAATCTCCACAGACTTGAATCCACGACTCGGTTTATGCCCCATGGGAGGTGACTCGTGGTATAGATATAATATATCCATACTGTGAAAGGTGACACATATAAGCATAAACACAATTCCTATTGCAATTAGGAATTGCATAAAAAAAGTATTTAGAGGTCTTTCTAGTCTTGAACTTTTTTCTAGATGCTTGCATGATAAAACTCAAAATTTTATTTAAAGCGTAAATAGTATTAGATCTATAATTCCAAAAACTGTATTTGTGCAATTGGGAACTTTAAAAACTGGAGTATATGAAGCTATATCTTTATATATATATAATCAAGGCTTCATTACCAAATTAAAAGTTTTAGATGTATTAAACAATTCAACCCCTGGATTTTACAAATGTCGAACGTTGGAAGAAGTAGATCATGCGTGTATTAGAAAAGCAGAATAGGCAGTTTTACAATGAACCAAAGAAGCTAGAATTAAAAACAGACAATTAAAATGTAGACAAGAAAATGATCAAGCAGATAACACCAAGTTATGGTTCTGGTATGCAACAGTTAATAGTAAGTTTTTACTTTAAATCACCATTTCTCAAAAGTGTAAATTT
Source organism: Trichonephila inaurata madagascariensis (assembly GCA_019973955.1). Taxonomy (NCBI): domain Eukaryota; kingdom Metazoa; phylum Arthropoda; class Arachnida; order Araneae; family Nephilidae; genus Trichonephila; species Trichonephila inaurata. The sequence goes on from BMAV01015310.1 coordinate 230,806, forward strand.
CAACACAAAAGGAACATTTTTAAAAAAAACTACTTATTTTATAGCCTTGAAACTTTGCACATGTGTTAGCACTATACAAATAAGTATTTTAATGAGAGATTTTGTCAAAAAAATTATTCAAAAAATATTTATGGATTAAAATGTACAAGAATTTTCATCGTTTTAAAAATTTCGCCGTTACTCCACGTATGATTTTTTTAAAAAAAAACTAATCAAAATTTTGAAAAATGCTCTCATTAAAATAATAAAAACAATGTAATAAATATAGAAAAAAAAATTCATGACTGTACAACCAGCCAATTTTTTAAAAATGTTCCTTAAACTTGGTCATTTTTAACACTTCGGAGATAGGGAAAATGCTGCGTGAAGTTGAGGTACTGTATAATTTTACTTAAAATTTTTCAAGACAATTGACTTATTTTCTGCTTTACTTAAAAACTCTCATTTTTACTCAGCCACATTAATACCGACGTTTCTCGGGGATACGATTGACAATTTTAATTATGGAAAAACCTTAATTTGGATATTTCATACAGATTAGGGAATAAAAATTAATGTTAAATTGTATACAGATTAGGGAATTAAGTTAATGTAAAAAAGGCCGTGTTCCCAGAACACGGCTGGACGCATATAGCCTACCAGATAAAGGCATTTGTTTTAAGCTTTATAGTCCATTAATCACTGTACAATTATGAAATTTGTAAAGAAATTACTCTTAACCATTATTAAAATTAATACCATTTACTTAAAATACGATAATTTCCAGTAAGAAACAATTTAAATAAGCTTTAAAAATGAAAATCTTTTCTACAACAAAGAAATTCAGTTACCGTTACGCTTATGGAACACATACACATAATTTATTAATCAATGGCTAAGAAAAAATTCGATGACGTACAAATATTACATTCATATTCATTAAAATAATTTTGTTTCCACAAGAAACCTTACACCATAATCTTAACTTTTTTAATTTAAAAAGAAACCACAAATATATTAGAGCTTCGTTTTATTTTCCTTTAAATACACTCCTTAAAAGTGATATTGCAATACCAGAAAATAATAATGTACCTAGCGTCATACAAATTTCAGGAACAGTAGTGGTGAGGTGGACATGCAAATGATTAAAAAGTACCAGACAAATAAAATCCTTATAAACTAATTTATATATTCAATCTGACCTCTCTCTCTCAATCAGGCTATGCATTCTATCAATTAGTCCATTGATGGCTACCTGAGGTAACCGTTGCCAAGCCACAAACTGCTGTGAGCTAGAGTTCCTCGGTTCAAGTCACGACCAAAAAGATTCCACAGGTACTCGATGGGACTCAGACCTGGAAAGTTTGCCGCGCGGCCAGGGAATGATGTCAAATCCAATCAGGCTATTAAAAGTTCACCGTGCGACATGCGGCCTGGCATTTTATTGCTGGATTACTATGTTGGGTGCGTTCTGCAAAACAGGTGTGACGTAGCGGGCTGCTGTCAAACGGCCGTCAATGTGGGCCACAGGCGTCCTGTGATCAAACATTATGCCACCACATGATGCCCGGTGTAGGACCGGTTCGACACTAAGCGAAATGGGTTGGTTCGTAGCATACGTAAATTAGATTGAGAGGGGGCCAGCGCTTATGCCCAAGGTTAGTATCGTTCACCGGTCGTCACCATACCCGTTGACAGCCGTCATTCCTCTACCAACAGAAACGAGACTCATTGTAAGCAATCCCGATGGTACGTGACGATGATACCATGCCAGGTGTCTAGTCCTGTGTTGAACTGTCAACGGTTCCCCTGTTGCTGATACTCGTGCACATAACTGTACTTCATGCAATCTGTTGCGTATGGTTCGGGTGGATACAGATTCACCTGCTCTTGGACTGAGTGAGTGAATATTAACGTCGCACTGTTCAGCTACACGAGGGCTTTTGGCGACAGACCTAGTAATTTTGAACCGTGGTCAAGTGACGTGGACGACACCCGAGCTGGCACCCCCTCTCCTAACTACCACACCACACCAACGGGAGGGTGTTTCAGCTCTAGACAGATTTAACGTGCATCGCTGCCCTACACGGCGGATCTTTTGTGGTACTGGGCTCGAACTCATGACATGCCTTCCATGATCCGATACCTTGACCACTGGGCTACCGCAGCCCTCATTGGAAACTTAAAATATTGATCGAATGTTTATTAACGTCACACGTTGAAACTACACGTGGCTGCAGTAGCCGAGGGGTCAAGGTCTCGAACTCAGGGCTGGCGTTGCCGAGTCGCTAGTTTGAGTCCAAGTGCCACTGAGGACTCGCCGTGCAGATAGGCTGATGCTCGTTAAATCTGTTGAGCCTGAAAGTCCTCCCGTTGGAGTGGGTTTGGAAAGCTGAGCTCTTCACTTGACCGTTATTCAAAATTCAATAGCCCTCACGTTGTTTCAGTGAGTGAATATTAACGTCGCACTGTTTAGCTACACGAGGGCTTTTGGCGACGGACCACGTAATTTTGAACCATGGTCAAGTGACGTGGACGACACCTGAGCTGGCACCCCTCTCTCCTAACTACCACACCACACCAACGAGAGGACGTTTGAGCTCTTGACAGATTTAACGTGTATCGCTCCCCTACACGGCGGGTCTTTAGTGGTAATGGGCTCGATCTCGCGTGACAAGCCAGCCACGATCCGATACTTTGACCATTAGGCTACCGCGGCCATACCTGTTCCTGGAAACAACCTGCTTCGGATGTCACGTGCCATGGAGAAAGGGTCTCGAATAATCAACTGGCGAATACGCCGGTCTGTGTGCTCTGACGTGCACCTGTGAGCACTACTTCCTCTTCGGCGTGCACCTAGACCAGGGATGGGCCAACTTTTTCGGTCGTGGGTCAAAAATCGAAACAAAAAGTTTGGCTGGGCAAGATAAATTTTTCTAAAGTTTTAAGAACAATATTCAGGTTTTAATTTAAATATGTTAATGAGATGAATGAAATTGCGATTCCATTCTTAAAAGTTCCTTATATTGAAGTGAGATGTGATGATTCAAGGAATGAGGCTAAATGCTCATCAGTCAGTCTACTTCTGAAATAATTCTTTATAAGGATCATGGTTGAAAACACTTTTGTTCACATATATAAGATGAAGCAAACATAGCACTGATTTTCTGGGAATGAGATATTAAATTTGGGAAATTTACTTTCGATAATGATTTGTAAAATTCTAACTTTGGCATAGAAACAACTGCTTGAAATGATTGTTAGATTACAACTCAAAATCTGGCCTCACTGCTTCACCATTTACGTTGAAAGACATGGTAAAAATATCCAATTCTGTTTGAATGGCACTGAAATCTTGAAATCTGTGTTCGAACTCAAAATGCAGTTTTTTCAAGCCAACTTCATAATTCTTAAGCTTTTCTTCATTTACTGAGGGTATTGAATTTAACCTCGGGAAATGAGACAAGTCGTTCTTAGCTAGCTGCTCAGCAAGCAGATTAAGTTTTAGTTTAAAAGCTTTGAGATAGGCCAGATGCCGCGATAAATTGATTTTTCCCTTGCATCTTGTCATTCAAGTTGCTCATATGACAAAGAAGATCTGGGGAAAATGCGAAGTCCGAAAGCCCCCCATTCTGTATCTTCTAACATTCGCACTCTACAGAACAGTGTTTCTCATAGAAGAACGACACAGTGTTGTCTTTCAACTGCCAAACTCGCTCAAAAACATATCCTGCACACTTACTTTCGTGTAATAGAGTACATTGGAGTATTCAGATCGAACGGACTGAAGAAAATTTCGAAACTGCCTGGAAGCTCACGAGACTGAATAGTATTTAACCCGGGAGCAGGCACGCGGACCACAAAGTCATCTCAGGCTCACGAAATCGTTAATTCTGGAAAAACCGTTTATTTGTTACCAATGACCTTAAAAATATCCTCCTATATAGACACTCTTCATGGGAACTAAAATGTATTTGTCACATATTTCCTTTCTTTTGGGAGTGGCAAACGTTTTTTTACAATCTTAAGGTACTCGTTTTGACTGAGTTCCCCGTGTGACCACTTTTGTTCCAAAATATTTTTTATGGACAGGCAACATTTTTCCCCTGTGAGTAACTTCGTGGTTTTGATTGCTGTGTTGTACGACTTATGGTTTATAAATATAAATACGCAGAATATTAATAAATTATAGTTTATACAAAAAGCTAAAAACCATGCTTTTATGGTTAATTGAACTAAAATGTAAAAAATAATTCTTAATACAAAAATAAAATGATGAACGCGAAAATTAAAATCTTTGTTGTAAAAGTGTGGGGTGTTCGATATCAATTGTTATAATTTCTCTTACTAGTTCTACTCCGAAATACTGAGTTAGTGTAAAAATGTATTACATATCCCCCACACAGCACCACCACGCTTTTACCACAATGACATTAATTTTCTCGTTAATCATTTTTTTTATATTAAGAATTACTTTTTACATATTAGTTCGATTAACCGTAAAAGCGTGTTCTTTAGTTTTTTTTTAAAGTACAATTTATTTTTCATTTTGTAGTTTGTTTTACAGTAAAAGCGTGTTTTTTTTTTAACTATCGTTTATTTATCGATGAATTAATAATAAATGAGTAATTTTTTTAGAATCTGGAATACTCATTGGCAACCTATCAATGCGTTGATACGGCTTGATTTGCAAAATGTAGAATCAGCCAACCGAAGGAAATCTGGAAGAGCTAAGTGTAAAACATTTCACGCTGAAAAAGGTGTAAAGTCAAAGATATTTTTCACTGAAAAGAGCTCAATATTCTCTCTGAAACTTGCTTCAGGATTAGACATAAAAGAACACGTTTTGAATCGGTGAGTTTCTAGGAAATTATATTTTTTTAATCCGGTGAACTCTGAATCAATTCTCAGCTATTTTGGTTAAATGAAACAATGAATGATATTTCATTCCACAGATCCAACAGGAAAATTAAGAAAAACAGACTTTATATCTGAGTTTAGCAATTAGAACATAAATTATTTTTTTTCACATACTCGAGTCTTTTTTTATTTCCCTTTTCAGAAAAACTGGGCAGTTGTTTATATGACTGGGTAGTTGTTGAGCTGACGCACCCTCCCCTTTTTTCACATAAAGAACACTTTTTGTTTTGTTTGTTGTATCTGTATTAACCCTGAACGTTTTTGCTTCATGGAAGTACCTTAATCTTTTAATCGCCAAATCTGAAAATCGTTATTCTTGATCAGGACAATGGAAAAAAATTATGAAATTATTCTATTGTCATCGGTTCTTGACAAGTGTGCATAATTTTGAATTAATCTGATCTTTTAAAAGGGGTAAAAATCGACTTAAAAGATTCCGTTACATATAAGTGAAGCTTATAAAAGCGTGTTGAAAAAAAGGAAATGGTATCTGCGATCTCTATTGAAGGGAGTTGAAAATGATCAAGCAAGGGAAGAACCTGCTTAAATCTATCTATTAATCATGATAGCGAAAGTAAATTTAAGAAAAGCGATGAACACATGAAACGTTTGAGTTGAAAGGAAAATTTTCAAATGTTACCTAAAGAACTCCATCAAGAAAAATATAAAATCATAAGTGTACCACAAGACACACTTCACCCCCTGCCAAAAACACATAAGCAAGAAAAAGTTCAACATGCTATTTGTCGATCATCAAATGACAATAAAAAAGTACAATAACTTGAATAAAATATGACGTTTTTGCCTGCAAATAGCATTCCTGAAATGTTAACGAAAAGTGTTTATATGATTTAAGTCTTTTATTAAAGTCACGCACATTTGAAACTTCTTGGTTCAGTTTGATTATTTTTTCAAGAATAAAATCAAAGAAAAATTGAAAAGTCCTTAAAAGTAGATAAGTATACTTTATCTTAATTGAATTATTCACTGGAATTACGATTTTTATCGTGTACAATAAAAATAATAATTTAAAAAAAGGATTGGGGGGGGGGGGGGTTCAGTCCCCCCGGGGGGCCATTAACGTTAACATTGAGTGCGTGCAAGCTTCCGGGTTAAGAGCCTTAAGACTGCATCAAGCAAGAGTTTCATATTCGATGCAGATTTACACAGAGCATCTTGATGCATAACACAATGAAGAAAAACTACATTGTTCCCGGGATAGTTTTGATTAGAGTCCAAGAAATCCAGATTTTTTTCTGTCATATTTGGTGGTTCATCTGTCGTCATCTATACTAATAAAAGGAACTTTTCGACTGTGTGTTTCACCTCTACCGCCCAAACTAAGCAACCCAGAAGTATAAAACTTGGCACATAATTATTTTAGGTCCTGATGATGCGCACTACAAAGAGTTTTTTTCGAAATTCGCTTTAGATTTTTTAAAATTAAATTTTTAAGCGATTTTCCCATTTTTTTTTTTTTTTTAACAACTGGATTTTAGGTTTGTTTGTTTGGCAACACAGTGTATTTTTTTTAGAATTCTTTGCGCTCGAAAATTTCAATTACCAGCTTTTAGATGTAACTTTTTTATTTCCAGCATTATAATCTGCTACATCATTTTCTTTTTGAGTTAATTTTTTTTTATTTATTTATTTTAAGTATTTATAATAAAGTTTATTTTAAAACAGTATTACAGTTGGAAGATGTATCGCTCTTCAAGCTAAGCCCCCCTACTTATTATTTTTTCAATAACTAAATCAAATTAGTTTGATATACATTTTTGTTTCGCGTATTGATCTAATTTTGTCATTTCTTTTTAAGCCTTAAAATTTCTTATTTATTTTTTGTGTAGTCATAATGGTATTCATATTGTAATTTCTGTTTTTCCATGACACATGAGCTGCAAGAGGGAATTTTAAGTATTACGAAGAGTCTACAAAATTAATAACCTGCATAATTGAAATATCACTTGTAAAGCGTATACACATACCTTCATATGACCTCAGGCTTTTAAGTATTTGTTCCCTAAATTTTAAGCATGCATTACTCAAATTAAACACATTTTTATCATAATTTACATAATTTGATAAAATTACATCAAATACCAAATTCTTAGGAAAATGGAAATGAAGGTATGACTCTACAAATATATCCCCACAACCCTTTTCATTACAATGTGATGATTTTTCACAATCGCGAAGGTTATTTGGGAATATCCCCTCATTTCTTTTTCCACCTCCTTTAACTTCCTGCCCAGTTCCTCTAAAACAGCTTGAGTAGCTTCTTTTAATTTCGACTTTAAATTGGAATACAAGCTGCATTTTTGCTTGTACAAATTGAAATCACATTCTAATTCAAATGTAGCATCACATTGTGTACATTGATGAGAATGATTCTGCCTTATGTGCATCTCCAAATCTTGGTTGTGAATAAAGAATTTGGGACAACAAGAGCATGGAAATCAAGAGTGGGCTTTCATATGATGTTTCAATGATTCCCTGGAAGGACATGATTGTAAGCATATCAAACAAATGAAGTAACCTTCATGTTTTGCATTATAAACAGAATTTGGATGTTAGCATTTTCTTCTCTCCCAATCGAAGAACTGTCAGACTCGTCATCCGACGAAGACGATTCTACCATACTGTAAATTTGTTGCATTCGGCTCTGATTACATCAGGATATTTAAGGGGAAAATCCTCGGACACGAATGAAAAAACTTTCTTTTGGATTCGCGATGAACCTCATTATGGTGATACTATAATGCATTTCCATTTTTTGTTGGAATTCCGCAAAGCTCGCATCTCATAACATAATTTTTTATATGTCTAACTTTGTTGGCAATGCTGGAAAATGCCAAATCACACTTATTACATTCATAAGGTCCCTTTCCGGGAGTCAGCGTGTGTCTCGTGAAATTGGAGTGACTAAAGCATTTTTTTAAACACATTCTACAAATCTTCTCAGGATTTTCGCGGGCGTGTTCCATTTTATGTTTACATATACTATACTGTTCGAATTAATTGGGACAAACTTGTTTTTCTTGTTTTAGTTGGTATGTGATTACTAGTGATGTCCCGAACGACCTCAAACCCATTATACTTGACTTTAGGTAGTGTGACAGATAAACTCTGACTACAATTCATTCATTCTAGTGTTTCAGGAGCTCAGTTGTGAGTCTTTCAGAGGGGCAGGTGGTAATCTCAATTTTGCATGATGTATAACACGTGTTACTTTTACTTGTTTAAAGATGGATATTACTCTTAGGAACTGATCTAAAACAAATCACTCTCAATGAACACACTTCTAAGACTGCGAGAGATATAACTATGACAGTTGATGTGATCGAATTAAGTGTATAGTTGTAATTTGGTCTATTAATTATTAGTGTCTTTCGTGTTTACGTTAACACCATCGGATAATATATACACACACATTTATTAATCTCGAGAACGGCAAGACCCTCTGTGGTTCATCGCCTCGGAGTAACTGCTCGAAACTCAGCTAGTAGGGTTGCCAGATACAATATAAAATATTTACAAAGAAATGCTACAGAGCCCCAGCCGCCACAGTACCCCCCTCCCAGTGTCCAAAACTGGTACAGGAGGTCTTAACAAGGATCAGGTTGACACGTATCTTTGTGGAAAATGCACTCGGCGACCGGAGCGGGTGGTTTGGGTAGCAGGAACCTCTTGTGTTTTAGGGATAAAACAGATGGTTGGTTAGACTCTATTGTGTCAGACAACATGAATGCTGGTTTAACTCTATCGATAGAAACACAAATTTCTTTGCCTTGTCGCTGCAGAGTGATGAGTTTTTCAGAACGTTTAACTACAACGAAAGGTCCATCGTAGGGAGGTTGTAATGGTTTTCTGATAGCATCATGTCGCGTAAGAATACGTGAGTACATAGAGAGAGTTCTGGGTGTACAAAAACAGTTTTACGTCCATGTGAAGATGTAGGAACGGGTTTGAGATTATGCATGGTTTGTTTCAGCTGTTGCACAAACTCGGACACGTTGTTCATACCCGTATCTTGGAAAAAATCGCTGGGTAGACGGATAGTTGTTCCGTACACCATTTCAGCAGCAGTAGCATTAATGTCCTCTTTAATGACAGAGCGTAAGCCAAGGAGAACAAAAGGAAAGACTTGTGTCCAGCGGGGAGTGGCGTTTTCAAGTGTTTTAAGAATTTTAAGAACATTTCCAAATTCTGGATCATCGTCTCCAAAGAGAAAAGAAAAATGTGGGCGCAAACGGAAAACTACTTCAAGAATTTATAAAATTTTTATAAGAAATAGCAAAATAAATCCTAGAAAGACAAGCATTGATCTTTGAAGGGATTTATTGGATACTGGTGCTGAAGTGAGTACCTAAACTGCGTGGAAAAGGCTTCTGGAAGGTTGCCTTATAGCAACAAGACTGAGGAAAAAAGCTATTTCTAACAGAAAATGATGAAAAAACGTTTAGCATGGGCCAAAAAATACTGATCATGGACTGTTAAGGACTATTAGAAGGGGATTTTCAGTGATGAAACATTTACTTGTGCAGGGATACAAATCAAATTTAGTTCGATGAAGTGAAGTTGAAACTTTTCTACCAGATCATATCCAACAAACTGTAAGACACTGTTCTAAACAGATGTTTAGGGTTTTTTAACAACAAATGGGGCCCTGAAAGCTTAGTTCCTCTTAAAAGCATGATGAATTCTGGCAAATATATAGAAATATATAGTAGGATTGTTCTATTCGTGGAAACATTTGACAGAACATTTCAAAACATGACTTGATCCCTTGTCACAATTCAATATTGGTCCAAACTTTTGCGTGGGGAAATAAAGTAAAAGTGCTCGATTGGTCTGGAAATTCCCCAGACTTAAAACCTATTCAAAACTGATGGCATATTCTCAAGAATCGTTTCGCTAAGATGAATCGTACGATAACACAGCAAATGATAAAAAGTGCTATACTATTGTGTTTCCAAGATAATGAAATCAAGAACACGTGTGCTACTCCAGTGGAGTAAATACCAAGACGTGTAGAAAAGGTCATTTCTACTAAAAGAAGACCAACTTCATATTAAAATACAGGTTTTTCAGTCTATTTAAGATATGTAATGATAAAAAGCTAATGTGTTTTAGAGAAAAAAAATCACTTTTTCCTCATTTGTCCCAATTAATTCGAACAGTATGGTAAATCTGTCTTCGTATTGGAGGATTTGAAACAGATCTTTCACTCATAAGGGCAGCCATTTAAGTGAGTGCAAAGATGCTTTAAATACTTCTTAATTTGTTGAAAAGTTTTGCAACAATTAGGGCAGTTGCGAATGTAATGGTGTTTATCATAATGGATCTTTTGTGAATAATTAGAGTTGAAATTTCTTCTACATATGTTTCAACGTGTTGAAAAAATAAACAAACATGGGGGATTACCAGAAAACAAAATTTATAAAACTATTATATAAAATGAGATAAAACACGAATAATGTGTTTTTAAAAGACAGATTTTTACGGTTATCCGTTTCATGACTGAAATGTGCAAACATATATAGTTAACTGCATGTATAAAATTTAAAATATGCATAGATGGCAAAAAAAGGTATTTTTAAGACTTCATAAGAATAAAAATAATTAATAAAAAGATACAAATTAAAGTACTCTAAACACTAGCTAGAGGGCTGAGAGATTGATTGCACAGTCACATATTTAGCAAGACCCTCCAGTCCTAAATATGAAATTTTTTTAAAAAAATGAATTAATTATTATTTTAACTTTTATTTCTGCATTAATTTTTAAAAAATACATTTTGATTCCTCAAATTATTCTCATATTCAAATCGAATCCAGATAAAATTAATTTATATTGATGTTAATAGCTCAAAAAGGAAAACATCATGAGATTAATGTATCCGACTACGTTCGAAACCATGATTTTAAAATTGCGCATAAATGGATAATTTTCCTGATATTTAGTGTCACTTAGATTAGAATACATGTATAAAATTGTTTTAAGGACATTATGACAAAAAAATTTATTTAAATACAATATTTTGGCAAAAAATTAACTTAGAACAACCTTTTTTCCAAATGTTCTCCTTTTGTAAAAAAAATGCTTCTATGGTATTAATATTTTGCCTGTATATAGCTCAGACCTCTGTACAGAGGCTCAACTATGTGATTTTTGAAAAATTCACATTATTCTCAGAGTTACAACCATTTGGAATAATTATCGGCGTATTTTCTTAAAATTTCTCCCTTCTGTTTTCGTAAAACATGGATAAACCGACTTCCAAGTTATGCGTTTCAGAAATTCTAGTTGAGCCTCTGTACAGAGGTCTGAGCTGAATACAGGCAAAATATTAATACAATAGAAGCATTTTTTACAAAAGGAGAACATTTGGAAAAAAGGTTATTCTAAGTTAATTTTTTGCCAAAATATTGTATTTAAATAATTTTTTTTTGTCATGATGTCCTTAAAACAATTTTATACATTAATTACAGATAAAATTCCAATTAATTTCTTATTTTCTTCAATGTATGTCTGATCATATTCTAATCTAAGTGACACTAAATATCATAAATATTATTCATTTACATGCTTTTGAAAAATCACGGTTCCGAACGTAGTCGGATACCTTAAAGGATTTAACTTCAGAAACACAGATTTTTCTCTCAACAGAACTTAATTTTCTCTCTATTTGCACATAATTATGCAAAAAATTGTTCAACCAGTCAAAGTTCCTGAGTTCATTTGGAAACAGCATTACAGAGCCATGTACTGAACTATTTTGTGCAATTTTTCCCCCTGTTTTCGAATATTGTAAGATAAGAGCATTGATGATTAAAAGTTAAAAGCTATGATAAAGACCATTAACTGTTTCTAATTCTAAATATTTCTTCAAATATTAGACAAAATAGCATATGAAATATTTAATTAAGATGTTTTGAAAAACAAGGAAGCCAATTACTGTACACATTCCAGTTTATAACTTGCACATAAATTTCAAACTATATTTTTTTAAATTTTAGGTATCAATCTATATATTTAATTTTTAGGTATCATATAACGCACACCCTTTTCTAGATGAGGAAACCTGAAATATGCACGTGAGACTCTCTTTGCTTTTGAAAAGGGAACAATATGTATGGAAAAAATGCTTTGGGAATAGTGAATAATTTTATAAGCAGGATGGGTTGTCCTTAATGTAGATGTGGACAAGAAACATTCTAGATCAGAGGTCGCCAAAGTAGTGGTCCGTGAGAAAATTTCACTGGTCCCCAGGAAAATGTGGAATATACTTACTTATCACGTGAAGTTATGTTTTAAGATGCACTCTAAAACATAATTAAATACGTGAAAAGTTGTAAAAACGCTACTTCATAGAATAACATAATTGTAATGACATGGTAATATGTGTATAATATATCCACATTTGCAGTGAAAAGTCAGGATAATAATTTAAGCATGCATCTAAAAGAAAGCCTCATCAGCCTATCGTCCGACGAAACTCTCAAATTTAAATTTTATTTATCCTTACCAAAATCTCAGTTTTGGCTTTCAATAAAAAGTGAATACACTTTTCTTAGTAAATAGGCGTTGAAAATTCTGATTCAATTCTCTACAACTTATTTATGTGAAAAGGCCTTTTCAGCTGTCACAGCCATCAAAATACGGTACCGATTTGAACTTGAAATATAAATGAAGTAACATTGGATCCAAATATCCATAATCTTATTTCAAGTAAGCAGGAACATTCATCTCACAAGGAATGCATAATGCTAAGAGTTTGATAACCGTAAACCATTTTTTAATTGTTTTACTTTTACAGTTTTCGTTTATTTGTTTATTTGATTAGGTTTATTAATAAAGCTTTCGTAATTCAGTTACCATGAATAGTTTCATTTTATTAACTATGTGCATTTTATGTGTTCTCAGATCACAATTTTTTTTTATAAATATATTTAACACTTAAAAAATCCTATTAGTGGTCCGCGGGATTTAAATCATGAATTTACTGGTCCATGAGGTCAAAAAGTTTGGCGACCGCTGTTCTACATGAGGAAAGCGGGAGGCATAATTTGGGATAAGAACGCATTTTTAAAATGAATGGCCATGAGATTTGAGTCCTGATGCCAATGAAGACCCACCGTGCACATTTGCTGATGCATTTTAAATATATCATGGCTTAAATTCCTTACATTGGCGTGGTGTAGAAGTTTAGAGATTTGAGGTACCAACTCAGGTGATGAGTTTGTCACTTGACTGTAAAATATAATGTTATACAAAATTATGAGATCCACTGCCAATAATCTTTGTATTAAGTTTTCTCTTATTTCCCTAATATCTTAAAAAATTCTAAATTAAATATTTTATTAAAAGCTGGTAAGGGCCCATTCTCATTTAATTCGTATCGGCCGATTTGTTTGTTACCTACCCTCGGGAAAATTATTGAACGTGTTTTTGCTAATAGTCTTCACTCTTGGGTAACTAATCACAACATTATTCACAAAAAACATTTGGGCTTTAGAGAGAACTGCAGTTGCAAGGATGTCATTAACAATTTAATTACTAATATTAAAACTAACAGGGTTTCTGGTCACACATCTTTAGTCCTTATTGACATTAAAACTGCGTTTGACAATATAAATTGGCCGGCATTGTTTCAAATTTTCCACAACTACAATATCATGATTTATTTTCAAAAAACTTGTTTATTCTAATTTGGTTAATCATTTTGCTGCTTTTTGTAATCCTAATTTTCGATTAAACATTTAATTAATCAAGGCTGTCTTCAGGGTTCCGTTCTTGCCCCTATCTTGTAGAACATTTATTTCATTCCAGTCTTAAGTCTTAACTCGGAAAAATTGCTAATTCAAGCTTTTGCAGACGACCTTGCTGTTGTCAACATGGGTAAGGCCCGAAGGACTTTGGAAATTGAAACCAATTCAATTCTTGATCAAATCTCTAATAAACTCAAAAGTCTTAAACTTGTTATTTCTCCAGAAAAAACTTACTCAGTTGCATTCAGGTGTACAGCCCGTGGTGGTACTGCGATTAGCAGAAAAAAAAAAACCTATCTTTAAAATCAATAATGTTACTATAGAAGTAGTTGACTCTATTAAATATCTTGAGTTTATATTATTGACAACCGGCTCTCTTGGTTCCCTCATATTAATTTTTTAAAAGAGAGAATTTATAAATTGTCTCTTCCGTTTAATAGAATTTTGTTTTCCAAATCTAACTTTAAAAATTTTAAATTGAGGTACTTCAATGTGATTGAACCCATCATTATCTATAGTGTGGGAATTTGGGGTGGCTCGCTCACATCTCGTCATATCCAAAAACTTAACGCTATTCAAAGGGGATTTATCTTTTAAAAATCTCGAAGGGCTTTAGGACCTCACCCACAAACGCCTTACAAATCATATCTGCTATTTCCCTAGTTCACTTTTCTGTTAATAAAGCTTTTCTTAAATATCAAATCTGGAAACTTCGAAACCCTGAATTTAATAATATTATTGATTGTCATTCCCCATTGAAGATTTTATTTCTCTCCACTCTGTGAAAACTCGTAATAGAATTATTAATTTTAATCAATTGTGCAGGGGCCTAATGAGGGTTAGGTGTACACTGACGGATCCAAAATTGGGACTGAGACCGAATTCGCGGCGTGCATTTCTTATCGGGGGTCCCCTTATGGAACCTATTCTTTTCAATTAAAACCCTACAATATTGTTTTCCAAGCAGAGGTATCTGTGAGTGGTTGCTAAAAATGTTAAAATTAATATTTACTCTGATAGTTTATCATGCATTCTTTTCCTTAAAAGTCGTAACAATAAATCTGACTATCTTAATTTAATAAAGAATAAACTCTCTATGTACCGCACCTTTTATAATATTTTCTGCGTTAAGGTTCATAATAATTTTTTTAATGTGATATTGCAGACCATTTTGATAAAGTAGCTACTACTAATGGTGTAGAGGTGAGTGTTCCCGCCCCTCGCTCTTATGTCATCAAAATCCTTCAAAATAAATTAATAGAGGACTGGGAGAGTTAGTGATCAAACTCTAATACTGGCTTACGAGTCAAATCCTTCTTTCCCAAACCCAGTTTAGATATCAATCCCCATTCCACACACACACACACACACACACACACAC